>VWZG01006450.1:313966-521229 GCA_013396735.1 Grallaria varia
GCGGCCGCCGCCGCCGGGGGGGCCGCCCGCCCTCCCGCCGGACCGCCGCGGGCAGCGGGAGCGGGGCCGCCCCGCGGGAACCGGCCCGCTTCCCGGGGCGCGGAGGGAGCGGAGCGAGGGCTCCCAGCCGCCGCTCCCATCTCTCTATTTTTTCTTTTCGTGCATTTTGAAAAATCATTATTTTTTATCTTCACACAAAGAGCGCCCTTCTCGCAGTCCAAGCATCCCACGGCGCTGTCACCGGAGCTGCCCGTCCCTGCGCCCGGGCCGTGGCTCTGCTCTTCCGCGGCCCCTTTTTTTCCCGGCGAACTGGACTCTGGACCCGGTGCCGCCCTGCCAGCCTTTGGGGGCGTTCGGTCTCGGCAGCCGCGTGCTGCTGGAGGAGGCAACACGGCAGCGGGGCCTGGCAGGTGCCTGAGCGGCCGGGATCTCCCGGCTCTGCTCTGACGCCTCCCTAAAGCGCCGTCCCCGGCAGCGGACAGTCCCGGTCGCAGCTGGAGGACAAAGTACGGCCGGGGCGATCGGCAGGGAAAGGGAGCAGGGCAACGTTTTGTCTTGCCTTGGTTTTCACAGAACCGAAAGCTGGTGCTTTTCCCCTGCAGGCGAACGGGCATATGACTCAAATACGCCCTCGCTCGCCTACCTGCATCCCCTCAGCTTCTCTTAATGAAAAGGTACAGCTGCACACAGGGCCGCGAGGAATTTTCATATAACCCCTGCTGAAGACTCAGTAAGATCCTCTGTGCTGCAAAATACCTTTTGCATTGTGGGAGCAGAGTAGTGGTGAAAAGGAGATTTTTGAGCCATCTGTGTTTCACGGAAGCCCTGTGGCGCTAACCTTGAACTGAGAACAGCAGAGGTGACCAAAGAAGGGTGAACAGTCCCCACAGCTCTGCTCTCCAGGCTTCCCCGATACAAGACGCTACCTTCCTACACCACAAACTATGACAGCAGTCACTGGGAGCCCGCCTCTGGAGCCCATCGCCTATACATAGGCTTCTAGGGGAACAAATTCCATGACAACAGCCTCCAGGGAGGTCTCTAGAAAAGGCTTATTTCCTTAGCTGGTTCTTGCAAAAGCTGCACCCCTTCTGAACACTCCTTACTGGCAATACAGGATGCCAACCACACTGCGCCACAGTCACACATCCGATTTGCCCTGACTCCAGTGCCCTTGTGATTTTCCAGTATCTGAGCTGATTTCCAAAGTGAGTAGGTTTTTAGCTGAAAAAGAGACAGAGGTATAACATATGTGCAGCTAATTGATGACATATCTCCACTGAACAGTCTGGTTTGAACTCATAACAGTGTAGTCCATGCTGCCACCTACGTCTTCTGATTCAGATTCTTGTGTACTGCAGCTTCGATTCATAGGCATCCTTCAGAAGGCAGCTTACATTTTGTGAGGTTCCACGAGGGACCAGGAGCACAGGCAGCTCTGGCCACACTAGGGAATGAAGCAAAACATTTCTCACTGGTGCAGCCACTTGTTCGGTTGCAGTGAGGGTGCCGTGGTGCAGATTAGGAACCAGCAGTCACATCAGTGAATCGTAAGTAGCGGCTGGAGCTTCGTCTGTGTGAAGGATCCTGCCAACACAGCTGTACCAGTGACAGCAGTGGAATATTTTGCTCAAGTTCTCTAGGGGAATCAAAGCCTGTATTTTGTCTCTGGCTTTCTCTTGTTCTGTTGCTCCTCACTCATTAAAAGTCAGACACAAAAAGCACATGGTTGGTCTCTGTGTTTAAAAAAAAATGTTTTGGGTAAAAAAAACAACAGCCAAAGCTGTTTTGAAGTCAGAGGCATGTACACAGTACCTGGAACTAAGTGGAATAATAATAATCATTAGTCCTTTCGTGTCACAAATATGCACACGGCTGTCTGCTATTTCATTATGAGACAGCACAACTTCTGAGAATGTGCCTGATGATTATTTGGGGGAACTCTGCCTTCAGCTGCAGCAGCGTATGGCAGCACTAATGCCTTTGGCTCCTCCACTCTCTTATGTAACCAAAATCACAAGTTAGAGCCCGAATTACAAAGCATAAGCATGTGTATAATATTAAGCATACAAACGGTGCCTGAAATTACTATCCTTTTCACATAGGCCTGGTTTTAATCTGTTAAAATTTTTGCTTCTGCGGATCTGTTGGCTTCAGCATGTGCTGATGCCATTCATAGCACAATCAAGCCTAATCCCTTAAAAACCTCATTGTGAAGACATTAACCCAAACTTCACTAAGACAGTCCAGAATCACTCTGGTTACTGGTAGGTGTAGTTCAAATGACTTGCATACCAGACCTCGAGTATATTCAGTATTACGATCCTACAGGAAGCTGAATACCATATCCCTGGGGCTTCTTTTGACCTGCCAGAGTGGCGGGTTTTTGCACCCCAGCTCAAGGCATGGGCTAGTCATCACCTTCCTTTGCATTTTCCCTCTTTCTCAGAGACTATTTTTGCCATTACCATGCTGATCTGCTTTCTGGAGTTTTAAGGTGTTGGGTGCTGATACAGTGAGTGCCTCTTGTATCTGTTTAATCCGATAACATAACTCTTTTTTAATCTCCACGTCTGGGTCACAGGGTTTAAAAAAGACACTGGGCCAAATCCCCAGCTTGGCTACAACGTGTGGAAATCTACTGAGATGGCACGAAAGTCAGGAGAGATTCGCTGCATTTGCACCCGGTTAAAGAGGTCTCGAGGGGCAGGGATGTGAGTGCCAGATTTTGCAGATGGATGCGTATTAACACAAGAGTATGTCAGAGTTAGGTCAGGTTTGTATCAGGTGAGTTGGAGGGAGGGGTGTCTAAAATATGCTCATCAGCAAATTCTCATTCAGTTTTAAATTGAAACATTTAATATTTCTTAATTTTTCAGGAGAAGAGCTTGTTTTCACTGTGTGGCCGCTAAAGGGAACATGATGTTTCATGTAGTGGAGACTAAGATAGGGCAAAGACAAGGAGGAGATTTTGCAGGAATTGGGAAGATTTTACATATAAACACTCAAGTTAAAAAGGCAGAATTCATCCAGGCATGAAATCCAGCAGAAAGCTAGGAGACAAATGGATAGCATTGTCTGCAAAGGATTGTATAAGCAAAAATGAGTAAGTCCCTCGCATTAACGATTCTTTAGACATTAATTTCCTATACAAAGCTATATAGGGTCAACCTTCGGGGTTCCCCTGTATAGCAGAGGATCCTGAGCTCGAAAAAGAAAGGCAGATTTTGTAAGGGATTTGCATATCATGGAGTGACTCTGGATTTCAGATTTTAAGCATTACTGAATTGGGGAATAAATTGTTGCTATTGCTGCTACATTCTAGGATATCTTGCTAATCCACCCAATCCACTAAGTTGCTGTAGTTTTAGTCTGTGTATATTTTACATGAAATTGTGGCCCCGGCAGTTAATTTTTCTGAGTTTATCCATATAAATCATATATAAATAAAATAACAAACAGAATTGAAAACACAACCTGTGTTTTTGGTACACTCCCCATCATGTGAACCTGCCAGTGATGGAGCCCTGCACCCAGTTTATAAGTCAAACACAAAGGTAACTAAAACCCACAGGTCTTCTTGAAAAGTAGCCAATTGGCATTAAATGCTCTCATTTTAATTCTCTGGGTGGCCTATTTTGCTTATATTTGAGAGGGCCTAGCCTTTATGGGATTGCCTGCACTGGTCCTTCTCTTACATCAAGCTAATTACATATTAACTTGAGGCACTTAGCAAGTCTGAGAGGCTGGAGCTGGTCCTTTCTGAATACGAGTTGAGTTTGGAAATGCCAGCTGCTTTATAGGGGCAGATTCCTAAAGCAAGAGGCAAACACAGAGGAACCAAACAGCCTGGAACCAAAGTGGTCCCTCCGGCTTTTGAAGAAAGTGAGTGTCTCAAGTTAATTGACAGTCAGCTACCTGGAAATAAAAACCTCTCATATATCCGAAGGTTTTCACTGGGATTTTCAAGAGCTCCTGAGCAATTTAAAATCCTTAAAAGGAATGCACTATAGAATGAAAAATATATGTATTAGTAAAGAATGTCTCCAACCTGAAAGCCAGCTAGTTTCATGAAAGTGAGCTAAAAAAGCAATAGCAGGTACTCTGTCTCCTGCTGGACGCTGTATGAACCGTATGGTTTGCATTTTGGAAGTCGCTCTAAAGCAATGCTTCTTTCTTCACTATTGCTATTGGGAAGAACAGTAAAAGAACCATGCATAAATGACGTCAAAGTAATCTAATTAAAAAAATAAACAATGTGCTTTCATCATCAATTCATAGTCAGTCATTTGGGATCTAGCTTTAAAAAAAAATAGATAAAAATTCTGAAAGAATTTTGAAGGACAACTGTTTCCCTTTAAGATTAATGATAAACATACTTGTGTGTTCAAGGGAGAATAGATCCAGTGTTATGTAACAGGATAAAGGAACCAAATCCTTTTTCCTTAAATTAAAATAACCAGTATGTGTGTGGATTTTAGTCAATCATCGAAAATTCAGGAAACCCATTTTCTTTCACAATTGCATTCCACATGCTAAAATTGACGTCTTCTAACTTTTAAACAGAATCACAACAATTATAGACAAAAAAGATTTGTTTGTTCTGTTTGACCACATTTTGTCAATAGAGGAGTGTTCCCTAGGGAAAATTCTGTGGCACTTGCCTTGTGCAAAAATCCAAATATGTGCTCGTCTTTTTATTTTACGTGGCATTGGAAAATCCAGTTATTGCACTTCCCAATTTTATTTTTTTATTTTTAATCTAAGTACCTAGTACAAGATGTACTCTACCTCCTATTTTTAATAATTTTTTGCCTGAACTATGTCTTACATAACAGTTCTTATAAAATCTTGCAGTGCATGCCTAAATTTGAAAAAAATGTGACAAGATCAACAGGTAATGTTTGGTTTTTTTGAAGTTGGCATTGTTCTTTGCCTGCTCAATCATAAAATATATGTTAAAAAAACACAGAAGAAAATAATTTTCTCTCCCATAGGACCTGCATTTTTCCACTTCTGTAATTTACAAAACCATACCAGAAATTCTGCATCAGAATTTGACACATAAAGTTCCTCTATATCACATGAGTTCAATTTTCAAAAAAAAAAGGCAAGTGATAGTTTTAATAATCAAGATATAAACTCCAAAAAGGCTGAGTCTCTGAATGTACTTGCTGCAAAAAAAATAAAAGAAGTTATCTTGTTGGATCTAATTCTGGAGTCATTATTTGACACAATGCATAACAGTTGGGATTTACTTAGAGAGGCACTGCTGAGTTCAGGTGATGTTCACTCGTGCATGAAAGAAGCACAAATGTGCTTTACTGAACTACTTGGAGCTTTGTCTGTGGACCAAAGGAATTGCTGCTTATGTTGGCATGTCCTTGCACATGTCCACACAATGTTTTCAGTCCTGAAAGCAAAGCTTCAAGTCTGGGCAGTTTAAGTGATGTTCCCCCTGTGGACTAAGTCCTCTGTTATTCCCACTCCAGTAGCACAAGTTGTGCTTGGAGATGATGCACATGTTGAATATGCCTCTTTCCCTGCTAATTACATACCCACCATGCCGCAGCTAAGTATTCTGCTGCTGCATGGCCTGCAGAGATTTTCTTGGCTTCATGAGCAGAACAGCTCCTGCAAAGTCAGAGTGGTTACACAGGTGCTACAAAGGTGATATGAAAGCTGCGAAGCCATAGGAGATGTAGGCTGGAAGATGGGGAAGAAGTTGTGGCAGACACATTCCGAAAGCAATAAAAGGGCAGCAGAGTCTGAGGCTGCTGTGTTGAACCACTTACATTTCCATTTGAAGCTAGTCATTGAAGTGGCCAGGCTTGGCCTTACCCCATCCCAGATGACAGTGGGCATCACAGAAGAAAAAAATCCCAAAATTTATGTTGATGAGCTTATTGAGGCCATCGAGCCCTCTCAGCTTATGTAATGGATCCAGAAAACCTGATGGATTAAACTCACTGAAGAGGAAGAAGGGTGATCTCTTGAGTGAATCCATACATGCTCATATTTCTTTCTATTTGCTTATGGATCCCTCTACTCCCTTCCTTCTAAAAATGATAGTGAAACAGTTATGAGGAGTGTATTAAAAAATTATTTAAAATTACACTGGTAGGTGTAGGCAAACAGTAAGGGAAAATATTGTAAGAAACAAAACCAAATTCATGTTTGTACAAGTTCAAATGGATTGAATTTCTAGCTAGGTGCAAGCAGAGAAAGGGCTTCAAATGAGTGTCTAGAAAAAAATAAGAAATTTCAAATGAACCCTGCAAGCTATCCAGTAACTGCTCATCCAGTTACATGATTTTAATTAACAGAACTGGAAAGCAAACATCTAATATAAACTTAAAAACACAGACTCAGTTTTCTGAACAACCAGTCCAAAAGCAAAACAAATTGCTTGCATCTGGTGGCAGGGAGGCAGAGCCGGCACCAGCAGCATCGCTTTTACCCGGCGGAGTGACGCAGCAGCATCTGTGGTGCTACCCATGTGTGGTGGCTCCGACCGCTCCCGGCACGTCCGTGCCCACTGTCCTCTGGCACAGCCTGGGCACAAACACTCAAAGCATTGCCCGCGTGCCCCAAGGAGGATGCCTTGGCTCCCACCACCCTGGCAGCACGTGGCTCCGTAAGGCAGAAATACCACTGAGGAGAGGCCAGCAGCTCCCAGGCTTGGGTGACCTTGAGCCTCCTAAGCAGTTACCTTTTCTGGGCCTTTGGCATGCTCTCAAGTGATCTTTCAGCCGGAATCTCCGCTGCCTAAAATAAATTCAGCAATATTCACTATGGCATCCCAGCACTTCCCTTTTGGGATACCTGACGCTCATCTCCCAACCTAGGCTGATACAGGTTTTGGAAAGTTTACACGGGTGGTTCCCGGGCAAGAAGCTCCTGGCCTGAGGACAGAGTGACTTATTTGGTGGTGTTATGAGGAAAGGCAAAGTTTTAGGGAGTTTTCTTGCCTGTTTTTATGCTAATGGTGTGCATATCTGATGTGTTTAGAGCCAGCCTTGACAATGGTATTTTTACAAGGTGCTTCCTCCCACCTCCTGAAGGAAGAAGAGAAGCTGAATGGAGGAGAATTTCTTCTCTGACCTTTTCTAAGCCTTTGGTCTGGTGCCTGTGACTGCAGGAGCTGGTGGTGAGGGACAGAGCTGCAAGGAGTACCCCCCCACACCCTAGGAGCTACACAGCTCTGGAGCAAGCAAACACAAATACCAAGGAGACGAAAATACCCCAAACCTCATGCACTGGCAATCTCCCCCTCCCTGGCCAATGCACACATGTACATGTTGTATTCTCAGCCTTCATTTTGAAGGCCCAGCATCCCTTCATAGAGTCTCTCCTCTGTTTCAGCCCAGACAGGAATAAGGAGAGTTGACAGGACTGGTGGACACAGCCCAGGACTCAGGAGCAGCCACTGCTTTGTGTTTCGCTCCTGACTGGTTTTAGAAGTACCTTGTTTGCTGAAGGTAGGGAGTTATTTACTGTTCCTTAAAAAAAGGGATGTGTGATCCCTTCGCATGAAATGAATAAAATTTGCTAATGGTTCATTTAAAATAACCATCTAAGCAAAGTAGCACATAAACACTAAGTTGTATTAATGTAAAGCAATACACAGCATGAGCTTGTAAGATCTTCCTCAAGCTACCCAGGGCTCTGTCAGCTACCTCGGGCTCAGGGTTGTGGGATGCACAGTAGCCCTGCATCTATTATGTCAAAAAAGACACAAAGCAGTAATGATGGGGTGGTTTGCCTTGCTGAGCTCCACCAGCACAGTGGGTCACACCAGGATCCTTCCAGCCTGGCAGCTACAGGTTCAGCTGGTACTGCCCCCATAATGGGCCTGTTTTCCCTGCCAGATACCCAACACTGGTCCCGTGAGTCAAGAAAGTGGAGCACTAGCCAGGCCCTGCATGCAGGCAGGTGGCATTACTCAGTTCCCTGTGGAACAGGCTCAGCACAAAGCACAAGAAATCCAGACTTGTGCCTCTGAATCTGTTTTCCCAATGTTAGTCAGCTCTGATTTGTATCATAGCCCAATCTTATCACTTGCAGATTATTGAACAGGCCACAAATGGTTAATATTTTGTGAACAGTAGGTCACATGCTGCCTGTAGCACTGAGCAATTTTGTCTTACTGTCTGTGTCAGCCAAAGTCCTCAGGTTTTCTTATTTTTACTCCTGCAAGTTTGCCTGTTGGGCTTGTTAAGTTCATGGAGAGAAGTGTAAAAAGTTGCTCAAAGACTCCCACATTTCCTTGGGAAGCATATCCCAGCAATCTCTGAAGCAGCCAAAAAAAGTGGATTTGGGATGCCCATGGCACTGACAGTCTTGGTCCGTGTTGCCCCATAGCGGGTGCTGGTGCGGGGCCATCTTGGCCAGGGGAGCTCTTGGAGCAGCTGCATGGCCTGGCTGGGCTGTAGGAGCAACCAGGCATCATCCAGAGCAGCGAGGGCCTGGGATTACCTGATGACAAAGCTGAATAAATCATGGAGCAGAGGCACGCAGTGGAGGGTGTGGTGGACCCCTGGGAGCTTTTCCATCCAGTTCCTCCGGAGGTCCTGTGAAGCCATGTGGATAGGGATATGGCGTCTATGCAGGCACATCCACTGGCCTGCTGGAGCTCAGGGCACAGGTGCCATGTTCAGTCAGAGGAGAGGACAATGCCACAAGCCCACTCCACCTGGCTTCAACTCGGGTTTCCCCTCAAGCTGAATTCATGCCACGCTGGAGCTCTTGGCAGCCTTGCAATTGTCATTGCCTGAATTTCACTTCCCTAACAGGAGACTAAGCTCCCAGTTCTCCCAATAAGATGCAGGTTTAAATCCAGGTCATATTTCTGCTGTCCCTGACCAGCAAAACAGCTGTTTGCTCCAAACATGAAGATATTTTTGTAAGAGCAAAAGCATGAATTATTTCAAACTTGCCTCAGGATGAATTTTCAAGGGCACTGTGGAGACTGTTTCCATAACAAAATGGGAGCTCTTCTCCCACTGAATTGTTCATGTTACTGTCACGAATGCTAGAAAAAAGGCTGGCTTTTTGAAAATGTCAGCAGATACCTGGAATGGGAATTTGTTTCTATAAATCCTTTGGAAGCTATTGTTGTTGGTGTTGTTGTCTAATCTGACCAAAAGTTCAATTTGGCAGTTTTTGTTGGACCTTGCTGTTAGGTATAGGCAATTAGCTTAACAAAATATCAGATAGGATCTCTGCTGTGTTTGCAATGCCTGTTGCTGTAATTCTTACCTGGTGGGAAATGGCTTTGGAGGAGCACAGCCACATCTTTGTAGCTGTTTACATCACATTTCTGACAGAGTTCCACCCTGCTTTCCCCATTTGTTCTTTGTTTTTCATGAATAAAGGTCATGGCATTGGCATCACAAAAAATTATTGTTTCTGTAGAAGGAATTTAGCCGTCCCCTCTGGGTAATAAACAGTGATGCACTTCCAAGGCTGGCAGTGCAGAAATCAGAGACGGAAGAGAAGCCCAAGACCATGGAGATCTCTGCAGATCTCCAGCACCCCACAAGTCAGCTGCCTCCATGGTCTATGCTGATTCACTGCAGATTGTTTAGTCTCTAATATTTTGCCCTTTGACTATTAGAAAATTGATTCCAGCAGTGTGACTGGCTGGGAGACAGGTACCCACTGCAGGCCCACTGCTTCCAGCTGGGGTATCCTGAAATCCAAACTGGGCATTTTCTTTACAGTGATGTCATGCCATTAACCCAACACCTTCCTGCGTGCGTTGTTGGGCCGGGGGTGATGGTTACCACACATGGTTGGCAAGCATTGGTCGCCCCTCCTCTCGAGGGCTCCATAGGGAGGTGCTATGGCAAAGGCACATCGGTGCCAGTAAGCAGTTCAGTTCACTGGCCTGTGAGGGACTCTGACCTGGCTGTATCCCAGCTACACAATACATCTCTTTGGCCATACTGTGTCTAGATCAGGAAATAACGTATGGGAACTACATTCCTTGACTCAGCTGTAAAGTAAATGAGATTTCCCCATGTTTCTATACAAACATCCACACTGATCATCATGTTTGTACTCATCAAAATCACCGCTTGCCTTTTGGTTCAAAAGTCATTCTTCTAATCTTTTGTTATATGTGTGGCTCTCTGATGTATTCTCTTCCTTTCAGTCTGCCAATGCTTTCTAGCAAGGTGATATTTTAACTAACTGCAATATTCCAGGAGTAATTTCATCACAAGTGCTTGTAGAAACGTGTCTGCAAAATTATGGTCCATGGTTTTATGATTCTGTGGGCGTAGACCAAAACCTGAATCGTTCTGAGATTTTGAGGGAAATGAGCAAAAGTTGTTGCATTATTACTACAGACGAGGACACACAACAGCCAACAGGCAAAAGCTCAGCATTAAAAGCATTGGGAATACTTTCAGCAGAAACACTACTAGAGCCATTCCCAATTCAGTAGGAAGTGTATTGGAGAAAAAGCTCCAGGTTAAGCACACCTTGAACTTTCTTTCCCAGGATCACACCAACTGAGCAGCAAATCGAATTCTACAGAAATAGTTGGTGATTTTATTAGTAAACAGCCTAGAGGTGAATTCCTTATTTTTTCTGGGTTAAATATGTTTGAAATGGAGAGTTGTCTGCATAATAATTAATACTTGTTTTTACATGGTACTTTAGCATAATCCCAGAAATTATAATTTAAGGAGTGCAGATCTTCCTCGTTTCTAAGCTCTCAGGATTCCTGTGGCAGTAGCCAGAAATCAGATAAAATAGAAGCAATTAATAAAGTATTTCATTGTTAGAAAATTTTCCAACACCGCAAGATTTTGCAAATCACCCAGCAAGTTTTGTACATCCTCTGGCATTTGAAATTTTGTCAGTAATGAAAGCTAAATGAATGTTGAATACAAGTATAGGGCTTAAAACGATATCACATGGGCTCAGTGTGCAGGGAAATACTATTTTAAGGGAGTTGTTGAAATGAAATCAAAATTGTGTATTTTCTTTATAAAGCAATCTCCCCTTGATTATTAACAGATTAAATGCTATCTCAAAAATAAAGAGGTTGTCACACACCTATTTTCCCTTGGCATTGACTAAATAGTGGTTGAAGTTACATCCCCGTTTAAGGTTTCCACATGTCTCAGTGCTTTGTATTGTATTTCCTCCATGAAGTTTTGTAACTTCTGCTAACTGTGTAGGCCTGGGAAGCCTGCAGAACACATCCACACTCTGTAGGAAGTGGTTTTGATGTTGCTCTAGCAAGCCTGAATCAGTAAGTAACCTACTGAGTAAGCAGAGGTGCTGCTTAGCAGGGAAATTACACAAATGTCTGCACATGCTCACCATTATTAAGAAGGGAGGCAGCAGTTACAACAATCAAGCCTAATACTCTTCAAGGAAATTGCAATTCTCTCTTTTATTCCTCCTCTATGTTTTAATTGATACAATTTCTATTCCTGATACTGCTTGCTGAAGTGCACTCTTGATGACTGGGGAGCTGTTCTTTCCTTTGCTTAGTCCCCAGACAGGAACCAAGGTTGGATAACGAATCCTTTGTGGTTCTGCAGTAATGCAAAAGGAGATCTCACTCTCCGGAGAACCCAGGTCCTTTTTTACTTTACTCCAGAGCTAACTGCATTTTGGAAGAAAGAAATGAATCCTTTTCTTCCCCCGCCTCCCCCNCCCTTTAATTCACCCTTTTAAAGCATTTGGGGATCATCTGATGAAAAGTCCTAAAGAAACACAAGGCATCCCTGCTGCTTGGGTTGCAAAGCTGAGGCTCATGCTCTGAAAAGGGAAGTGCGCTTAGGACAAAGACGTTTTGAACACAAAAACAAACCATGGCAATGCACACTGACAAACATTTCATCTGCCTGCTGTCATTTGCATTTTTTAAATACGCATGGAGTACTGTTGAGGGCCTTGGTTACCTTGGTCTGTCACCAACCCAAGTCTGCTTAATCCCTGCTGCTACTCAGGTATTATTTGCTGCTGCTTTTGTTTGCCATTTATCTCCGTCTGCAAACATCTTTCTGGTCCCAAAACTGAGCAAGATATTTCAGGCAGTCTTCTAATAGCACTGAAAGAAAGTCTAAGACTCCCTCCCCTGTGACTCTTACATAGTCAACCCATATTCTTTTTGATTTCAGACCTACTTTTTGGTCTACACAAGAAAGTCATTGCCATCTTGAATTGGGTTTGGTTGTTTTTTTCCCTTTAGTTTTGATTTCTTCCAGTTTTCTGGATAGATTTCACACAGCTTGCCACCACAGCTCTAGAGGATGATAAAAAAAATGCATGGGAACTCCTCCAAAGTACGTGTTTGCAAGGAGTGTTATGCCAGGAACATCATTACCAGAGTCCCAGTAACTAATCCAGAACTGATGCCATAACTTTTATGTGTACCAGGGGCACTGAAACCCATGCGGAAATACTTGGCAAGTCTGCCCTTAAATTAGGATATATTGTATTGATATTGGCTATGATCAACTACAACATTCCTTGGTTTTGAGGTAGCATTTCTGAAGGGGAAGGGTTTGTGATGCCAGTTCTTGTCATATGTTTTCCTGTCTCACCCTATCTCCAAGCCCAGCTAATCTGATGATATCCAACTGTCCTAATGAGCTGCATCTACTTCTAGGCTGAAGCGTTGACAGCTGCCTGTTCTATTGCCAACAAAAACTTCTGAGACAACTGTATTTCATTCCTGCAAGTACGCAAATTGCTTAGTTTCTAGCCCAAATATGAGACATAGTGATACTTCTTTTCATTGATCCAGGTCTAAAAAAAGGTGTGTGAAGAATGCAATCCAGCATTGAATCATTTCCTCACGTGCAGTTTAATCCCTCATCTGGAAATGAGGTTTCTACCAGTTACAGAGAAATCAAAGGCTCGTGTCTCTTACAGCAGAGGTACAGTCACATGGGCTAAGGTCAGTGAGAAGGACACATTCCTCCAATTAATGTTGGCATGTGTTTATTTATATTTTCATACATTAGTAGTTCTTCCATTTGCTGTTCTAGGATTCAGAGCACATGGCAAGAGCTTCAGCTTGTTCTTATTCATGTAAGATTTAATGCACTTAAATCTTCACCAACATCTTGCCCATCTCAAGAACATGGGATTTACTTTCTTCCCCAAAGCTGGTGGATCCACAAAATCATCAGCTTTTCCTTCCCCTGGGCTGCAGGTGCTGAGCACAGAAACTGAGTTAAAGGTGTGCAGGTAAGATCAGAGTCCCATTAAAAACTAGTCACAGCCTTCTGGAGAGAAAGCTACCTAAAACAGAGACTGAATTTGCAGGATAAATTTTGTCTTTGGAGGACAGTAGACAACAATCCCCAAAGATGGAGAAGAGACATATGGAAACACTGATTTTGATTCAAATGCACTCAGAGTAAATAGAAGCAACACCTCCAGTGACAGCTAATTAAGACAGTTCATCTCCAGTCTACCCTCTGCCCCTCATAAATGTTACGACTTTCCAGATTCCAGGAATCAGAAAATACTACTGAACCAGGGACAAGGAGCAGAAAAACTAGGGGAAGCACATCTAGTCCTGACAAACTCTTGTTCCATCCCAGGTCACCACTGTGGCCTCTCCCATGTCAGCCTTTCACACTCTCTTTTCAGAGCTGAAGGTAGGACCCGTTTCTTCAATTCAGCTTTGCCTTAGAAAGTTCCTCACACACATACAAGCACAAAAACTGAAGACTCTTGCTAAGATCAGACTGGGAAGGAAGACGGAAAGAGTTTGTTATTGTTCTAGGGGTTTAATTTAGTTTTTTTTTATTAATTCTTGGGATATGCTCAAAGATTGCAATGGTGGAGACCGTATAAGTAGCTAGATTAGAGCAACAGACATAACAGTGGTATTGGATACAGAAATAACGGCCATTGCCAGTTCCATGGAAAGAGAGGATAAATGAATAAACATTGATCATAACATTTGAAACCACCAGGCTTGGAAAAGCCTCTTTATTTAGGAATAATCCACTGAAAGATGCCAGGGCTAGATCTGGCATCTGACTTGTTCTCAAGAGTATAATTGCCATTGAGGAAGAACAGGATTTTTGAGGATCCATAAATCCAGGAACCTTCTATGCCATCATCTTTTAATCACTAAGCCCTATGGACAAATACAAGGATTGTTTTATTTTGTAAGGCTTATTGTTGTTTTTGTTTTAAATATGTAGTTTTTCCTAAGATTTTTCTCCACATGTTTTTCATGCTGAAAAATTGCATGCAGTCCTAGGAATGCAAAGGCAAGCAAAAAATCCAAATAGGTCCAACTCCTGATATCTCTTGAGTACAAGACAGTCTCACCTCTATAGGACTTTCTCTACTGTTAGCAGATCTAACACACCATCAAGAATAAGGCAGGGAAGAATTCAGAAGAAAATGGTAAGTATATATGGACTGAATGTCAGCGCAACTATCATATAAGTTCTACCACAGCCTGTGAGACTGGAAAGGTATTTTCACTGTCTAGTGTAATTTAGGAGGATGTTTCTGAAGGACCACAGACTCTGCCATTTTGGGGAGGGAGGAATTGGCTTCTTTAGGATTACTGAAAACTTACTAAATAAAAGCTTTCTGTGTTTCCTCACAGCTGGAGACCAATCATTGCAACACATTTAGAAAAACTGGAGGCTGAAAGAAATTTTCTGATTTAACCCGAGTTCCTCACATTACAGCTGCGGTGTGCAAAATGCATCTGGGTTCTGTGAAGTGTGAGATACTGAATGTCTCTGTCTACCTCAGCAATATTTGGAGCTTTACATTGAGCTGAGTACTCAAATCCCAGAAGGTGGCATTGGGAAGCCAATCCCTTGGGACATCATTGGTGTCAAATTCTTTGAGGATACTTGAGTAGCTACGCAAGGGATCACTTAGTGCATCACAGGGAAGTGACATTTACCTTCCACAGTGCATGAAGAAGACCATATGTTATAAACCTATGTTCAGCTTTAGTTCCCTCAGCAAAAGAAAAATACTAAAGAATAAATCCAAACATAACTGCAATGCAGTTTTTAGAGGCTTGAGATGCTGATTCAAGATGTGGATGCCCGAAATATACTTTAAGGGTGAAATGCTGACACCATGAATATCAGCAAGAAAATCTCCTGGTGTCTACATTGGAACTGCATCCATACAGTTTATCCAGACAAAGACAGTATAAACACCAGAGGCCCAATTGTCCCTGAGCTAACAGTGCTCAGTTGTTAAAGCACAGGAAATGGCCCACCCTTTTCCCACCTTTGTACATCCAGGCAGGGGTCAGACACAGTGTTGCTGCCACAAGGGCAAGGGTGATCTGAGTTAGTGTCTGGCATAGGGTGACTGAGGCAGTGGGATGGCTGAGCTGCTGCCCTGGAGCTCTGCAGGTGATTGCAGAGGTGGCCATGAAAGGGGAGAATGTATAGTCAACCTGTGAGAGTGCCCCTTGGCCAAACAGATGGAGAAACTGGGTTAAACCACTGTTCAAGACACAGTTTTCTTTCTTAGAGTATAAAGGCAATACTCAGATGAAAGAAAGGTTTCAACAGTTTTCCTTAATAGTCCGCTTTTAAGGGTAAGCAGTCCAAGAAATCAAAAATACCACTGTCATCGACACAACACAACCCCACCTCCTTCTAGTATCTTTTGCCACCATAACAGGATCCTGCAGTAGTTGTTTTTAATTCAGGATTGAGATGATTTCATCCTCCATGTTCATTATCTGAATAGGCGAGTACATACTTCTTTCATTCTTCATGTTTGTCTTGATTATTCACCTTTGGTAATGGAATATATAACTGGAGTGGGAAGATGTGAGTTCACTGCCAGGGAATGCCTCCACAGGCAGAATGAAATGTAATTACAAAAATCAAAAGCCATGAGGGAAAACTATTTTTTCATTTTCTCTTAACTTAAAAACTTAAGACAAAATAGTTGCCCGGCCCTCTCCAGCAGATCTCCACATGTGAAGCATTGTGAAACGCTCATCTTGGGAGTAGTGGGAACAGGCACTGAGAGATGAATTGCCACGCTACATGGACACGCACACATTTCATCCAGTTGTGGTTTTCTTAATATGCAGAGATCCTAAAGTCATCTCTGGTTCAACTCTCAGTTCCAGCCAACTTTCAAGCTAAGGACTCTAATAAGCAGATTCAAGTGCATCTGGGCCAGTTTAGCTCCAACCAATTTGCCTTGAGGAACATCCTCTGAATACATTTGCATAGTCTGTGTTCACAAAGCTACATGAAACATGCTTTGCCAGCTGTCGGCTGGGCCCCTGTGCCTGGCACACTGCTGTCACTGCTGAATATCCACTGAAGCCATGACAAAGTCCTTACAGTCATTCACCTTTCTTTTAATTGATATTAAGTGTATTCCTGTATAGTGATGTGTGACAAATGCCTGTGATTTAAGCACTGGTCAGGCAGCCGGCAGGCAGGGGGCTCATGCCTCACATCACTGTGCTGCAACCTTGACCTGGTGACAGGGTATCTGAGAGTAAGAACGTAGAGTCATCGCTACCTGGGCTTGGCTTTCCCACTGCAGCTTAGTGCCAAATTTGATAGTCTCTTTGGTGATCCAGGCACATGCCTCTTAAGACAAGTTTATTTTAAAGAGGTCAGGTAGCAGCTCATGGGTGGTGGGAATCTTTTAGTATTCCAAAACAGGCAGTGTTTGAATGAACAATCTACAAATGTGAATGTCAGCAGATGTACTGGCAATACCCTGTGCTAGAGTCTTTGTGAACTTTGAGTACTTGCTCTTTGGTGCCTAATTACAGCCCCTGTATCAGTTCATTGCTTACAGCATATTGGGATCCAGAGATCCTGGTCTGATTCAGAGTCCCTGGTGTGCCAGGTGCTGCACAAACAAATGCCAGTCCTGGTAGATCCTACAAGCTAAGACCCTGCAAACACTTAATCATGTGCTAAACTTCCTGTAGAGCTGTAACCTCACCGGGTTCCCTCTGATCTGTGCAGATATGCAGTTCTATTGTGTTCTAGTTCATTATCTATTTAACACCTATTGAACCCTCTGCAACTGCTTAAAAGCATAAAGTAAATCATGCGCATAAATGTTTGTAGAATGTGGGGCTTAATAAAGACCAGCAGCAATATAGGCAGAGGAAAGCTTGAGGGAGAGGGAAGATAAAAGTAACCATAAAGGGAACTTGTGATTATATAGAGTAGCTACATACATAATTTGTGGGCTTCATGGTTTGGGAATTCTGTTTATTTGCTTAATGTAAATGAGGAAGAAAATTTAAAGAATCCCTGCCACCTACTGAAGCCAGAGCTGCAGTGTTGTAAGCCTCACCCAGTGCTTTTATAAGTCCTTCCTTGTTCAGCAAAACACTTGGCAACGTTTTGCACTCTAAGAGGAGAATACCAAATAGCACGTTCTCTGCGAGAACTGGGGACTGCTTGCCTGCAAAGTGCAAAACCAAATAAACCCCAAAATACTCCTGTACAGTGAACATACGAAGGGAGGACCCCATGAGGTTTGGGGGTGATGTTTCTTTCAATATTTGTGAAATTTTTTCTGTATTACTTGAGTAGCTCAAACCAAAAGCCACCTTTGGGAGTGTTCTGTATTCAGTCTAATTTAGACTACCCAATATAGATGCAAGTTCTCACCATGCATCACTTTCAGAAAAGTTTCTTTGTAAGCTGTTGACAGAAAATGTTTATAGTCCTATTATACTTGAGTAAAAATGCAAACTGAGTAATGGATGTAATATCTTCTCCTTTGGTTTACTGGAGTTTATTTCCCTGTTGTGTAAAGTTGTGTCCGAATTTTCTAAACAAATTCACTTTGTCCTGACATGCTTTTTGTTCTCCATGATTGGTTTTTTAAGCTGAAGTTTGGAGAATTTGCAGAACGTGTCTGTTTTGGAGTGACAATATTTCCAGGGAACCAAGATTCCTAAAACCGATTATGTTAATCAGAAATGTGTTGTAACTCCTCTGCTTTGGGAACACTGAGATAACAGATCACCTTTAACTTACTGACACACTTTAAGTTTTGACTACTGAATAGTTGCAACAATCTACACATAGAATATCAGCTCTTTGTAGCACTTGGCTAACAGGATAAAAAAGGTGAAACTGATTTTTTATCAGCTCTCTGCAGGTCTAAAAGTCTTATTCAACAAAGAGTTTCTATACTTACTGAAGTTAAGCATACACTGAAGATAAGCAAAAGCCTGAAAGCTTTGCTGGATTCATACTCAGTTAGGTAAGGTTATACAGTTTTTGCTTAATCTGGGCCACAGCTAACAGCTGAGCAGTGATACTGACTGTAACAACCAGGACTCCAGGGAGGGTGTGGGTACTACTTTTGACCCACTTAAATTGATTGCAATGCAAGTTTTGTGTCACTTACAACATGTTACAAAGATACAGAGAATCTACAAACAAGCCCAAGTTACCTTTTTGGTTTAATGACACTTCACCTTCTTACAGTCCTCCAGACCCCTTCAGCTTTTTACCTTGCCTGGTGGCTTTGTTTTCACCCCAGCATGCCAAATTGGCTGATTACTGAATATCGATGTGTGAAAGGAACAAGCCTTCCCTTTACTTAACATGGGTCTTGTTTGCTCTTCCTGGCATTGGGTCTTTATTATGTCTGCAGGGAGGGTTAGCATTTAATCTGTGTGTTATTGCAACGTTTCTCCATCAAGGTAAAGACATGCCCCAGCAGGACAAGGTGCTGTGAAAGTTCAGGTTACTGCTGTTGCTTCCAGCAAAGGAAATTATTTTTCAGCCACCCATGTTGAATTGCCAGTGGCCAACATGGAAACCTTTTGTAGACCAAAAGCTACTGGACTGCGGATATTTACAACGCCTAAGATGCAGCTCAGGGACCAGCAAGTCAAAGGTTGAATCTTGAATTTTCTGCTGAAGGCTTGATCTTGTTAAGATTGACTTGCCTAAGAAATCTCCCTTTATGATATAAAATCTATTGATCTGAACATGAACCCAATTCTTTTCCTACTGAAATCCCCCCTGAGTAGAGTTAGGAGAAGCCAAAATTTGTGGATTATGCCAGTGAAAGAGTATCCTATGAGCAGGCATTATAGTCTTTGGCAAGAACGGAACAGAACAGAGTACATGATTAGAAATCGCACGATCATGCTCTCAAACCAAACTCAGGGCCCTTACAAGTTTTCCTCTGAAATGAGGCGGAGGGAGGCTTTCAGGGCTAAGCCAATGCTGTACTGCAACACACCTTTGCCATAATTTTGGCTGATGATTCTCCCAGAGTACCTGCCTGTGGACAAACCACACACAGGGTATTTATAACCTTTACATACAGACCATTTTCTTTCCAATAAAAGCAAATAAAACTCCCAGTTCACAAAGAAAGACACTTGGATTATGACAACCTGCTGACACACATGATAGATGTGTCTTTTTCAACTCAAAATAGCCAGAATATCCCTATGAAATATTCTTTCTCACACAACATACTGTTTTCTCATTATGTGTGTTGACATTTTTCAGACTGACCTCAGCTAGATATTTTGTTCCGGAGTCCCCATTTAGTGGAACATTTAAACAATAACACTTTGAAGCATGCTCAGTCTCTCTTTTGAAGTCCATTCAGGCTCTGCCCTAGGGTCAGCAAGCGCATTCCAGCAATGATGCATGGACCATCTGCTGTACAAGTTTAAATCCCACTGGTCCTATACCTAGAGGTACTAACATGTTGCATAACTCGCACTGAAAA
Source organism: Grallaria varia (assembly GCA_013396735.1). NCBI lineage: Eukaryota > Metazoa > Chordata > Aves > Passeriformes > Formicariidae > Grallaria > Grallaria varia. Next base: position 333,698 of record VWZG01006450.1, read on the forward strand.
ACAGCCTGTCAGTTCAGATGCGGTTTGGATTTATTCCTATAGTTCTCTTATCCTCCTGCTGGAGGGCCTTTGTATAGTAACTTTTGAGTGTGGTTTCTGGGGACTACAAATTAATGAGATAAATAATAAGAAATGACATTAAATTCTTGCATTCTTACCTTTATTTTCCTTTGCCTGTTTGCACCCTGGCTCTGTGATTCCCAGAGTTCACTGTCTGACACCTAATTTAACTGCCTTCCTATTCCAGATTTTCACTTTGGTGGGATCTGAAGAAGTTACCCTAAATAGTGATCCATTGCCTAGTGTCAATTCCTGAACAAGGGAAAACTAGGACGGTGCAATATGAAGGGTGAATTTTCCAAGAAAGTGTCAATGATTCAGATGACCAGTGACCATTTACTTCAGTAGGAATCTGGCATCAAAAAAATGACAAAAATCTCTGCCAAAATATGCCTTTGTCTGTATCTTTTATTCATTGTGCTTTAATGTTAACTAGTCATTATTAAACTTAACAATGCATTGGCTTAGGTTAATGCGTTTCAGACCCAAGCACTGTTGGTCTCATTGATGCTATGTAAACACAGAGGAAGGAGTGGTCTCTGCCCTTGGGAGTTTAAAATCTAAACTTGGACAATACACGTCAAACATATGGTATATCCTGCAGGCTGACTTACCAAACTTCAATCAGCACTAGCCTTAACAATTAATTTATGTTGCACATATGTTCTGAATTTGGGGGCAGTAGCCCTGATGGGCCTCTTGACAGAAATGTGAGTGTATGTACCTGCTGACCTTTTAATGCAGAAGGACAACGCCACAAGCAGGAGGAGGTCAGTTGAGACGTGGGATGGAGCATGGCACAAAGGTGAGCATGGTAGAGAGACATACACAGGGTACAAAAGAAGGAGATTTGGAAGTCTTGTGGCATAAGTGAAGGAGAACAGCCATATCAGAGCAAGTTTTTCAGAGCAGCTCTAGCACTAGTTGAGCACCAAAATAAGTGGGCACATTTCCATTTTTGAGTATCTGTCACTTATTTAGATGCCTCCTTGGAAACTGAGTTCTCCGGAAAATCTGTCCTCAACAGTGGGTGCTGAGCACTACACAATCTGGCCTGTTCATTTCTCAGTATGTGGCTCATCTGTTCTAAGGAACAAGTCCTTCTGGAAATGGAAAAAAAAAAAGGTAGAAATAAATGTTGGATACAGAAAAGCATGCAAGTTTCCTTGCGGGCTAAGAACAAGAAAGGCAGAACAAGCAAAATTTCATAAACCACATGAACTCAAATGTTGAGCCACTAGGACCCCTTAGAAACACTGCACTAGTCCAGAAAAGATGGTGGACATGGGTTAAATCACGGAGAAAATGTCAAATGATATGAATTGGCTGATTTGCTTAATCTTCCTGCTCAAAATGTTCATACCTGAAAAAAAAAAAAAAANNNGTGGAACAGAAATATTTGCCACACTATCCTACAGGAGAAAACTCTGAACATTAGTTAAAATGAAAACATGGCCTCAGAAGAAAGAAGCAGCTCATGGGGTTGAGGGAAGATCATCTGAGGGTTTCTCTGTCCACAGAACAGAGTAGAAAACTGCATAACAGCGCGTGAAGGGACCCAAAGCTAAAGAGCATAACGTGGGACATGCTCCCATGTATACAGAAATCCAGCCCCTGGCTGAGGAGGGCTCACTTGTTAGCCATGGCTCATGATGGAGTATGACACAACACTAGTGGTAGCGAGTCAACCTTTCACTTAGACCTCTTCAGATCTTGCTGTTCCCCCTGAACCTTCTGAATCAAAGCAGTCACCTTTTGCATAATGCACCTCTCTTTGCATCACCTCCAAACTTGTTCTTGCATCTACCTTGTGGGATCCTGTAAGAGGATTGGATGGGCCAGGAGGTATCAAGTCCATCAATTAAACATAAAAAGCCATGTTCATTCATAGGCAGGCATCTTAGAACCAGTTATGGAAAAAAAGAGAGTGGATTTGCCATTAAATCGGATATTCCTGGAGGTTTTCCTCAGCATAACTCCTTCTTTAAAGCTAACAGAAGCAATTGAGAAAAACTGGCCAGTAATTCCTGAGTTCCCGTCCCAGCTCTGACATGAACTCTGAAGCCAATATAATCCTCTTGTTCCTTACAATAAGGCCTCAATCCTCCCTTGCCATAAATCAGCCTAACACCATTTACCTAATTTAGTGTTACCCCATTTGAAGATTTGGTTCAGAAATTAGGGCACCACAGGACAGGATTGTGCAGAAATACTCAAGAAAATCTGGTCCCCAGAGAAGTTTACACTCCAAAACAGAAATACGTGTACTTGTGAGCTGTCGTCATGACATTTTAGGCCCATGGATCAGTTACCTCCTGACAGGACATGTTCCTGTGAGATACAGGTTTATGAGTGATGGATATCTCTTGGGATAATTAACTGTCTTCAGTTGCTGCTGCCAGCGAAGTGAGGGAGCCTTGCAGCACCCACTGCACAGCCATAGATTCACTCTGTGGAGGAGCTGCCAGAGACTTGCTTAGTGCAGGATCCAGTTTAAAGGGGCCAGGTCAGAAACTGGTAATGACCCAAAATTTAAAGAAGGTTCTTAGGTCACATCCGTTGCCATCCTCTAGGTGTGTTTGCCCTCTTCTTGGTAAACAGCAAATATTTTCTTGGAATCAGTCTAATTTCTTATGCCAGTGGCAAAATAAACCCTAGCTCATCATGGATATGTCCTTTCCAAAGAATTACCACAAAAATGTCTGAAACCCTATAAAGACTGTTAATGACTCTAAATCTCCATAGGGCTTTCCCCCCCTTCCTCTTCCCTCTTTTCTCCTTGCTCTGACGAGCTGGTGAGTTGGGAATGGTTTTAAATACCACAATAGTCATGGCAGGACATCAAGAAAGAAAAAGGAATAGAGTTTTGAAATACTTTGTGTAAGGCTCCAAGCACTTGAGTTGGTGCTTAACTGACTGGCGCGTACCAGACAGCAGTCAGATGATCTCTGCAGCTTTGGGAAATAGGAGAACTCTGGAGAAGGGTGGGGGGGAAATGGTCTCTCCCACATTGGTCTTTATTGTCTTATGGATTTTATCACAGTATTGTTCTTTATTTCCTGCTATTTATAGGCTCTCATGTTTTGTGCTGCTTTCATGTTTGTGTTATCTGCCTTCCCACGACATGCTTCACCCCAGCCCTTGCCTACAGCTGGATCCATAAAGGACAGGCACATGGGTTTGAATGGCACATCAGGGCTCATCTTCTTTCCCTAGGCAAGGCATGCAAACTGCCCTTTTCTGAACCACTAAGCAACCCAAGACAGTGATTTAAATGATGGTGGTTGCTCTGAACACTCCTGCCTAAAGGGACTAAAGAGTTTGTCATTGGGCTTTTGGTTATCAGGAACTGACATCCTTTAAAAGCCCAACCAGTGATGCTGGGGCTGTTTGTTCTGAAGTCCATGCTTTACAATGAATTTAAACTATTAGACCATCAGTACATGACTTGATGATAACCACTCCGAAAGTTTCAACTGAATTATTTTATAACTCTTGCCTTTGTGCAAGGTACTGCAGAGAGAACATGCTAGAGGGGCTATTCTTGTTCTAGTTCCCTGTTGTTTAGGGATATAACTCCACTAACCTGAACTAGCAAAAGCGAAGTTAGTTCTGGTTTGAAACAAATGATGAGATTTCTAAAAGTCAGGCCCCTGCCCTAGTAAACTTACTGCCAAAAAGGTGGTTCAAATAGACCATGGAGCTGTGAAAAAAAAAATAGGAGAGGTGCAAAATAATTCTGAAATCACTGAAGTCAGTGATTTAATCCTATCAATGTCCTTGTACCTCACCCCAGAGCAGTTTCCAGGTAGCCAAAACACCAATTCCAGGCATAAAACAAAAAACAGGCTGCTGAAGCTGAGGGATTTTCCCCCTACAATATCCCTTTCTTGCACTGAGTGAAGGACAACAAGGCTCTCACGCAATTCAACAACTTGCATCACTTCTCGTGTACCAAGCAGCCTGCCTTGGAAGGGACCACGCAGCTCAATGCCAGTAACAACAGGGAAAAACCCTTCACCTAAACAGAGGAACAGCAAGCCCAGGATTCTTTCTAAGGTGCTGCTAAGAAGCAAACTTATGTCAAGCCATGAACAGTGCTAAAGCAAGTGCTTTGTCTCCCTGGCACCAGTGAATTCCACGAGCTGCCACCTGATAATTTTAGTGTCCATTACAAAGAAATCATCCACTGCAAACAATGTGGGAAAAGATACGTGGAAATTCTTTTTCAGGATGAGAGGAAAAAAAATCACTAGTAGGAACTCCACAACACTGGAAACCAAAGACTGGACCAACTCTCATTCCATCTGAGAAAAAATGCGAAGCGTGAAACCAAAGTTTTCCAGCAGAGACTGCTGAAGAGACTTACAAGATAGTGGCTCTGTAACAATGCTGGAAAACATAGCCCCAGCCCTCCCAAAAAGTGCTGAGTGCCTTGGTGTCCGTGGGGATCAGCGTGGATAAGAGGTGTCACCTCTCCCAAGCCCAGCAGTTACATTCTCTTTCTGTCCTTTGTTTCAGCTGATGAAAACCCGAGTGTTTTCAGCTCAGTGTCTCGTACAAGCCAACTCCTGTTTATCTCCTGAGTCACACTTTTCAGCGTGTCATCGAGTGCCCTCTTGGCCACCATCTTAGACACACTGACAGGTTGCAGTAGTTTTCCAGTCAGACTCTGAAATGGTTATTCACACTTTTATTGTGACATGATTAGATTATTGTAATTCTTTATTGGCTGCCTTCCCAAGGGGGGCTCTGCACAAACTCCAGATGGTGTGAAATGTGGCCGGCAGGATTTGAGTTAAGAAGGGACAGTATCATCCGTTCTATTAAAATGCCTACCTTGGCAACTGGTTAGACAGCAAACTGATTTCAAACCTGTCCTTTTTCCCTCTGTGCCCAGCTGAGGTCAGGTCTCTGTCAGCAATACTATGATTCGTTATGGTTTGGAGCACGTTGCATGGGCTCATATTATCTGGTAAATAATTCTCTGAGGAGTGATTTCAAGAATGTGAGAGTAGAATAAACCTGATTTCCCTCTGCTCGTTCTACTCTAAAGCTGGGTGGGATACTGCAATTACACCCTTTGCAAACATTAGACACTGACAGGGAGTGATGGGCTCCTGCTCTTACTGCATCAAAACTGCAGCCCAAAGACCCCTCTCTCCCAGACAACTGCCTCTAGGCATAAGGCAGCAAATCATAGCCCTCCTCTGGCAAAGGTGGGGAGAGGGGCAATGCCAGCCTTATCCCACAAAGGCAGCCACCTAAATGCAACACATCCCTAAAGCTCTTCTAAATTTCAAGTGGGTAATCTCATCCTCCTATCCCCAGTGTGAGCTGCTAAGGGAACACCTGGACAGCAGCGTGGCTCCCTGCTCCTGCTCTAGCACTGCAGGGCCTCACAGAAAACATAGACTGCTGGTACATGTTCCTATGTGCCATCTTTCACTTTGTGTAAACGGTAGCTACACAAACAATTGATAGGATAATAACTGGCTTCATACAGACCAGCACAAATAAAACCTTCCGGGCTTTTGTCTTCTCAGAACGTTCCTTTTCTGAAAGAGCATGATATGAAAGGTGTATTCCTTCATATTTCATTTGTTTTCATATTGAGTCCAAGAGTCAAAATCTTCTCTGATTTACCTCACAGTGGCTGAAGTCCTACAGGCCTTTCATGCAAGGGGAAAGTCTTGGGCAGGCTGTAATTAGAATCTAGTAAAGAATGATCATTCGGCTTCTTTTTATTAACTGCTATTGACACAGCAGTATGTGATTTCTGCATAAGAGGGAGAAAGGCTGGGGACAGCTTTTGCTGTGCAGTGGAATGGCATGGCAAACACGATGTGCTCTGAGCTGTTTACCTTCCCCATCACTTCTACAGGGAACCTGTGACCTGCCACTCATGGACGTGGATATAAAAGCTGTTTTGGTTGGTTGTTTTTTCTGTTAGTGCAAGACAGCTGACACAGACTATTTGCTTTGGGAAAACAACCAAACCCTTTTGTTTAACATGAAGGGGGTGAAAAAACCTGTATATAAAGAATTGCCCTGACTCTGCAGACAGTTACTGTATAAGGAAGAGTGAGTGGCGGTCAGATCTGGGGCAAACTGACTGTCATTTTAGACCTACAGTGCCACTGTCATTTTAGAAGTCCAGAAGCATCAGGAAGCTGCTGAAGACACAAACTATTTCCCCATAGGGATAAAAATACATTTTAAGGAAAAAAAAGTCAGCAGCATGAGAGAACAGGTAAAGTCAGGATAGTTTACCTGAAATCATGAGAGTTTGGAGCTGAGATAAAATGAGAGAGAGGTTGGTCTCTGCATTTTGATGTTAGCTGATCTGCACTTGCTGTAGGACTGGGAAGTATGCAGTGAATTTTTGTACCACTTTTCATAAACCATGTCCTGCTGGACCAGGTGTCTGGCCATTTCAACACAAGAGAGTTAGTGGGAATTTTTGTTAGAGAGAGCTTTGGGATTACTGCAGCCCATACCACCCTGAGAACAGCTTCAAGGGCAGAAGTTACCACAATCTAAACCCACCACTTTGATACAGCCCTGCCTCAATGCTGCCTTAAGCATGATGCTGCCTATGAGAGATGCTGACAGACACCTGCCAGTTGCAGGTACTCATTCGCTGCATTTCCAGGTTTCTCCAAACCAGGAAACCACTCAGCTGCTGAGTGAAGGTGCCAGCCCATGTCCCACCAGTGCTTTAATATAGAATGAAAATGCTACTAATTTTAGAAAAGATATTTTAATTTCCCAACAGTTCATTTTAGAGACAAGTTTTATCAGTATTTATTCAGCTGAAACACTTCACCAGTGGCTGGGCTTGAGGTGTCTGAGTACAGGTATCTAGAGCTATTTTAAAAGTTTGTGACTCCCTCTAAGGCACCTGCACAGGTAAAATGCAGGACCTACAGAAGACCCACATCTTCTTTGAGGGACAGAGAGAACTCATGTGGGACATATGGAGGCACTGTAGTGTATCACAGTATCCTATACAGTGCCAGATGCATATGGGAAGGCAACTTGACTGCCTCCTCTGTGAATCAGCCTGATGTTTGCAGAGGATCTGCTCCCAGCTTGTCTGCTGAGAACTGAGCCATGAATGCATTCTGTGCATTTCAGAGAACTCCCCAAAAGGAATGCTGGGAAAGGCAATGTCTGCTTCTTTTATGTAGAAAATAAAAGCTTACTTGAATCCCTGCACATGGGCCTTATTTTTGTGGCAAGTCACTAGAAAGGCCTCCATGACACCAGCTACCATGGCCTTGAGCATCTCAGCACAACCATGATCTGCTCAAGTCTTCATGCATTCAAACATCAATCCATTCAGCACATGCACATGACAGTGATAACCATCTGATAGGCCACGTGATAGACTAGAAAATCAGGCAGCAAACCTCACCCCACTGTGTGTCACATAGCCCACCAGCCCAAACATGTGCCATTTCAAGCCAAGTTCTTTACCAGATGAAAGGAAGGGCCTCTTGATCAGATAAACAGCAAAGTGAGTGCTGCCGCCCTCAGCTGTGAACATGAATGCTCAATATGCCAGGTGGCTTAAACTGCAAGCATGTAATCTCCTGTTGCTGTGTAGCTTTCAGACATCCTTCCACATTTTTAATTCTCCTGATAAATTTGGAGAGAGTTGTTTCCAAAGAATACATTTCCCAGCAATTCATAGCATAAAATACCACACATTATGAACTCTATCTACCCCAGTACAGCCAAAAGAGAAAGAGCTCAGACATCCCTATGGAGCCACTCTTAAATAGCTGGGGGAAGCACATTAAAAGGAGATATGCTGTATTCTCTACAGACCATCACTGTGACTGTAAGTGTGAATGACTACCCAAACCTCAGGTTATTTGCAAATCTAGATGAAGAGTGACTAGAAAAAGAAATAGATTGTAGTATTCATACAGAGCCCTTAATTAGAGAGAAGAACATGGCTCTCCGCATAGGAAAGCTGTAGCTTCCCATGGTGCAGATCAAGACAGCTCCATTATGGAATTACATCAGTCTGCACCAATGGGGATTTGGTCCAGGTGTGCACACAAGGTTGTCTATCTTTACTATGGAAACACAACACCTAGGTTAGGGACCACACGAGCAGCTTAACAGCAACCGTATTAATACTTGACAGGGCAGGAAAGAAAAATGAAAACAATTGTTCTAATTGAAACTACGGGGNCAGCAATTACCTGAGTTGGAGTTAAGCCACAACACCAGCACTACTGCTCCTGCTCTACGGGGCTGCAAAGGAGCCTGAGTACCCAGGATTTTGGTTCTCTTTGGCTAAAATGGTTGTTTACAGAGCAACAGAGAATTGTGTAAAAAGACATAGTGCCTGCTCAAGTCTGAGGACTGAAGCAAGGCCACGAGCTGAGGAGATGAATTTCTACCCACACTCCACCAAACAACAAAGAGATGTGGTGCTCCCTAGGTTTCCTATGTGGATAGCTGATGGGCACACTTTTGACCAGCTATGGAAAGGAAGCACCAGGGTACTGCAAATGAAATCAAAGCTCTGTTTCCAGGAGTGCTAATATGAACCTTCTGGATTTTCTCAGGCTGGAGATGCTACCAGCTCACAGTTCCCTCTCCCTGCAGTCCCCCTGCCGCATTCTGACACCTATTCCTTCCTCACAGGCATCACCAGCAGCCTCCAGGCCCTGCTCCTCACTCCACATCCACTCCATACCTCCTGCAGAGAAGCAGAAAGCTGTCCAGAGACCACCTCCCAGAAATCCCACACTACAGTGCATTCCCAGGCAGGGGGCACCTGAGGAGCACGAAATCAATGGCTAATAGCAAAATGAGGCTCCACTGGTGGTGGGGAGTAATCTGGCCTGGTGTAACCTAGGAGTCATTTGGAAGTATCAGTTGAGAAGTAGCAGTAGTGTCTACAGGAAAGGCTAGATGAAGCCCTCCAGGAAAAAAGCTCCTTTTCCAAGGAAAAGTCCAATGGGCAAAGGCATACCCAATGATGCCCCATCCATGGTCCAACGAGCGTGTCTTAGTCATACAACAGAGAAACAACTTCCAGCATCTGCTTCATCATCATCGGTCACTGCTTTGTGGCTGTGCTGGCTCTGCCAGCGAGTGGTGGCTGCAGCCAAGCTGGCAGTACAGAGTGACAGGTCCTGCATGCCACCAACACACAGGTCTGAACCTGTGACCCACAGGTTCTGCAGACCATCACAAATTCCCAGAGACATACAGCTCCCCACAGCCTTGGAGGTTGTTTTTAGCTAGACAAATTCAAATGGCTGCCACAAAAGCTTAATCTCTTTCCAGCCACGCTCACGCTGAGTGTCAATAGGAAAAAGTCCCATGAATACGCTTGATAATTACAGAGCCGTGGCTGTAGCAAAGAACAAAGTATAATGCAGGCTTGAATACTCAGGAAATTGACTGCTGATATGTTTCCATTCATTGTTTTGTTCTCTGTTCTCAGTGTTATATTAAAATCTCCTACTAAGAATGAGCTTTCTTGTTTAATGGAACTTGTCAGTTAGAGGAAATCTGCTTGAGCTGTTTGATCTATTCTTTAAAATAGTATTAATTGCAAATGTAGCACACGACCCTTACTTAGCAAATTGGTTGAAAACTAAAGCTGACATTTTTCAAAATTTTTTACCCACAAAAAAATCATAGGCCATCACTTTAACACATTCAGCATCCCTTTGCCCCAACTATTCATTCCTGGCTATTCATTAGATATGTTGATCGATCGTACCAGTCACCTGACATTGTTCTCCTGACTCTATTAGAGAAAAGTGATAGTAGTGAATAGTGAACAGTAAACACAGAGAGAATCTCTGGTCACGAGAAAACTCATGAAACCTTGCAGTTTGTGAGCATTTTTATAAAATCCTGACAACCATATCAACTTATTCAAGTGTGACCTGACATCTATAGGAAATCACACTCAGTGCTTCTGCCTGCCTCTCCATTAATGGAACTAGCTGTCTATTTTTGATTCCCTGTGACTCGTAATTAAAGACTGAATTTGCATGTTTGCTATTCATCCTGATTCCCAGCATGTGTACTCACAATAACAAATCTTAACTTCAGGCTCAGAAGATGATGTACAGCAGAATATGGATTTCCAAATTCCTACAGTTCAATGGTATTTAAATCTGAAGGTTTCACTTGGTTCCTTGCAGACATAAAGAACCATTTAGAAGAATCAGATGCAGTGGCCAGTTTAGGCTCTGTGTAAGTTTGTAGGATTATTTCAGTTTGCTGGTTCTGAACCCTCAATGAAAATCTGCAAAAATGGGTTGTATTTGGTGGCTCACATAAACAGTATTTCTTTTGTGAATGTCTTCCTGTTTCCAATTTTATCAGAATGATGGAAGAAAGCAGAAACAGCTGATTTCAGAGCTCATGTAATTAGATATAACACATTCTATCATTATCAGGACTTGACGTTTTTCTTTAGACAGTCTCAAAGACTTTCAGAAACCACTGCTTATGTCAGCAAGATCACAAGTGCTGTCACTTTTAGGAATTTGACTTTACAGACAGAGAAGTGGTGGCATGAGCCCCCTCTCTGAGAGGCAACAGCATCAGCTCTGCAGCAGACTCCTTTTCCCCTCCATTATAACGTCTCTGGCCGGGACCAGGAAACTACTCCCTTCTCTGGTGGCAGCAGGTTTGGTTATACCTGTGCTCATTCATGGAATTTACTTCACCTTGGCCTTGCTAAGAACACTGCCTGTGGTGTGGACTGGGGTGAGGTGCTGTGGACTTCTGTCAGTGCTGCAGCTCTGTTTGCTGACACAGAATTGCCGACTGCAGATTAGGGGCAGAGAGAGGTCCCTGCCGAAGTGCCTTAATGATAGATGTGCCTCAGCCACAGCTGCTCATGCTGTCGTGGGAGCCTGAGCTCTGTGCCTATGTGCGTTTCAGGACACGTACCATTCCCTCCTCTGCACCATCTTCCCTGCTCCTGACTAATTTAGGCAGCTCAAGTCACAGGGAATTCCTCTCAAATAAAACTGTCCTCCCTCACCCTGATTCTTTTTTATAGCAGGGGCAGAATCGTTCAAAACAACCCAAGGGAAGAAATCCAAAATAGGAGGTGACCTCCTTCCAACCCTCGGTGCTCGGGGCCGAGGTGTGGCCCCCCTGAAGCTCCCTGGGTCATTCCAGCACCTTTGTCTCATTCCCTCCTAGAGCGACGCCTCCCACGCGGCTCGTGTTTTCCGCGTCCCATGAAGAGTTCTCTGTTCCCGCATGAGTCACGCCCACAGCCTGCGGGTGGTGACATCAGCCCCTCCGCAGCCCTCACCGGGGCCGAGCACGCCGGCTGCCCTTGGCATTCGCTTGGAGCAGGGCTTTGTGCCGAGGATAACGGCGGGGAATGTTCGCGGGGAGGGCGAGGAGCCGAGAGCGCAGCGCAGGCGATGGCTGCACCAAGCGATCTGTTGCGGGGGATGCCATCCCGTGAGCCGCAGGAGGAGCAGCTGCAGCAGCCCTGTTTTTCACGCCTGCCAGCAGGCAAACCCTCTCCTGCAGCCCCGGCGTGGTGCTAAAGCCCTGCCGGCTGTCACTACCTGCGCCAGCCACCCCGGGGCACAGCACATGCAGCAAACATCTTTTTCTTTGATGGCATTGGCCCTGCATCCGAGACCGGGACACAGAAGGTGCGGCCGGTTTTCAAGACTGTTGTGAGACTACAATAAGAGCTCTTTATGGGCTTAAAATTACCATTCTGCAATACTGGCAAACCATTCCCTCTTCCAGGAAAACTGTACCGCAGGAAAGTTATCCCTCCGGTGCTGTCAGCTGCACCAGCAGCAGTGCAGTCCTGTAGCTCTGACCAGAGGCTACTGCATCAAGAGACTGAATGACTTCATGACCTTGATGGATGCACAGTCAGTTCAAGAGCGCTCAGCTGTGCAAACGAAATGCTGCCACCACACTGATAAGAGGGGAGAGTGCCCATGCCAGGGCAAAGGAGGGGACATGTAAGAATGTAGCAGATAACAGTGACTCGGGGAGACCATGCCAGCTCTGAGCTTGCCGTTTTGGGGAGATAGGCACCCCACCTACTTCAAGCCAGTACCCTTTCCTCTGTGGCAGGAGCAGCCAGCCTGGTGTGCCAAAGCTTTGCTGTAAACAATATGTGTAATGAGGTACTTTTCTACCCATTTGCTTCTGCTATGCTGCTGGAAATTAGAACCATCCCAGAGTGGCTTGCTGACCTATTGACTTCAGATACACCAGCAAATCCCTCTCCATGTCTAGCGGGAAGGGATGCCCGGTGAGCTCCCACAATTGCTTTGAAATGTCCATAAGATACAGAGAGGCACAAACCAAACATCTTCAGTTCCAGTGCAAGGAGAGTTCTGCTTTTGCTCTGAGCTCCCTACTTTGGTGCTGTTTGAGGGCTAGACTACAACTCCCACCTGCACTTCTCCTTTAGATTTGGCTGAACCTCTATGAAATGTCATCTACGGTTATAAGATTCCAGCACAAGAGATGGGAAACACTTGATGGCTGATATTCCTTTCTGAGGCCTTTTTTGTCCATGAGACTTCAGTACCCTGAACCTAAATCCTTCCCCCAGTTTTGTGCTCCAACCCTGGGTATACATGCTGTAGCCAAATAACATCCCCTCCCCTTTTTTTTTTTTCCCCCTTCTGAAGACACAGCAGCTGTTCTGTTTTGCTGCTGGATGAAGCAATGTTTTAGTGGCTACGGTTTACTGATTTGCAGATTTTGGTGACAACGCTGTCACAGAGTTCCCACCATCAGCCCCTGCCAGTGTGCCCCCACTGCGACACAACACTTGGGTCTTTCAGCTGGGCCAGTGCAGTTGTCCCCGAGCCATGCTGATCAGGCACTGATCTAGTTGAAGCAAATTGCAAAACCAAAAACCAAACCAAAACACACATACAAAAAGGAAGAAAACAAAATCCTTCCTATTTCACAGGGCTTTTTGTTCACGGTCTTAACCCCCATCAGTTCCCCATCAGATGAGGCTTGCTGCAGAGTCACATGAAGAGTTATGTAGACACAGCTGAGAAGGGGCTGAGCTGGAGTAAAACAGTGGGAAAAAAAAGTCTGAGATGGGAACATCTCAAGGTAAAATTAGTACTAAAGCTTCCTTGTCCTCAAACCATGGCCAAGGTTTCTTATCTTGGACCACAACCACGAGATCACCATAGCTTTCCAGTAAACAGCCAATTCATTTCACAATTTATACTTCATTACACATCCCCCACATACCAGAGAATTAGCTCTAAAGACTCCTTTCGGGCCTTAAAAGGATCCTTAAGCTTCAGTTTTCATTTTTAAATGAATACACGCATTCAACCGAGCTGTAAACTATTAAAGCAAGATATCACTTCAGGGATAAACTAAATAATTTCAAAATAATTCACTTAGTTGTCCCATTCATGGACCTATGCCTTTGGAATGGGACATGCTTTGAGATCCCAAATAACACAAATGATAATAAAAATTAAAAAGGCACTTCCCATCTTACTGAACAGAACTGTGATATACCAAAATATAGCTTGTGCTACGTTATCACTGGCTGCGCAGGGATGTGGGTGCAGCAAGAGGCTGCAAGAAGAGACAAATAGTATGGCTCCTACTTGTTCCTTTTCCCCCTGTGTTGCTATTTGGCTTTTGCTGGAGAAGTGCAGCAAATACATTAACACCCACATGAAAAATGAGCTGAGGTAATTCCATCTATAAGCATGTGATCAGTCCTGCTGGCACAAATGTTTTCCCTCTAGGTCCATATCTGAATCTTGCACTGACTGACTCACGCTGTGGCCGTGCGCGTCACTACTACCCGGCAGCATCAGGCTGTCATTTGTTTCCTTTTGGAACGGGATGTTCTATAATAGCTCCAACTCCCACTCAACAGTTGATAAAATTGCAGTTCTTTCTCATACCTCCTTTGTTACTGAGCTGTGGGGAGTTTTCAGTCTGTTTCTAAGGTGTTAAAAGAGGAGCAAAGTGGCCTGAGCTTGGGATGCCTCACCAAAAGCTCTAACGGGATGTATCTTTTAACAGGATGGAGGTGTGATGGTTCTTGGTGTACTGTAGAGTTTGGTCTTCAGGAAGACAAATGAGGCACAGTGCAGAACTGTTGCTCTTGGGCGTACTGCTTGAAGTACAGCTTCCTGTCTCATTCACAAGGCTTCTTCTCCTGCAGCCAGGGAGAGATTGTCCTGTACATGGAAGCTGAAGCGTGGGACCTGCTGATGGAGCCATCAAAGCAGAACCAGCTCTGCTTCAGAGTGCCTTGCTGTGATGCTCAAATATGCAACACTCAGTTTTCAGCACTGGCTAGTTTGATTCTCTGCTCCCAAAATGCTAATGTACATCTTTGTCTTAGTCTGGAACAGGTAAGTGCTTTAGAAGTGAATCCCTGACTTTGCTTCAGTTCATACTGTGGCACAGTTTCAGAGCTCAGTCTACAGGACTAAGCTCATGCTAGTCGCAGGTTAAAATCCCGAAGTGTCAATAGTACAGACATAGAGTCCTCAGCACTGACTGGTTTGTTCTGCTGGCTTGGTGTTCCTGTCAGTCCAAACTACCTGCTATCACTGCTTGCTACCCACCTTTCAGAGCCCAGAGTCCTGGAGCTATTGGATCTCAGCACACAATTGCAAAAGGAGAAACATGATGTGGTTCTAGAGGTGCAGCAGAAGGAAAGAAGCTGCAGGCCCCCAGCGTTCCCTGACCATGTAAAGACCGTGTTCCTCAGGATACACCTGTAATGCTGCCAAGTTTTCTGCTGGGAACATCCTGACAGGCAGCTGATACAAAGGGACAGAACCAAGGGAGAGAGCCAAAGAATGAAAGGATACAAATGATGACGGCATTTCTCCTGCTTGGTTTTGGGATGCTGCTATGATTCAATGCAGGCTAAAATGGATTTGTCGCCACACTGGATACACAACAAAATGGATGCATTGCTATGTGGAATCCAGAGTTCCCTGCTCCAAGTGCTGTTCCTCTATTTATCAAAAAGCATTAACCAAGTATGGATTACTACCTAAGGGTGGAGCCATTCCTAATGAGGAGGTCAGTGCCAACTTCTAGTGCAGTCAAAAGAGGAACATGATTTGAAGCTTAAAGATGACCTGGAGACAATTTGGAAAAACAAAACTTATACTTTTCAAACTCCACATAACATTCCTCTGAGAAACAGAGAAGTTCCTGAGGCTACTGCCTGCAAGACGCTGTCCTAAGAGTCTCTGAAAATATTTATTCTGACCTCGTGGACCTTTGTCCAAGGTTCATTCACTGGGGTTAAATAAATAAGCATTAACAAACCCAAAGCTCCAGACCCTCCACTGTCCTGCACTGAGCCAAGACCTTAAGCAAGGAAGCTTAAGTCACATTTATATTTCCTCTGACCTAAACACAGAGCACAGCTCAGTAAATCCTAGTTATGGAGCAAAAAGACCTTTATGGCTGCACAACCTTGCATTCAGCTGCCTGAGAAATCTTTAGCAACCACTGCAAAGGCAGATCATCACCGCCTGACATTCCCTGCTCACTGCAGACAACTTCACATGCAACACTCACTGGGGAGAGCGGTCAGAGCCCCAGCCCCGACTCACTTTCATGACAGCCCTCAGGAACCCTCCTGGTGCTGCCTGGTCAGCCTTAGGTAATGCTGCACTGCAGGAGTACAGTGCTCAGATTCTGAGAGCCAGCCCTCCAGCTTTGGCAGCCATCAGGACAAAAGACAATGTCTAAATGTAAGTCATTACAATCTTAGAGTCATCACCTATAACTTTACCTGGACTTACCTGGGTTGATGTGGAGGGTAGGGCAGCGTTTCTCTTGACATTCAAACCAAACGCGTGCACCAGAGAATACGAGGCTCCTCGTACACAGGGTATTGTTCTGGATTTCGTATTTCTTCGGGGTTGTCTTGGCAACTGAGAGGGTTTGCCGCTAGAGGTGTGTGAAACACTGGGTAACAAAAAACATCACAATTCCCACTTGTTTCATTCCATCACCCTGTTAAACCAGACTCTGTTTCAACCTGCTGGGATGCTATCGGTGTGCTGCGTGCCAGGAGGGGCAGCACAAGTTAGCACGGACTCCTCTGCCTCCCTCTTCCCTCCCAACACCGTGATTCTGAACATAACAAAACCCGACATTTTTCATTGGGAAATGATGCCTATCCGGACACCCTTACAAGACCTGTTCCCTTTCTCTCTTCAACTACCTACTTAGGGATTAGTTCCCTGGCAGGCAATGGAACTGACAGTTCCAGAATGGATGGATGGTTTTAAGCAAAATTAGTTTTGTTTTTATTGCTGATTGGTTTGGTTTTTGTGGTTTTTTTTAAATTTTATTGACATTTTCAATGACTTCAGTAGTCAAAGAAGTGGACTGATTCCAGTATAACTAAATTTGCCATTTTGGCCTGATCTAAAGGAGTCTTTCCCTTGTAAAGGGAAGAGATGCTGGACAGCCAATACTACAACTGGTCAGCAAGTGAGTGGAAGTGCCCCACTTGCCCTTCAGACTCAGCTCCTTCCATGAGCAACAGACCTTTATTTGCTGTGAGTGAGGTCCAGGAATTATTCTGGAAAGTTTTAAAATTATATTTGGATGGAATTTCACATTGCTCATTCATGTCCTTCGCCTTTACTTTTACTTACTAAAGGCATTAGAAAATTAACCCAAACAGCTGTTCGAATGCCTCTATTTTTTATGTAGCAAAAGGGAAAAAAAGTCTGAACAGCTGTGTCAGTAAAACACATGCAGGTGGCCTCCCTAAGGCAAAGTTTCTATGAAATCTGTAAGGTAATGTTATTATCTGAGCTATTGTATTTCTTTTTTATTACTTCTCTCTCGTGGATTCTTAAAGAGGTATTGGCCACTTATTTCATATTTTCATCCCTGTTCCTCAGTGTTTGAGCTGTGTCACAGCTCAACACAGATGTTGCAGTGATTCAGACATCCAGGGTGTCTTTCAGCACAATCCTCCTGAACCTATTCTGAGGTCTTGAATGGGATTTAAGATTGGGTAGGAAGCAACTTTACAGATCTGGCCTTTCTATGGAGAAAAACTCAGGCTGTAGCACCAAACATTGCCCAAAAGACACTGAAGGACAGAGGGAATTTGTTTTCCATATTGTACCTGAGGTTCACCTTTTTTTACAGTTCCTTGACAAGGTAGCTAGATCATCCTCAAGGAGCGGCTTCAGACACACAAGTGTCTGAAAGAGCAGTTGTTTGGAACTCCAACATGGGGAGCATTGGGGATTTGCAAATTGCCAATCAAATTCTCAGCTGGGTGGTGCTGAAATCTGTAAAGCCAGGCTCCTGTCAGGTTCACTGACAAGGGCTCATAAAGAACTCCCTTACTGTGGTTTTGAACTCCTCAACCAGTCTCTCATTCTCCATGAAGCAAATTTTAGCTTTCAAAACTCTGGTACCCCTTCCATGCACTCGCTATCACAGTCCCACCATAAGAGGCTTCCAGATGCCTGCTCTGAGCCCTGTGTTTCATGGCACCACACTCCGTCTGTGCTCCAGGCCATCACATCATGGTCCAAACCCTATGTCCTGTCCAGCCACCCAGGACTCATCTGTTTAGTCCCTGCCATATAAACCCTCCTAAGAGTGTCATTCTGTTGCTATAAAGCAGCTATCTGATTTATGGATGTGTTATCCATAAATTGCTTATTGATATTTTCTTCCCTGACCTTGGTCCTTGGATTACAAATACTGCAGAATCAAGTTAAAGCACTGAAGTGTCTGAAAATTGCCAGCCACATAACAGGTGTTACACCAAATGCTATAATAAGAACAGCAATGATAATTGTAGTGATTAAATAATTTGTTGCTGTTATTACTCTTTCTCCTATTCCTGCAATATTTGAAAATACGGGCTCTCCAAAGAGTTCCTTGAAGAAATATTTTCAGGTGACTCAGAGTGCAAAAAAAACCAAAACAAAAAGAGAAAGCAGTTTTATATGTTACAAACGTAGATATAGCTAATATTGTTACATATTAGTATATAGTGATTTTGTATTAAATTATTTGGCTGAAATTTCTAGTTTTTTAATTGCTTTTAAACTTACAGCATAATGATATTATATAGCTAAATGCCTGAAATTAGTTTATATACCAGTAAGACTTTTTTTTTTTTTTTTAAATTGGCCTGAGAAAAAGTATTTAAAAATGTCTATACATGAGAAGGGCCATCTTCTGGGGGAAAGCTCAGCAGAATCACCCCTGAGTCTAAAGGAGAATGTAATTCCCATTTGGTATGTTTTCTTCATATTTAGTAGCTGGATGCAATTCCCTCTGCACGTACTAAACCTGTGTTATTAAAATTCCAGCACGATATATGTTTATGTGGAGTCTAAAAAAGACTAAAAGTCATCAATCAGGAAATAGCACTCCACTTCATATTATGCATTTATTTATGGTGTTAGGATGAAATTTACTTGGGTCCAGAGAACAAAATTAGGCTGTTACAAGCCCTTGGTTTCATATAAGTTATTTTCCTCTCAATGCCTCTGCCCCATGGACACAAATTTATTTCACCGATACTGGATGATAAATCTCCCATTCTCTCACTGCCTTCAGGTAACGATGTCTGTACTTTTCCTTCTGCTTCCAGTTTTGTGTCCATTAAAATATAATACCAACAATCACAGAGCAAGAAAATCTGCAGTATATAAGGAATATTTTTTTTACTTTTCAATCCTTTTGTAATTAAAGAAATCCTACTCAGTAATTTCATATCTGCAGTGACATTATCATACTTCTGATCTTAACCTTCCAATTGAAGTTTAGGGGATGGTTGGCCAGTAGAAAGAAGAACTATTTTACAGGCTGGTTATGGGATGCAGATTTGGAAGATCACAGTTCTCTGAAGTATGTCACACACTGAGCAATGAAAGATGACTTTAAATGGAGTATGTGCTAACAAATGTAAATATGAAAGTGGAAAATCACAGAATATGAGAGCTCAATGTAGTTAATAATACAACAACAATTACCCTGAATAGTACTAGAAAAATCAGTGAAAAACATTAAGAGACCTTTGTTAAGTGTCCAAACATGTTCTGATTGCTGTATTTGATAATTTTGCAAGAACTGAAGACTCAAAAACTTGGAATCTCCATGAGATCAGATAGTATTTGCACGCAAAATGCTAGAGAGAATTTAAATGAACAAGTGGCAAGTTTATCTCACATAGAGGAATTATAAAATCATTAAGCAAGTAGAAGTTTATTCAGTTAATTGGCTAATGCCCAGCAAGGATTTCACAACACTATCAGCAAGGTGTTGAAATATTAAAAAAACCCCAAACCAACAACACAGCAACCAAATGCTCAGTTTCAGAGAAGCATTCCCATCTAAGAAACACTCTCTTCAGTATTTCTCAGATAAGGAACTGTTTATCAGCATGTGTGTATGTTCTTCCTGGAATCAAGGTCCATGCAATTTATTTCACATAAAGCAATATTCTCTCAGGGTTTTGTGATTTCTCCTTGCTTGAATACCAGGAAAAGTGAAAGTAATAATCATGTACAGTTACTAAGAAGAGTGACATTATTATTTATATTTACTTAGTCATTTGAACTAAGATAGATATGTAATCACAGTGTAATGAGTTAACCAACAGGAACTTCTGGCACTTCTTGTGCACAGAGAAAAAAAATCTCTTAGGAACATGTCAAAGCGGGAGCACAAGGAAAGGTAACCCATGCAACTACTGATACAATATTTAATTGGAATGTTCTTAAATAAAATAAACAAAATTGAGGTGTAACCTATGTAAAGCCAATGAAAGATGTGCTTGAGACATCCAGTAAAACTCCAGTTTAATTTTACTGATCATGTAGCATCATTTGAAACAGAGTGAATACTTGCTGATGCCAAACACTTCAGCTGCCAAGAAGAAATGATGCATTTTGTATCAGGATTACATTATGACCAAAATTAATCTTTTGCTTGTCTCTGGCGATGCTTTAGCAAAAACACCTCTTTATGAAACACCACATGTAACTCACAGGTTTTGTGTGTTCAGGGAAACTTCTCTCAGCAGCTGATTTGCAGTGTTCATGCAGAACAAGCTGTGCTGTAAGCTTTTAATCTAACTGCCAGATAATACAGAGGTAACGTATTGGGAAACAGCACCAGGTTTTTGAAGAAAGAGCTACTAAGTGATAAAGATCTTAAGGAAAACCAGAACTATTTAATAAAACCAATCCATGAATAAACCCCAAATTTCCTTAAGAGAAGAGAAACATCTCACCATTGTAATATAAGGCAACTATCACTCAACAAGAACCTAGGCCAAACCTCAAGCAGTGTTTCACAGCATGACTTATATTATCAGGTCGCCCGCAGCTGCTGTATCCATGTCTGCTCTTGCTTCGTAAAAGAAATCAGCCTCCATAAAAAAGCAACCTCTTTATATATCTACCATTTGTGCATGTAGATTCATCAATGTTCAAAACCATCTACTATAAATTCAAAGATGAGTTCTGGGAACAAGACAGGCGTCATCAAAACATGAAGCTAAGAAAAAGTAGAAGGGAATAGAAGAAAAGAAGAGAGAGCTGACAAGTGGTACAGAGTGAGAAAATATTGTGACTATGTTAGATTATTAGCAGATTGATCTTCTCTTGCATCCAACTTTAGTTACTTTTTATGGCTGTCATTCTCACTACATTCTATGTGCAAGGTTCAGCCTAGAAAACAAACGAGCAGGAGTATCATGCACTGTTTGAGTCTTGTTGTCCCCTACCATGGCAAAACCATTTGATTAGAATTAAATTTTGCTGAGCAATGTGTCAACCTCTCCTTCCAGCAACCAAATGATATTCTTCTGAGCCAAATGCAGTTTACAGGCCTTAAGTCATTAAGCATGACTGAGCTGACCAATCATGCCACGTAACTACCGACTCATCACCCTTAAGTGATGTCAAAAAAATAACCACATCAAGAAAACCAAAAGCTTAAAATTTGGAACAGTTCAGGATCTGAAAAACTTCTGTTTCTATACAAGCAATCTGTTAAAATAAAAAACACTAAACTTGACAAAGAAATTCTTTTGCTGAAAGTTACATGTTCGGCTTTATGATTACATTGCTGGTCTTCCCCTGTTCCTCTTCTTCCTCCCGTGTTTCTGTCGAGGAAATATTTCCAGAACTTGCTGGTTCAGTTACCTCTTTCAGAGTCTTGGCATTCAGTGGTTCCAGCAACAAAGCCTTATTATTATAAATACTTCAGCTATAACATTTCTAAGGATATTAAACTGACTATCATAATCTCCTGCTGACTCTCACCTGGGAATTTTAAATTCTCTAGTGTGGGAGAAGACTCTGAGAACAAAACACTAATTTTGTTATTTCATTAAAAGCAAAGGAGGAAAATTAGGATAAAAATTTCAAAGCCTGGAAAGGGAAGTCAGGAAACAGCTAGATGAGAAAAGATGAAAACCAGCACCACATCAATGACTCTGGAAAATTCCAAGTCAAAGTGCATCACAAATTTTGTTTTGGTACAACAAGATGATAAACAGCACACTTGGATTTCACTGACTTTTTCTTTTTTTTTTTTTTGTGAAGTTTTTTTAACCTTTCTCATTCATCCTTGTGCTGATTAACAGCCTATTCCTGAGTTTACACTCAGGCATATTCTCCGCACTCACAAATAAAGTTACATTGGCTTGCAGAAGGTTACTTTTTTGAGTACGGATATCACCCCTGAACATTACCTTCTGACCTTCAAACTTGTCATACAGTATCTAGTGTTTAGATATAAGCTACTATCTAGAAATGAGCAGTTTTGACGTGATCAAGGTGTTTCATCACCCCTCAGAAGTACATGAATGAATCGGCAGTAGCACAAGAAATTCTCAGTCACTCTCTCTTGTACTCAGTGTTGCTTTACAGAATGACACAGTATCAGTGATAATATCCAGTCTATGGAACAAACAAAATACAGACTAACTCACACAAAACATTAAAGCCAAAAGTAATTTTTCCTGTACTCCTCTAGAGACCTGTAACCAATGCTATAGAAAAGTCTGAATGAAATCTTGCTGAGTTCTGTGTGGAGCCCAGTTGCAAGCCAAGAATGATGTAAGATGTGCCTGGAGTTTCAACTGACCCCTCCACATTGTTCTGAGAGCTCACCATTAAAAGAAGAATAAATGTTAGCAATAAAAAGGCCAAGATAACGAACCTCTAAGAGCCTAGTCTAAAGATCTGCAAGGGATCTCATACAACAAACATCCTTACTGATGGATTCCTCAGAGGAAAAGAATTCTACATGACCCACAAAGCACATTTTTTATAACCTGTTTCTTTTTGTCTGGATACAAAGAAGTGAGTGGAGCATTTAACATATAACTTCGTAAAATTCAATTGTAAAATTCAAAGTTTAAACCCTAGGAAAACAACCAGGATTAGAGCCATTAAACAAAATAACATTTCCCTTCACATGTTGTCATTTTATTCTTATAATTTCTCAATAAACCAACTCTTGAATATTAGTGCTATTAGATATCATGGCTTTAGGTGTAAAAATAAATTAAACAACATGGGCTTGAATCATACCAACACCACAGGCAACTGCTGTGGGTTTTGCCACCCAGTGTGTCCGTATGGGATTAGGGTATTTGCCCTAAGCTTTGAAGAATGCAGTGGGTCCTGGCAATTTTTGTTGGCTCACGTCCTTCATGAGTGGGCTGTGTGCGACCAAGAGTAGCTTCTCATGGAGAACACAGCAGAAATTTGAGCATGCTCTGCCAGAAGCCCCTGGGAAGCAGGGTTTGATGGCACATCCCTACCTTAAAACAAGCAGGCAGCAGGGGTGCATCTCAGGGTTATTCACCTCCAGGCAAAAATGGCAAAGGTCTCTTCTAAGGCAGACTCTGAAAGCAAAATTACAGAGGGTACAACTGGTAAGTACAAAAGGAGAAGACAGAAATATGTACCAAAGAATATGCACAGACAGAATGGGAACACTGTTCTGTTACCAGCAGCATTTACACATATAGGATACATGCATAGAGGATTCTGTTTCTCCTTCTGACATTTAGCCCTGGGTGGTGAAACAGCTGATGCTCTGGGCTGCAGCGGTCTGTCCTTTTTCCAGCTGGTCAGATACCAACTGAGGGACCTCTGTAAGCACCACATAGCTCTGGCACCAAGGACATGCAAGTTGAGTTTATGCCTGCACAGAGATGCTTGAGGTGACCTTCAGCTCCTGCAAATCCTTCTACCCTCTCATCTACTCCTTGTCACCTCCCTAAATCGCATCAGAAAAGGGCATGGACATAACACAGATATCGTGGGGTCCACCATGTTGACTCTGTGTTCTAGGGCTGAAGTGAGGAAATTTGAAAACAGGAAAAGAAACTACACATCCAAGAGAAAAAATTCTGTCGTAAACCATATAAAACAGGTAAAGAAAAAGAAGTGACAGCAAACAAGCTCTACAGTCAAGGAAAGGGTAAAATCTTGGCTCTGCTGAAGTCAGTGGGATGTTTGCCAGAAAGCTGTAGACAACATGTTTTGTCCAGGACTTTTAATTAGTTATTAAATGATTCAATGGCAAGTTGGCTTGTTCAAGGCACAAAAAAATCATAGAATAGCTCCAGCATGCCTCTCCCTGCCCTGCCTACCCCTTGGGAGGTACAGATCATACACAGCTTTTTTTATGGAAGACTTGG
This sequence comes from Grallaria varia, assembly GCA_013396735.1. Lineage (NCBI taxonomy): Eukaryota > Metazoa > Chordata > Aves > Passeriformes > Formicariidae > Grallaria > Grallaria varia. The sequence continues at coordinate 357,477 of VWZG01006450.1, forward strand.
CAGGTATTTCATTGAACCTTAATTGAAATTGGTAGTTTCCCAGGCCCTGCCTCCTTCCCAAGTTTGGGGATGAAGATAGGAAACACCTGCTAATGATACCAGAGACACAGCAAACAGTAAAAGTCACATGTCAGCAGAAAGCACAATGGAAGTCTGGCTTTTCCAATACAGACACAGCCCATGTGATGGGGGATCGTGTATAAGAAGAAATAGGATGCTGCATTTATTTGATTGGCATACATTTGAATGGATTGGAATTATTCTGGAGTGACATACCTACAAAAAAATAAGGCAGCTCACTGCCTTCAGGCTTAAGTCACTTAATTGAAAGCCCAACCACCCAAACAATCTATTCACACCACACACTTCTCCTGTTCTGCCTCATTTTTCTGCTTTTCTCAGCCTCCTGTTTTTCACCTCTCCAAAGTACATCAGTTTCTATGGAAACAAAACACGTCATCGTAATGGACAGAACTTGGTGACATCCCCAAGCGCAGACAGAAAATGCAATTTAAGTGAGCATTTTGCAATTTCCAGCATGAGCTGAGGAAGGCGAGGGATTATTATCCCGTGCACGTGTGTGTGCATGTGTTTGTGTGGGCGGCCGCCCGTGTGCGCACGCGCTCCCTCCTGCCACACAGTTTACACACATGCAGTGCCACCGGCTTCCTGGGACAGCACACAGCACAAGGCTCGGCAGAACCCGCTCCATCCTATTCTGCTTTAATATAGCTGAAAATTGCTTTGACAGCTGAATAGCTTCTTTGTTTATAACTCGTTCTTAGCTGACTTCACTGCATTATGTGGCTTTGTAAAGAGACTACTTTGTCAAGAACTGAACATACATGGTCTGAGCATGAACAATTCAGTGTGATGAACTGCATTCATTTTATACGATGTGCAATCTGCAGTCCTGCTGCCTTTAGTGCATCTGCTTTTCTCTGTGGGTTTCATTTTCTGATATCAAGTGTTCTATAAATTTTCTTGAGGTCTTTGGGATAATCTTCTTTACCCTCTCCTGGGCAGATGCAGAGAATTATCAGTACATCAAATCTCAAACCATTGTGTCTTTCGTTAATGTTGTACTGAACCAAGTTTTTTGCTGCATATAACAGAAGATCATCATTATCTAGTTAGCTAATTATCCACCTGCAAATATCTTATTCCTGCCCTAAATTGCTATCGTTCTGTTAGTATTCGAAATAGTATTTCAACACAGCGGAGTCCCAGCAAAAATGTAGAAACTGGACCCCACTATAGGGAACAACATACGAAACATATACAGCTTCTTTCCTTGTCTCTTCATCCCCTGCCCAGCAAGCCATGCTAAGTAGACAGGTCTCCATCTACAGGACTTCAGCTGCCCTTAAGCCAGTATTTTTGTCTTTACAGAGCCTTATCTAAAATATTAAAGCAAAACCCAGCTGCACAGCACTGCTGGCACTGCCAGGGCCTGCCACTGTGCACTGAAGTGCACAGGGCTTTGCAGGTTCTTAGGCCATTGCCTTTGATGGCGTTTGAGTTGACTGCACTGGTCACCTCTGATCATCACTGCGGTTTTTACTTCCAGCCATAGCTTGCTCAGAAATTACATTATTACAATTCACTTTGTGCCCTACCCAGAGGCACACACGGACTCAGGGAATTTTCTCTTGTTTTGCATGCCTTATTCCTCTCTCACTCCATCAATTTTTTAAATAAACTGCATTAATTCTGATGAGTAGAAGATATGGTCCAGTATAAAGATGACTAAGAACACTAATTGTCCTAACAGCAAAATTCCTATTGGCTTTACCGTAGGCATTACATTAATCTTTTGTGGGTTGGAAACTGAGCACTTTACTTAGAAACATCACTGGAGGCTCTTCTTGTGTGGGACACAGAGCTGGGCCTTGAAGCATCTTGCATTTCAACAGGTTTTGCTCAGCCCATGAACTGGCAGCAGTCCAATTTATACTACGCCCTCCATTTTGCACTCAGCGGTATTTTACCACTTCTGAACATACCAACCTTCTCCATAAACAGAGGGGAAGTTTGTCAGACAGACAAATCCCTCCTTATCTCTTAGTCACAACCCTGATCCACTTCAGATGATTTAAAGAGCTTCACACATATTAACCTTTAAAATAAAAAAGACAAGAAAATTACTTCTTTGCAAATCACTGTTTGAAAACAGAAGCTGCAGAAAGATTCCTCACAACCTTATTTGCTCCTACTCATACTTCTAATGTGCACATATTTCACAAGAGCTGGCACGCTATGAACTAGTTTGTTGAATATATATACATATATATATATTTTAAACTCACCATCTCTGGGGAAGTTCTTTGCACTAGAAACTGATGTCTTGACTAATAAATTCTTTATCTTTCATGCCTTTAGCAAATGAAGGACTGCTATCACTGACCAAAAAAATACTCCTGACCATGCAATATTCAGGTAAATGATGAAAGGCTGCATAGGCAGTTTAGGAACAACTATTCTTGTTGCACTGGAAATTTTCAAATTTACTAAGAAGTCATGAGGTCTTCAGTAAATTTCCACAGTCAGTTTCTGTTCTTCACCCCCCCTTGTGGCAAACCTGGCTGAGCCACCAAACATGTCTCAATCGGTCTGCAACCTGCTCTGCCGCAGAAACCCTTGGAAAATCCCAGCCCAGCGGACACCAGCTGTACTGGGTTATGGCTGGTGCCAAGAAAGGCAACCGGGAATTGCACCGTCACTGGTTGTGTGTGTTGGTTGGAGAGGTGTCACGAGAAAGGGGGAAGGTTTGCCCGACCCTTAGAGAGGGGAGCAGAGCTGCATTTTACCCTGTAATTCTTAGTCTCCTCTAATTTTTAACCCTATCCATCATTCCACAAGAGGGTTGAAGTCAACTGGCCAAAAGACACCAAAGTTTTGTGCAAAAAGAGAGCATGAGAGAGAAGAAAGTAGAGTCATGGTTTGCAGAGGAGAAGTAAATAAATTCCAAGGTCAGAGAGCCTTGGTACAGAGAGAAATGAGAAGTAGAGAGGGGTAGAAAGACATGTCATCAACTCACAGCATGATCTTTCTGGAATAAACAGTACAGCTTTATGTGTGCTAAGTGTGCATTGCACTTTCCTTCAAGGAGAATGTTAATATCCCACATAGTGGATTTCCACATTCATATTAGTCTTTTCATTTCAGTGCTGCTGGCACCTAGAAATTTGAATTTAAGTTTCCAAAAACAACTAAAATAGTTACCTTTGACTCTAGTCTTAGCTGTTCCATACCAGTGTACCAATATGACTGTCCTTCCATAAGGTCATAGTTAATAACAAGCTAAATATGTACCACCTAGAAGAGCATCTGTGGGTCATAGTATCGGTCTACATTCATGTAAGAAAACATGAAAGCTTATTAAAGGCCACTTTTTCCAAAAAGGACCTTAACTTTTTGGCTCTGACAGTGTGTCAGTGCATAACTCCTTTGAGACTAAAGACATGTTAACACAGATTAGGTGCCTCACTTTGAAGAAACACAAACGTTTTGAGCTCAGCCTCAGTCTAAAAATAATGAAAATATTTCAGAAAAATGTTGTGCAATTTAAAAAAGGCAAGTAACAATACAGCAGAAAAATCCAGCCATCAGTGAAATGATTAATATACTCCATTAGGTGTATGACCTTTCTCTGTTTTCTCTTTAGGAAGTGCCAGGGAATACATTAGACAGTGGACTCCAGATTCATGCCACTTCTGACTCCCCACTGGCTCACCAAGGCTCAGACAGTTGATTTGCATTAAGCTCCTCACAGAGGAGAATACATTTACCCAGAAAGGAGATCTTGTACGCTCCAGTTTCTGGAATTGTAACTAAAACCACAAGGGCTGATGCTGTTTTCTTGTAAGGCTTTTAGTCTTTCATACTTAATGGAGAAGTGGGCATGGTGGGAGCAGAACCACTGGCCCAGCTCTCAGTGCCCATTAGAGGTTAAGGTGCTGGGCATGAGGCTATGATTAGGATTAACAAATCAGACCTCCATGGATGAAAGTGTTTAAGATTGTATCTGCAGAGCTGAATAACTGCAGGAAGTCCAAAGCTATTGCAAATGAATCTTTACTGTCAATGACAAAGTTTTCATAAGGCCTGGCAAGCTTCCTCTGGATCTCATAAAAATATTTTCTAAAAAAACTCTGAAAATCCTAAAGCAGAAGGAATCATCCCAAAGAAGCTCTGAGGGGTTTTCCTTTAATGAGAAGGGAGAGGGGTAGGTGCAAGAGTTTCCTCATTCTCTTTTCTCAGAAACAGGCAGTGGGATTTTGCACAACAGCCACACACTGAGTGTTTTGAGTTCTCCCTCAGCAGGGCATAAATCCACCTGAAAAAAGTAGTGATGGGGAAGGAATTGCCCAGCAGCTGCCCTAGCCTGAATGCTATGAGGCTCTTCCAGACCTGCTCCGTAAACAGGAATTGCCTTTGGACCCTTAAAAAACACGCACTATATCATTCTGGAATGGTGTTAATCTCTCGGTCATGGGGGTCAAAGCAAGATTTCTATTATAAGCTCTGTGAAACACATCTCCTTCCCAGCCACTCAGTTGCAGGGAACAAAATACAGTCAGCCAAAACGGTCCGTGTGTAACAGGACACCAGAGCAGGCATTTGAGGCAATGCAGGCAAGGCATTTTGGAGTTGTGAGACCTCCGAGCTGGTGCCGAGCCCTCAGTGAGGCAATACTGGCTCAGTGCCACAGTCAAGGAAGCAGAAGAGATAGTTTTCGCTTTGCTTCCTTGCAGAGGACAATGGTCTATTCACAGACAACGCCAGCTGTAGGGGCCACTGCACACCTCCCATCCAAGGTCCAGCAGGGCCTTCGATGGTACTCCCCTGCATCAGCTGTGTTCCTTGCCTGCCCTTGCTATGCTTCCATCTTCCTTAGCACTTCTGCATAGGCCTGTTCCATTCATCTCGATTGCACTTATAACATCTGGAGCCCAGGAAAGATTGGACCTTGTGATTGCACATGACAACGCCCCAGTCCTGGTGTCACGTTGGCTGAGCAATGATTGACATGTGCCAGAGCAAGAACACTGATACCCAGGGGTAAGCTTACCGAGTGAGCTGAAGGTTAGCGGAGGACCCTCCACTTCTCTTTCTCCAACACATTTTCTTTGTATTTTCCTCAAGGTCCACAGTGCACATTGACTTTGCTGATAAACTTATCAGTAGCAGAGCGAAACATCCATTTCATTTGTACTGTTTATGCAGAGGCTTTTTCCCCAGTTGGTAAGTCGGGATTGAATGAACCGCATGACCCTGCATTTTCTTTCATCCCCCATGAATGCTGCTGCTTACAGTGTGTGCAACATGTCAGAAGATGGGGAGAAGCTCTGCGTCAAGGACCACCCCTCCCCTGCCCCAATGCTGAAGGTCTTCACCTCTACACTGGAGGTGGTCTATCCCTATACCTCATTCCCAGCCCCAGCCCAGCCCCTAGAGATGAGGAAAGGCTGTGGCACAGTATGTGGATGCCGATTAAATCTCCAAACAGGAGGAGCACACAATTGCTGGGATCTGCCTGCTTTCCAGCCCCTTTGTGCTCAGAAGCAGAAATACAAATAAGCCTCAACGTCTTTTTCCTGCTTATATGAACTGAGATCCGTTTTTCAATAGCAGGCCCTGGCAGATAAGTATTCCCTAGTCTCAGTATTTATTTTTGGGAGGGAAAGCTTTTCACTGGCTCCCATGACACTCCCCTCCAGCACTTGGGAGGTGCAATGGATGACAAGTAGAGCTGTGATTCAGGGATGTTCCTACACCTGCTGGAAGCTGGTGTTGCCATGCCAACCTGTAGCCTGTGTACAGGCAGCCCAGAACACTGCAGGCTGCTATGGGGTCTGTGTTTTTACAGATAGATTAGTCCCAGGACCCTCCAGTGGAGGATTTAGTTGAAACTCCAACCGCAGGATGGATGACGATGTCCCTCTGCATTCTCAGCTCACCTGCTCATCTCCCCCCTTAGCCTTGCCTCAGAGACAATAGGACCATGTACTTTACAAATGAATTTTCCCCCAAATGAATTACATCACACGATCATTGCTAATAGCTCGTGTTTTTTTAGCGAAGGAGCACAAGGAGAAGTGGGCAGGAATGGCAACAATCCTCCCAACAAGCCCAGGCACCCCTGGCAGCAGCCACACCCGACCTTCACCAGCTCAGCATGTCAAGTCCTGTGGACAGCACTCAGAGCCCATCTGAAGCACGCAGAGGATGTTACCAATTACCTTTCCTGTGCCTAGACTCATTAAATGGGACATTTTAAAAATCGTTCTTTCCCAAAAACCACTAAGTGACAAAGCCAGCTCTGTGCAAAGCTAACAGAGGTGGAGGGTATTGCTGACTGCTCATAGGATAAAGACTCATGTTTGGACTTTATTGCCTTATTGGAGAATTCCCTGGGCGATTTTCTGGGTATTTTCTACGTTACTTCCTTATTGCTCTCTGGGTAAACTAGGTCAAAATGCTCTCCTTATATAAACCTCAGTTTGTCAACATATAAAATAAAAGAGATGGGACAAGTTGTTCCCTGCTGTTTCTTCATGGAGTTCAATCTTATCAAAAGTCCGTACAATGCCCCTCTCCTTCATTAGAGCCAGGAAGGCTTTGAAATCACCAAACTCAGACAAGCTGAAAAGTGTTGCATGTTGCTGTAAGTAAAGAGAGCATGTGCGAAATATGGACAACAGCTAGATTGATTAAGATGTACTCAGAGTTGGGCAGCGTTTTGTCCCACATAGCAAAGGAAAAAAAGAAGTACATCATCTGTAATTGTTTTGCTTTAATCAGCCTGCCTGCTAAAGTAGGAATACCCTTACAAATGACAGTATGTGAAGTGGCAAGGAGCATTATAGGAACAAAGAGATTCCACCACCCACTGTGCTGAATCCCAGAGCCGGCTGCTCCTTCCGGAGATACTGCAGTACCTTGCAGTCTTGTTGGCTGCCACTCTATACACACTGTTCATTTACCTGCACTGATCTTCTCAATCAAAAGATGAGCATTTAAAACGACTGTAACCTCTGGGAGTCCTGCAGCATCTATAGTGGGATCTGATAAAGGGAAAGCTACTGTGAGCAGACAATACAGGCACAGAGGTGGTCAAGCATCCTTGTGTCTGAATTAATACATGTGGCTATCAGTTTGCCTTAACAAAAAGGACAAGTCTACAGCACCACAGATAAGAAAGAAGTTTTTTTGAAGAAAGCAGGCATTTTTTGAATATCTGCTAACAGTAGTGTTTTACTGTTTTGTTAACATGCAGGGTAACATATACCAACTAACAGCTCTTAAGACATGAGACTGTTCTTCAGAGAGCCTCTGTATTTCAGTGTCTCTGTTAAATATGGCAATAAACCTGGAAAAAATTCAGTATATGCTATATTGCATCAGCACTCTCATACTATCTATAGTTTCCACCTTTTCTCATCTAATAAGAGGCAGCAATCTGAATAGATTTTTTACTTGAATGATCCCTTACTCCATTATTGTTTCAGAATCTGAGGGTAATTTTGGCATCAGGTCCTTAAAATGTATCTACTGTTGTTTCGGGAGCAGAGATAATAAAATTAAACATTGCAACTTAGCAAGACCACTATAGGGGAGAAGGAAAGTTGTTGTCAGAACACAGAACAGTATTGCCATGACTGTTGATGACTATGGCATCCTTTGGCTGCCTTCCACTCCCTAAGGGCCCCCTTGCCTGGCTCCTCCTCATCCTCCTCCCAGTCCCACCTGTGAGCTATATATCTTGTGTTTCATTGCCCTGCCCGAGCTCTCTCCACTTTATGATACCTTCTCAAGTCATTACTATGACCCATATAGCTGGGCTCAGTACACAGGTTCAATAGTGCAAGTCCTTTGAACTGCATTCCTCAAGTCCACTTTTCATCCTATTATCAGATTGGTACTGAATAAAGGCCAGGTGGAAAATCCCAGTATGAAATGCACTCCCATGGCTGTCATTCACATAATGGCTATGATCAGAAAAGGGTTGTTAAGAGACCTCACCACATACTGAACTATGTGAATTACGTGTGTTTAGTCTAATTGGAATGATTTCTGGTATCTCAGGGTCAAAGTCTCACTTTTCATAGGTAAACATTTCAGAGGACTCCTATATTAATGACATATCACTAGCCGGAATCAGAACTAGTTCTGCTTAGTCAGTTACTTTGGACAGAAAAACATTCAGCCAGTGACTTGGAGACATGATCTGAGTCCAGGCCTTAAAACGAGTACTATTTGCCAAGCTACCCAACTCTTAACAATTACACAGCTGAGGCTGGGGGTTGAAGGAAACAAAGTTACTTGAAGACATCCCTCACTGCCTGTTGGGAAAAAAACTCAAACCAGAACCTGCTACACACAAAACCCTCAAACATCTAATTTCTTGGCAGTTTTAAAGCTTCTTTGCTTGACTTCTTGCTACAGAAGAATAAAAGAAAGTGCCATAGTAATGGTCTTCAGCCACATCAGGTCCTTTAATGCACATGTGTGCCTTGTGCGGCTCTGCACAGAGCCTGTAAGTATGTGCATCCTGGAGCATCTCTGAACATACAGTCCCCAGAAGGGCTTTGCAAACTGCTCATGTAACTGTTGCATTAAATTACATTTAGCTTGAGCAATCAGTAGCTTATCAGTTGACTTCTGGCTCTGATTTCTAGTAACTAGAAGCATCTTACACAAGGAAAGCCCTTAGCGAAGGCACAGGGAAAGAAATAACTGCGCTAATTAAGCTATGCGAAGTGCCTTGGAGAGGAGTGCTCCACTTCAAGGATACTCTGACATTTTTGACCTATTACAAGTAGCAGCATAAAAATTTCAAGAATTTAATGTGGGATGTTTAACTGAGACACAGATGAAAAGAAATCAGTAGAATTTAAAACTGCTTTCTTCTCTACAGCTTAGTAAATATCTTTAGCCACTAATGTGGCTTTGATTGTACAGGAGGTAAATCATCCTCATAAACATGATAGAAAACCATGCTGGCCTGGCACATTTATGATGAATTCTTTGCTTGCAGTGCAAATGGAAATGCAATAGTCCTATTGCCGCATCCTGCTTGGCACTTAAATACCATTTTTCTAATTTATTTCCATCACTTAAATCTAAGGACACAGAGGAGTGTTTTGAATTTTATGTATGATGTATATTTTCTTCTAAGAGTGAACCTGTAAAAATGCAGCCGAATTAACATTACACTCAGCATCTATACCCTCCAAATCCCCTAACTTTTACATTATCCTCACGGGAAACATTTTGGTTTATCTGTGTTAAAACATAGTTAAATTAAGGCTTGGAAAAAAGAAAGTTACCGAGGTCAGAATGCATGTTAGGTACAGAGCTGGGGAATGAAATTCTGATTCAGATTCCCAGTTGTTTGCTGGTATTCCTTTCCTTGCCTATGTTTAGGAACAGATTATCTGGACAGCCCATTCAAATAAAAGGTATTGGATGGAAGACAACTCTTATTCTAGGTTTAGAACACCCTCCACCTCCCCTTCAAGAATTTCTGCTTGTTCTTCAAATGAAAATGTGTTTTTTATTTAATTTGGGTAGTTATTTCATTAGTAGACAAAATTCACCTTCATGTACTGTAAAATAGCTCTAATTTTTTTTTTACCCCATAGCTGGCTACCTGGCATCTGTGTTTTCATTTGGACTCATCATATCACTGAAGAGTGTCTGAGTGCTCCTTTTTATAGCTATAAAGAGGAGTTTGGAGGTCAGTCTAGGCTATGGATACTTGGGAATTTGGAGTTTAGTTCATACTCGTCACAGGTATCAAACTGGGATAACCTTTCCATACTTCTTCGTGTTCCTAAAGATTAAATGAATTGGTTGTGATTAATACATAAGTGTTATTAATAAAAGTCCTTTTCATCCAGGTGGTTTTATTCAGTGTCTAAAAGACATGAATACGTGGATCAAATGATTCTAAACACATTTCTCAGTTATTCCTGTTAGTGGCAACAAAGAGAACTGGATATGTAATCTCCTAACATTGCTTTGTGCCCGCAACTAGTTTTAATCGATGTACCAGGACAACAGCTTGCTACTATTACTAGCTGAAAGAATTGCAGTGGAAAGTGACTGATGACTCTGAGAAAAATCCAAATAAAGACAACCTACAGTTACAGCCTTTCTCCCTCTGACCTCCTAAGCAGAGCAATATCCTGCAGGGAGAAATCTAGATCCCATTGAATGGAAGAAAGTTGATCGGGAAAGGCAGCTGCATTCCTTTGATGACAGAGCCAAGGAAGAAAACTATCTAACTCTTCCATTGCAAAGTTTCCACTGGACCAAAAAACAAAACAAACATTCAGTTTGGTCACACATGAGACTGGCTTTTTAAATACTCATCTGGGCCTCCTATTCTTTCTCCAGTTCTGGATGCTGTGCTTTCACTCTTCTCCTGTGGCCACTGGGCTTGGGGAATCTATGCTCTGTCTTGTGCTGCTGTGCATTTCCTAATGGGCTCATGTGCCAGCCTAAGCTGCCTTATAGGGTAACAAACAGAAAGAGGGTAGTTTTAGATTAGAAATCAGGAAGAAATTCTTTACTGTGAAGGCGGTGAGACCCTGGCACAAGCTGACCAGAGAAGCTGCGGCTGCCCCGAGAAGCTGTGGCTGCCCCATCCCTAGAAGTTTTCAAGGCCAGGTTCGACGGGGTTTGGAGCAACGTGGTCTAGTGGAAGGTGTCCCTGCCCATGGCAGAGGGTGGAATGGGATGAGATTTAAGGTTCCTTCCAATCCAAGTCATTTTATGATTCTAAGAAGCTATTTATAGTTTTAATACAATAAGAAACAAAAAAAGATTATATTTCTGTTGCTTTACTTACATAAGGAGCAATGTAACTGGCTCTCCCTGTCTCGGTCTTGTGCTAATAATAAAGTCCATGTGAGGAATACACAAATTTACAGCACGTGTGAAACCTGTATACGTAACTAGTCTCAAGCTAGAATAGTTTCCATGCTGCCTGTCTCCATATAGCCCATCTTTCTGGCACATGTGACCCAGAAATGTGTCATAAGGACACATGTAGTCACTGGACTGATGAAAGGAATTCAAGGAAAACAGAAGCAACAATGCTGGTGCCAACCTCTGCTCAGCTTGTTGCTACTGCTCTCTGAAGAAGTTAGCAACACATGAAAAAGATGTCATCATCCCACCTTGGGCCTGGTTTTACCTTTCATACAGCAGGCTTTTATATAAAGCCATATTTTCTCAGAGATTATTAAGAAAAAGGAACTAAAAATCCACAGCTGTCAGTTTTTAATAGCAAATAATCACTCCCATGCAATGGCTGAAAGGCAAACTTGTACCTAAAGACTTGCAACTGGCATCACTGACAGTTTTCATTGTCCAATCAAAATGTTAAAAATAAAAATACACAGAGCCCACAGAGCAACATACATTGGATTTTAACATTCTTTCACAATTCATAACCAAAGCTGCGGTCAGCAACATGGAGCAAGAAAGACATTTGGTTATAAGTCATGACTTCAATCTGAGAGTCTCACTGGCATTTCCTGAAAAATTTCCATATTAAATGGATGTCCATACTAGAGACATTCAGACCAAAGATGAAACATCACAAATAAGCTATTTTGTCTAGAATAAATAAAATCAAGCCAGTCAAATACTCAGGAAGATAATTGATACAACATTGTTCTCTTGGACATCTTTGTTAGTGATTAACCCAGTGTGTTTTAAAAGCCTGAAACAAATGTCTTAAACTAGTGTACAAGCTATTCTAGTCCTCTGAGTGTGAACTGTCCTAATCTTTGCTCTCCGGGTCTCCCACAGCCACATCCTTCTAATGCCTCACTTGTTCCTTCCAGCCTCCAGCTGGTGACTCACTATTTAATCAGTGCAGCCATCAGGATATTCACCTACCAAATCAGAGCAACCCTTGCTCTCGCGGCCGTGACCTTCACTGTGCCTATTCCCAACTTTTCTTTATTACTTCCGCTCATTACACCAAATCTAAACTTAGACTGTCAGCACTTCAGGGCAAAGCTCCCACCTCATGTGGCACAAAGCCCCACCCTCCATCACAGTCTCTGCACACCCTTATGTAAGGCCATAACCATCTTAACTGCCCAAAGGGATGAAGGAAAGGGCCACAGTCCATGGGCCAAATTAGGTTTGAAATCAAGGGTAAAACTTCCACTGGCACCAACAGTGCTGGATAAAGCAGGAAGAGGCTGATCCTAAAGGCAATGCTAAGTGCCACTTGAAGGGTCTGTGTCTTCTCTATGGTGAGGGATTCCATCTTGCAGATTTAAGTCCCAAAGCCAACAAACCACTTTGATGAGAACGGTGAAACTCCTCTACCAACACTCATTAGAAAGTTACCTGCTAAGAAGGATGTAAGGCATTAAGGAGTCTGGAGATGTAGGGGTCACCAGAGTGTATTTTATCTTTCTTCTGTGTATTTTCTTCAGAAATAATAAAGGAGACAGAAGATAAAAAGTGAGATTATGTCCCGGCAGAAGAATTTCTCTGCTCATAGGAAGATAAGCCTTTTCTACTGAAGTCAAGTAATCTTCAAAAGATGACTATGAACTGCACTGCCATGCACTCTGTGGAGTTTTTTATAGTCTCTCCACTTCCTCAGCAATATTACCCTTGTATTTTAAGTAAAAAACCTACATTATATATTATATAACATAGCTGAGCTGATCTTAAGGTCCCCTCCATGTCTAGTTACTAACTGGAATGAGGAAGGACATCAAGGTAAGTGGCAGGATTTTTGATTATGTTGTGCTGGCACTGGATACTTTGACAAGAAAAACAATCAAATCATGCCCCAGACATAGCGTTCAATTATCCAAAGGTGGATTACCTGGGCCATTGGTTGACCCACTCTGTCTTTCCCCTGCACTTTTGGCTGCATCGCTGCCAGGATACAGACTCTCACTTGCTTAGTTTCCTGATGCCTAAGGTTATTCCTGGCTCTAAGGAGTTGCACTTCCTGCATGTTAAAAGATGAACAAATTGACTAGTCATTGTCTCACTGGCACATGTTTTGCATTAGCCGTGGGTAATCGTCCCCCTCCCTCTCCCTGCCCTTCTTCATTATCTGCACAACTGGCTGCAGACCATCTCTGAAAGAGTAGGTTTGGTAGTCATCACAGGAGTATAATGTGAAAGAAGGAACTCAACCATACTAATATCTTAATTATAAGAACAGAAAGGCCACATAACACAAAGTTTCTGCCTTCCAGACCCCTGTATTTTAGATCTCATTCTGCATCCAGCAGTCAATGCTGACACTTCTGCACAGGCCAGGCTCCCTCCTCTGCAGAGCTCATCAGCCCACGGTTTGTCTGGAGAAAATCTGCACTTCAAACATGGATTTTGGTGAAGTTTGATGGTACAGAAATGTATCAAAGCAGCCTGCTGAAAAGCAGGGTATGGGAAGCAATGACCTCCAGTTCTCTTTGCAAAGACATCCTGTTGCAAAGGTGGTCTGTTTGTATTTAAGTTGATAAGCAACAGAGAGACTCCAAGGCGCTTTGACACTTTTTGGGTTCCATAGCAGCAGGAACTCCTTGCTCGGTGGGGTGTAGCTGGGAGCCTCAGGCTGAAAAATCTGTCTGGTCACTATCCAGACCGCAAAGATTTCAAAACATATGGTACCCATGGGCTGGATCTACCAACTTGCAACACATTGCTTTCCCTGTGCCATCTACTCCTTCCAAAAATCCCACAATTGCTTTTATTGAGACTTAGCTCAGCTCTCTCCTCTGAAAATACTCGGTTGTGAAAATATAAACTTTTGGACCATGTTTGAAATAATGATTCTATTCATAATTTCCAGACTCTCCTTTAACCACAGTCCAGGGTGTCAGCAAAAGACATAAATCATACTGAGCTGCACAAACTCCTCCATAGTGGTACCCAGTGAGAATTAGCGCGCAGAGCTCAGGGTGCAGAATCTGACTCACAGATACCTAGAAAAGTATGAAGCATCATGAACATCTCAGACTGGAGGAATTGGCCTATTTTATTGGAACTGAACAAGATTCTCAGCCCATGCAGACAAAACGAATAATAAAAGCCAGGACATTTTTTCATTTTTTATCCAACGACATAAACTTACCATATTATTTCAGGATATATATATTCGTAGCTATACTGTCCTCTATAAAAGATGAAAGAAGCAAGACTTGTAGGCATTTGGGAATAACATGAGGTGAAGAGTTGGAAGAAAATGTGCATCTAAGAATTTTAACTTACAGCAGACCCTTCCTTTCCTAGATTCTACTTTTCTGATTCTAGTAAAGTTGTTCCCTCTGTTTCACTGTTACTTACCCCAGATTTTCCTGTTTACTTCACTATTAACAGTCAGATACACAAGGGGTTGCACTTCTCATCTTACTGGATACAGTTACTATGAGCTTCCAAATACCTCCTTTATCAGCTACCACACATTCAGTTTGTGACTGTGACTTCTCCGAAACATCTAGTGATATAAATTCTCGGAACACCGGGGAAGGGAGCCTTATGCCATACATATGGGAGCATGGCTACACAGAGATAATACATGTCAGCTTCAGGAGACTTGTAATGGCAAGTTTTTTCATTGCTTTCATTATCTCAATGCCTATATATGGGTTGCTACAGGAAATAATGTGAATTCCTGAAGATCAGCTCCTCTGCTTGTAAACATGTGTAAGAGTTTCACTTTCTGATTGCTGGAAACTAGAAGCAGGGTACTTCTTGGTAAACTTTTGCTCTACAAAAAAATTATGTCCATGGAAATAATTTTCTTCTGCTAATCTACAACTGCAATATTCAGCCACATCCCTCCTTTATTAGGGTACTTTCCTGGCATGCAGGTATGAAATGTCCTAACTTTCACTATTTATTATGACATTTTCATCAAAACTAAAAAATAGCTAAATGAAATGATAATAATTCAGTGCACTCAGTTGCATTTTCTCTGAGAATTCCTGCATGCTTCAAGTGTGGGAGAAGTGACTCATACTTTGTGAGGAGAATGCAGTATAAATCCTGCTAATTATTTGTGCTGAGAGTGGTATCTACAATTCATTTATTATATGAAAGTTATAGGGCTCTGGCACTTTTTCAGTAAAGTGCCATTAATATTGCAGCTGGCTAAGCTACAGACACTCTGCAAGATCTTGAGAAATCATATCTCAGATTGGGTAGAAATACTTTTAATATATTTTTATTCAACAAATTTTAGTATTTCTTCTTCAAACATACTCCCCTGAAAAATGAAACAATCTCATCAGCAAATCCAGCAGGACAAAAAAAGAAACCTTCAGCTGCAGCTAGAATACAGAAATAGATATTATGCAGCACCTAGCGATATTGTGCATTGTTAAGGGATTCTTGGAAGGAAAGGAGGACTGGAAGTGACTCCCCTGCCATTTATCAATCCTCTATTACTAAAGGGCTCATTCCAGGATAATTCTCAGAACTAGCTAACAGGTTGTTAATTAGTAGTCACTCTTATATAAATTAGAAACAAGAGAAATACAACACACTAGAAACCAAGGCCCTTGTTAGAACCCACCCAGACCATTTCATAAACGGTCTCTGTGTCGAGAACACTGCCCATGCCTGGATGTGCCACGAGTCTGCCTAGTTCCACAGAAGAAAACTTTATAAGCAGCAGCATGTTTTTGTATAGACCAAGGAAAGATGGCAATATCCAGGGAAGAAGAAGGAGAAGGGAGATGAGGAAAGCAACAATGAGATGGTGCAAATTACATCAGGCTTGAAAGAACTTGTCATATCCTTACCCTGCTCTAGATAAGTTGCTGTGGTTAACTGAGCTGATTCACCTTTCCGATAAACTGAATCCCATTTAATTTCAGTGCCATTTGTATCCAGGTTTATGTGCGTCTGGCTGTCTCTAGGATATACATTAGGAAACTAATGGAAAGCACCTGATAGCATCAGCCAGATAAGACAGCTGATGTACCCTCTAAAGTCTAAAATGTTGCAAAAATATGAAATAATATTTAAGGCTGGGATGACTCAGAAGTCAGCATCAACTTGCCAGCTTGGAAGGCCCAAGGATATTTGCTTCAAATAGTATCTTGGTAACAAATTCGTATGTCACACTCACATATACAAATCCATACATAATGAGATTAAAGGTCACAGCTCCTTAGGAGAAACCCTGTTAATATTGAAATACAAAGAGACTCTACTGTCTACAAACAGAAAACTTATAATCCAAAGGCACTTCATTAAGTGAATTGATCTGTTTCTACAGCTCTGCTCTATAACAGCCTCTGGCAAGAAGAGCCTATTATTTATTTGTTGGGGTTTTTTTTTTGTTTAATCTGGCATTTTTGTCATGCCTGACTTTCAACAGGGAGCATTACAATTTTACAATGTGAGAAAAGCACTTATTCTGAGGACTAGAAGATTTTTATTAGGTTGAAACCAGTTACTTTTTTTTTTTTTGTCCAGGATGAGTTCGCTTTGACATCTAGGAGCTCCATTAGGAGGGCAGGAATGAGCCTTTACATAATGTACCAACAACGGACTTATGAACCCGGTAACAATTTATTTTAAGGGTGCCATCACAGAGATAGGCTCTATGATCAGCAGTAACAAAAAGAATTAAGAATGGAAACAGTCAAACTGCATGTGAGAATCAAAAATTCCTGCCAGTCCTCGAGAAAAACTTCCTTGCAAAGAGATATTTACAGGTATTGTCAAGGAAAGAAACCCAAACAAACCTACTTAAGAGAGGTACATTGGAGACTGGGTGTGCTTAAAGAGGTGGACTAGGTCAGCCATTAAAGGTGCCAATCCCTTGAGTCATGACACAAGCTGGCCATGAAGATCCTGTAACATGTCCCTAGACCCCCTTTCTTTGCCTTGCATGGTCACCAGTCACATGTGAAAACCATGACAATTCTGAGCATTGTGATGAGATTTGTACTTCTTTTTCCCATGGGTTATTTTGCAGACTGGAAAAAGATATTTAGGGAAAAATGTTTTGGAAACTGAAGTCACATGCTTTGATGTGAAAAAACAGACTGCCTGAAATTATATATTCTGAGCTCAGCATTAAACAGAACTTACAGTTTCTTAAAAGAAAACACAGCATGCTTTGGAAATTAAACACACTTCCACATGACTGGATCAGAAAACTCATACTTGATTTTTGTGACTGACGTGAAATACAGAAACCTTTGATTTAGTGCTCAGAGTTTCAATAGATTCCAAATGGCCTTAAGGGTAGCTCCAAAACTAAAGGTAATTATGAAAATAAAACCTTGAATTACTCAAACAAACCAAAGGTTTGCTTTAAACCCTGAAAAGAAACTTGTGGTGACTGGGCAATGCTGGATCACCAGGACTGGATATCTGGGCTGGTTCCATGCTAAACTGTTCACAGACGTGCTTCAGATGTGACCAATCTACAGCTAGTACTTAAGAGACATGCATGTAACTGAGTCATTTTAATGGAATTAACTCAGTCTTTCCTACAAATTCAGTCTGGACCACCCTACTAAATTAGGTGCCTTCAAGAGCAAAGCTCCCAGGGCCCTTGACACAGAGACCTTAAGATTAGGCATCACCTACTTGACCAATTAGTTTCTATTTGAAGTTATACATGCTCGGCATAAATTCATTTAGTCATAAAAAGGTTGACAAAGTCTTTATCTCGCTAGAAACAATCATCAGCAGAGAGTTTCCTTGCACAGAAGACCCTAGGTCTGCCTCATCAGTTAGTTTAAGGCTCAGGAAACCTGACCTCTCCTTGCTCTCAGGGCCTCACTCACACTGTCTCCTGACCTCCTCTCTCTCCAGCATTTATGCCTCAGGGTCAGTATCTCAGTCCCTGTAATAGTAATTGGGATAGACAGGCAATTTGGTTCTGCCTTGCACTGGCTTACAGCACTCAGTTCAGCGCTGAACAGGACTTGTCCCTCTGTTTCTGAGCCCAAAAGACAGCACCCAGGAAACCCAGTAGCTGCAGATGGTTACAAAAACCTCCTTGTCAGTGAATACCTCCCAACACAACACTATTAAACAAATATCACACAGTGGTATTGACTTTACCTCTGCGCTGTACCTAGCACGTAGCCACAGATAAGTATTGCACCACATGGACCTAATGTTTGCTTTTCAACGATGGTCTGTGCTGGCTTATCCACTTCCAGGCCTATTTCCCACCTCTGACTTGAATCTGTGCTATTGCTGCACTCCTTCCTACTTGCCAAAAATCTATTGCTTGTCTCCTCCATGCCCTGGGATTGTTCAAGGTATCCATTTCATGGTGCTGATGCTCCTCTTATATTGAGGCTAGCTTAGTACTACAAAAAAATAGCATTACTAAAACTTAAAATGTTTTTCTTAATAATGAAAAGATACAAAATTAGTAATGTAACTAACCCTAACCCTAACCATACTATGAAAGAAAGTGGAGCAGACCAGCAACTTAATGTAGCTTACTACATTAAGTTGCTGGTCTGCTCCACTTTCTTTCATAGTATGGTTATTATAAAGTAAACCACTCAAGCTCCCAATAACAGAGATTTACTCCTAACACATGTAAATTTAGGGCCTGGCTTTTAAAACACAAAGACAGTGAAGGAGGCCATTTGGAGACTCATTTACCTCTAGGCAATAACTTTATTCTGTGTATATAATAGCTGTACAGACCTTACTCTGGCCACACTAATTCCACCAAAACCTGGGTTATCTTCCACACCAAGGCATCCAGTTCAGCACCAGGGACTCCTCACAGAGGAGGAGTGTAAGCACGTCCCTCAAACTTCTTCATGGAGAAGATCTTGACCTTCCAAGTGTGACTATAAAACTTCACTGCAACTTTAAAAAGCCTCCATTCTCTTCCCATTGATGCTGATGAATCTTACTTTTGCTTGTCAGATCCTGTTTCCCACAGACCTGCCTCTCCTCCCCTTCTTGTTCCATGTCCTTCTCTCCAGAGCTCTCCTTGCTCCCATCTCCCTAAACATCTTGGGCTCACTTCCAGAGGTCTACTTTTAAAAATACATCAGTGTGCTATAAACAGGCTCGTCTTGTCAGCTTTAAAACTCACTAGTCACAGTTTCCGAGGCAGGAGAGGGGAAAAAGTATTCCAAGGGGACCCCCTTGACGTGACCATTCATCTGCCTACATCAGCAGTTCCCAAGCTTGTCGGCTCACAGCCTCATTGCCGGGCTCATGACCTCTCTTCCCTCAATGCTCCTCAGGGTTGCGACCCTGACTTTGGAAACTTCTTGTCTGGATCAGTCAAAAGTGACGCCTCAAGAATAATTTTCCAGCTGGTGCCATGCTTGTTTAGGCTCCTGAGTTGTGTGATTACCCTGGAGTTCAGGTTCAAACCTGTCTCTTTGCTTGTTTGTAAGTCTGGAAAGAATTTCTGGGTGTCACTCAGCCAGTAGATAGTGAAGCCTAACTTTTGACTGCTCTGGTTAGAGACAATTATATCCCAACTGATCTGGTATGGCTTTAAGCACTTGGCTGCAAATTCCAGCCATGGCTGGAAGAAGCAAGGATTTACTTCTCTGCAGAGTCTGGAAAATAATTGGTTTTTCTGCTTTCATGTCACAATTGTTCAGATATAACAGTTACCCCATGCCCAAATCACTCCTTATGCAGTAACGTGATTTCATCCCCCCCCCACTGTGCATACTCACTGCTGCACACATATGCAGTTGGCTGAACTCTCACAGATCTTTTTCTGTACATCAGTTTGTCTTTCTCATTATGGTCATTGAGACTGTGTGGTTAAAGAAAATTTTAATATTCAGATTTCTAACTCTATTTTGTCATCCTTGCTCACTGGTAAAAGGGTGATGGGAAGGTAAAAAAGCAGCAGAGAAGCGATTTGAAGAGATTGTGAAGACACCACTCAAAATGTGTAACTGTCAGAACATTTGCAGTTTGAATATGCTACGGCTAGTGCTGCCTTGGAATTTCCCTAGAATTAAAATAATTGGCAATTTTTCAACTACCTGTTTCTCCTGTTTTCACACCATATCCCTACTCAGCCTGCATGTCTCTGGTGGGTCTGCTCCTGCATTGAAGACCAGTTCTATCAGCTTTCCTGCCCACAAAATCTCTCACCTGGTACAATCTTACTCTAAGCCTAAAGCAACTGCTTTGACTTTCTCTTTGACCTCGGTGTATTTCAGTGTTACTGTTTTTCAATTTAAATAGCTGAGAGATATCTGCCTAGACACACCAGGTTGGAATTTAGGGAATGCAAAGTGGAAGCTTAGCAGTAGCAGCAGCACCTGGGAGCAGCCAGCCTTCATACCTGCCTTAGGAAAACACAAAATACTGATCCTGAGTCAGAGGGAAAGCAGTTAATACTGTGCATTAACCAGAGGAATACTGTGTATTAACTAAGGGAAACCAGTCAATGAAGTGCATGAAAGGACACACCACCATCCACACAACTGAGAGGGTTCAAGTTATTCAAGATCAGTAAACAAGAGAGAGATTGGAGAAAGACAACTGGGGTCTGACTTTTCACCACTTGGGCACATGTAAGTACACGAGGCAGCTGGGTACAACCCCTTGTTGCAATTATTATGAGGTTTAAGCATCTGACTTTGGTTGCTGCCAATAAAAGAGATTAAGCTGAAAATGTTTCAGCATGAAAGGCAACCACTGAAGTCAAAATCAGGGCTTCTCTTTCCCTCAAATATGAGAGCAAAGCCCCACAGCCTGGCAGTACAGGCCAGCAGACGAGGAAAATGAAGTCGTGCTTCGTTAGAATGAAACTTGTTGAGCACCAGAGCACATCATCAGTATGGAGAAGTTCCTGTTTGAGCTGGTAATGATTTGCATGAGACCATCACTTGTTTGGCACTCTACTGCCCTTTCAGAAGGGTTGCAGATCCCTGCTGAATGGCAAGTAGCTTTCTCTTTCTTCCTGTCTTTTATTGACACACTGTGCTTATAAGAGTGCATCGAGGTCAGGTTTGGGTTCGCCTTCTCGTGTGCCACTGTGAAATGGAAAACTGGTGGACACGTCAAAGTGGTGGGTTCAAGAAACTGGTGTGGTTATTCCTACTGAGTTGAGCATACCTGAAAAATCTCTGCTTGAGACTTCTCCTATTTCAGCCAGGAGAATTCAGATGGACAGGAGACTTAAGTTTTGTGGGGAGTTGTCTGGTTGTGGTTGTATTTTTATTTTTTTTAATATATATAGATATTTGGATTTGTTTTAACTAGGATGAAATTAAAGATTTTGCCAGAGAGCACAGAACACTGGACTGATCCCAAATCTGCAGATACTAATCCTGCTTCATGGTTAGAAAATGTGCACCTTCATGAATAACGTTCTATATATAGGAAAAACTGTAGTGCAAAATGTAAAAGAGATACTAAAATCAAAATAATCTTATTCATCCTGTTAATGTACATTAGAGAAGGATTGGTAATCTGCATGGACTAGATGGAATTTAGTTTAAAAAAAAAAAAAAGGCAGGTGAACAACTGAAAATATTTTGAGCAGTATAGGAGATAAAATCTCCTTTTAAAGAGAAGGGCCACTATCAAAGGTTCATGGCTGAAAAACTAATTAGAACACAGCCAGTGTAGCTACATGGCATCTGTATAATCAGATCAGACTTCCATTTGATTTATCAAATGGACAGAGGCTCTTGTTTCAAGGATGTATGGAAAAACACTTTGAAGTGCTTATTTCATAACTCGACGAAATTTTCATGTACAGGTGCAGCATTGTAAAACATCCAAGAAAATACAAAGGGCCCTTTTAAGGGAGAGGCTCCTCCATCTTGGAACAGAATTTCTTCTCTTTAAAACTACAAAACCATCAGCTAATATTTGGGCTCTTTTTGCTGGTCCAAAGAAACCAAACAGCACATGGAACTTTTAGAAGGTCATAGATTCAATCTTGTCAAAGATGCATTCAGGACTTTTGCCCTTGTAGCAAGGCCATGTGCTCTACTGATTCCTCGTAACATGACACAAGAAAATATTTTTTAGAAAAAGTGTATGTCAAAGGGTAAGGGAGTGGAGTTCAGCTGTGTGCCCATCCTAGTTTTCAAAGACACATATAATCACAGTGGTTCATGTCATTAAACATCCACAAGTCTCTCCTACCACTGCCAACACAGACAAGACTCCAGCAGGTATCATCAATGTATGTATTTTAGACTTCAGGGTACCAGAAAGCCTGCGCATAGTTGAGTCTTTTCTGCTAGGTTGATCCACCATTGGTTCTGGATGTCTCGAAGTTTCTGTTGGAGCTTACTGCATGCAAGACGAAAGGCTGCTTTTCTTGCATGGCACGATGGCTGAGCGAGATGTGCTTGGTGAGCAGTTCTCTTCCTTGTCAATAATTCCTGGATTTCTTGATTGTTTTCATCAAACCAGTCTTTGTGCTCAAAATATTTTCAGTTGTTCCCCTGCCTTTTTTTTTTTTTTTAAACTAAATTCCATCTAGTCCATGCAGATTACCAATCCTTCTCTAATGTACATTAACAGCCTTGGCCATATTGACTACCATCAATGGTCCACTTTGGCCTCCAATCGGGACGCATGGAGACACACCATCTATAACGCTGCTGATTCCTTTGAGAATGCACGCAGAATCAGTCTGGAGGAGAAAAGACAACGCAGGAAGAACCGTGCCTCACCAACACCGCCTATGGAGACTTTCTGCTGTGCCTTTTGCAACCGGACTTGTCTATCTCGCATCGGCCTCTTTAGCCATCAGCGCGCTTGCAGCAAGCGTGGGTAGAGCCCTTCCCAAATCTTCGTTCACGAAGCCTAGCCATGATGATAACCAGAAAGCCTACCCTAAACACAAATAATTTACAGAAGGGAGGTTTGTTGGGAAGTTTTGTAAAAGATGAAAGTGACTTTGAAGAAAAAGAAACTTTGCATGAAATCACATAACAGTCGTAGAGCTAGGGATGAAGAGAAAGTCTAAAGTGAACTCTGCTGGCCACTCTGACAGCCTTCCCAGGGAGCTGAATGGGGAGAGTTGAGTTGGCACATCTTGGAAGGCTCCCACTGCCAAGGATTGTACACAGAACGATGCTGAGGGACCCACTCTGCTCAATTTGTTACAAGAAAGAATCATGTTTGTTCATTTTACTCATATCAGTTCTGAATGTGTGCCCATTAACCACATAAACTGCATAGAGGGATAAAAAACAGGTGGTGAAATAATCCTGCAAAGTGGCAAGGGAATTCACTAAAAATCTGTAATTCTGAGTAAGAATGACTGTCAGAAATGTCAGAGTTTCTTGTGTGGTCCTATACCTGTCAAAGGGAAAGGATCTAGATGAGGTCTTATTTGTTAAATGGAAAAATCCACATAAGACTTTGAAAGGAGATGAACTCTTTGAAATAACAAGAATGCAAAGGGAATAATTCACCACAGTTTGTTGCTTCTTGCCCTTCATTAGCATATTATTCCCTAAACCAGCCCAGCAGAAAGTAGAGACAAGGAAAATGAGTGCAAGTAGATATTGTCATGAGAGTAGCAAGCCTTACTCCACCAATTCTCCAAGTAAGAAGCTTAACTGCATTGTATGATGATAAAAAAAATCTCACCTGAGACATCAAAACCCTCAGTCCCAAAGACAGAAACATTTTATTTACATCTGAGAAATGACAGTGTTCCTACAAACTTGGAGACTGATGGAATTAAAACAGCTTTCTTTGAAGGCGCTGAAAGGCAGGAATACCAAAACAAGACCAGGGAATTTGAAGCTGGTAGTGCACAAGTCTATATGAACCAACAGAACAGCCCAGTGATACTGGGGGCAAACACACAAGGGGGAAAAGAAAGACCGCAGGCCAAGAGTATTTGAACCTGTAACACATCTATGTTCAGTGTAGCATCACCCATGTGTCATGCACAAAAACAGAAACTGTGCTAGCCTTGAGGAATGCTGCACTACTGCCTTATGACAAGACATTTGCTCATGAGATGGACGCTTCTCTAAATTAAGTGCTTTCTAGTGCCAGATAGTCTTTCAGACTTTCTGTTTTTAGTGAACGCTTTTTTAGATAGCTTACTGTCTAGTGACTTGGAGTAACATGCTTGTGCCTTTGATCATTCAAGGAGTATTTCACAAATTCTTTGGGAAAATACTCAGACCTGCCTAGATAAATAACAGAGCTATGCCTGTCACAAATTCCCTTCTCAGCCTGGAACTAGCTGAAGACAGGGGGAGATGTTTCCACAGTCAGCACCAGAGCTAAGACTAAGGACTGAAAGGTGCTCACCTGTAAGTTTGAGCTCCAAGGCTATTGCTAACAAGCAGAACAATCAGTATAAGTAGTCAGTGGATTGAGACAGGTAAAAACAGTTACCACTTGAGAGTGCAGAATTGAAAAGGAAGGCTGGCATTATATCTGGCCAACTCCTGTTCTTTCAAGAAATGCATGTCTGCAGAAGAAGTAACAAAGACTGGTTTGACCATACAGACAGGGACAGGCACAGCCAGAGCTAAACTCAAGAGGGTGGCAGAGGTTATTGGGTGGGCTCAGTCACTGCTCAGGAAGAGCAGCAAAGACTTCCCTTGCTCTGGTAGTACTCGGTGTGTGAAAGGAGCTCACAGCAATGGGATTTGAGAGAGCTTCACTGGTGTGCTTTTAGATCTTATGCTTTACTAGCATTCAGATTTACATGCCGCTGCTCTGTGAAAATCACTGTATCTGTAGAAAGGCAGTTCTGTGTTCCCACCTATCCTAGTTGCAGGTGCATAGCTAGGACAGAAAGAGGGGCACAGCAGTTTTAGAGGGATGAAGTGATTTTGGGGTCTTTGAAGGTCCCTTCCTTTTCTCTGGCATGAACTAGAGCACTTGAAGACAGCGCTAAGCTGTGTTCTGTTTCCCAGTGCCTGCAAAGGGCTCTGCACTGCAGTGCATTTCAGCATGGCCCTTTTGCAGTGTCCCTGTGCAGTGATTCATGGCCTGGAAGGAGTATACAGAAGGAGTTGTTCTTGCCTCTCCTGCCCCCTTTCTACAGCCTCAGAGTGGCCAGGACAGCATACAGATAAGTGCAAGCAGCAGAGAAGTCCTGCCCAAAAGTGATTGAGTTTGTTAAATAAGCTGTCTGGTAAAGCTGACTGGAAAGTCTGATATATTAAGTCTTACAGAATGGATCATCCTTGAAAGGAAACTACACACCTGCTGTGTAAGATGACCACAGACCCCAAGCAAACACTCCAGAAGGCATGAGGAATTAACTAGTATATAAGAAAACTGCTCAGCTGGATCCTGCAATCCACTGCCACAGAACCGCACCCCCAAAGTGCTCTATCAGGGCTGATCATGCAGCCATCTGCCATGTACCACTGGGGCCCGTTTCCTTCACCTCCTCCACCCCAGGCATCGCTCTGTAGGCTGCCTAACTCCTTTTCTTAAGGATAACTGATGGACTGAAAAGAAGATTTGGAGACCCACAATGAGATTACAAAACTGTGCTGAAGTTAAATGGCACAAGCGCAAGGCACAAGCAGCCATTCTCCTTGATGTCCAAATGTGAGAGACAATGCAACAGAGGGAAGTGAGTTTTAAGCATGACCAGAAGCTGCTGTAAAATTCCTCATGGAAACATGAGATCTATTATATTTATCACAAATTTGCTAAGTAAGGTTAATACCCTGGCATTGACCCTGCCTCATGTGCCCTTAGTAGCATTGTAATGCATTGTCCTGTTAAGATTTTACAGCAGAAGAGATAACACATTGTCGATAACCCATTATAAACAGATACTTTTCTTCTTCTCCCCTTCTCCACAGCTCCCACCCTGCTTCAGCCAGAGAATTTGGTTCCAATGTCAGCCTATAACCAGTGTACGGCTAAAGAAAAAGACTGATCAGGCATTGTGGTCTTTATTCTGGCTGTTGAATAGCCTGCATGAATATCACATTATCATAAATCATTCAATTGCTGAAAGTCATCTTACTGTCAGAAGGAGCTGAATAGCAACCATTTCTCAATCCTTATGTACATCCACTTAGAGCAGCTGAGCTGTGGGAGTATCTAGACCTATTTTTCAGCTAGCATGATAATCAAGCCATCCTTCATTTAAGAGCAAATTCATTTGCTTTGATATTAGTCCCAAGTAACAGTACCAGAAATTGATATGTAATCTCCAATTCAAACCAAGATTAAGCTGAGGGCATCAAACTCCCTTGTTCCTTAAAACACATGTAAAGTCCCCAACGAGATTCTTATCTTGGTGTGAATCTGAACACACTGAATTAAATTTAAAAGCCACTGTTTTAGACTGGTGTTTCTCAGCAGCCCCAGCACAGCCATAAAAATCAGAATCTGTCCTTAATATCTCTGCACACTGGTACTGTGCAGAACTAGCTCCAGACTATTTATAGCTCACACTATATATACACACTGTAGCTTCCAAAGGAATATTTTATCTTTTGTGAGGGACAATGCTTTCAGTAATGCAAAAAAGCAAAGTTTTGCTTAAATAAAAAAAAAGTCTGCTCAAACCCTTAACCTGGAAGAGTGGCCCTGCACTGCCAATCAGATAATAAGCTTAATTCTTACATCACACTTTATTTGTAGCTCACTGTGTAGATAAGCTGCAAACATTAACTAACAGGAGAAATGTGAAACCAGAGTTTTAGAACAATAGAAACAAGGCTGTCACCAGCAGGCTGACAATGAATCATGTCCCTGCAGTCAAGTTCTCCCAGAAGGTCATTTGAAACAGAAATACATCCCTGCCAGAGCTGGCAAAATGCTGAGAAGAGTTTCTCTGTTTTATCCTAATAAAACATCGAGCAGATCAATTACCAGAACAACTTCACATGGTAGCATTTTTAAGTTCTGTTGTCTGCAAGACTTAATAGCGAAGGTTACCAAGTGAGCAGGCCTGCTTGCTTCTGTCTGGGATTCCAGAGGTGGTTTTACCTTCAGAATAAATTCTAGATATCTAAAAACCAATCCTTTACAAACCTTAAGAAAAAATTGATTTAGTGCTCTCTTTCACATTTTCTAAACCAGAAAAAAAATAAATCTTTAAACATTACACACCTTTCTTCTATGCCATTCAGAACTGAAACCCTGAAACCACAGCAAGCCAGTGAGCTCTGCAAGAAGGATCATAAATATAAAAGCTGGTTTTCCTCATATAGAGTTATTTTAAAGTAGTTGCTCTGTCTGCAGCTTAAGAAACAAAAGAGCCCAAAAAACCCCCCTACTTCTGCTGCACTTGCTAAAGAGCTCCAGATTTTCTGCAAGAGGAAAAACAGATGATGGGGGAGCTATTCTTTTATGAAGAATATCATTGGCACAAACAGCTGGCACTTGGTGCCATGTTATTTATATGTGCAGTTGCTCATGTTTTTTAACAGATAAGAAAGCAATATCTCATTTGCAATTCAGGTGAGGAACACCAGCAGCTCTATAGCACCACTGGCCTCTGGGCTATGTTTCTTATCATATCAGAAACATCTGTCACAGTGCAAAAGAGTTTATTTAAAAAGTGCATCAAATATACAGTTTCAGGATGAGTCAGCAGTCTGCAATGAAACCAGAAAACCACCCTCCCCCTATAAATGCTGGGATGGTCTGTCCCATGTTCACCAGTCGGGATGAACACAAGGACTGGGAGGGGGAAGGGGGAAAAAAAGGGAGAGTCCTGGGAAGAGTCATGATTATAAATTATCCTTTCACTCGGAGCCAACTGTGCCTGAGAACGGGCTTGCTCACAAGGGTCAGGTAGTTCACATGCAGACATGCTGCAAATGATTTTCATATCGCTCCCCGCAGAGTCCTCCACTCCTTCAACTGCAAACAGACCTGACTGTTCATCCCATCTTTTGTGGTCCAGAGTACTTAAAGAAATACCCATGGGCTGGTGTAGGAAGGATGTGTGGAGAGGTGGCCAGCATGGGGGTGGACCACCAGAAGTGCACTTGCAGGGGGTCTCTGCTCACAGAAATGGAAATGAATCTATTTTAAGGGCTGCTGAGGATGAGATGACAGGAGCTTTCAGGGAAGGCAAGGTGTGCCTTTAGTCCATGCTGAAGGGAAAACCAGGGCGGTCTGAAAACTGCTCATGCACCCATGTTCATCCCTGTCGTAATGCCGCACATGTCACAAATTTAGAATACAATGATTTGTAATATGGGCCTTGTTCAACTCTGGTGGTGTTCTCCAGGGCTAGGTCTAATACCCCTCTGAGTACAAGGGCATCTTCGTGCAGGGACAAAGACAACTCAAGGTGACTTCAAAATTCCTCATGCCTAAAAATACCTCTGTAGCTCTGGAAGCAGGCAACGGGATTGAGACCCCCATCCGTGTCACACTGAGTGACTGCTTCCTGCTGTGCCTTTGGGCTTTTATTAAAAAATATAGGAGAAATATGACCATATCTTTAGCCCTTGCTGAGAAATTCCTCTGAACTTCAGCTGATGCATAGGGAAAAACTATGGACAGACCCTGAACTGGGTTTTTTGCTCCTTTAGCCTGTCACACGCTGTCTTTTCTGTCTCAAAGACCCCTTTGGTGAGCTTATATGACTGCTATATATCCAATTGTGGATGAAATGTGAAACATCTTTTTTACCCCCCAAGGAGTACTTAAACCAGGCATGCAGCTTAAGAAAAACAGACAAAAATACCTATTTTAACTCTGCTTTCAATCTCAAAACATATTCTTAAATATGCATACATCAGCAGAAATACCAGGTAAGGGCTCCCATTCTAAAACAAACAGAAACATGTACTTTGAGCCCTCATATGAAATGGCAGTAAAAGCCCAACCCAACAATTATTTTCCTTGATTTTCAGCCAGACGAGGCACAAGACAAATAAGTCATCAAGGACAAATAAAAGGAGGTTCATTCATCGCATTTAGGGCTGGAATTTTTAATAGTCACAAAATGAACTAAGATAACTAAGTAACCATTGTAAATATTAATCTTTAAAGGAAAACAATACTCCCAACAACAGGAAGCCTGATAAGACATTGGATGTGGCCATCAGTGTTATGGAGTCTCTCTAATTTCCTTAGTTTTTTCTTATGCCTGTAGAGGGATCAGGAAGGGGACCATATGGTATCTCTCAAAGGAAGTAAATTAACATTATTAATAGCCAATGTGGGAGAGGTGAAACAGTTATTGTTCGTTCTGGTTGTTATTGTGCTTTTGCTGGGGGGGGCGGTGGGGGGAAGCCTGCCTGCTAGTGAGTTTAAGCACTCAAGCCAAATTCAAAATCTTGTATTTATAAACACAGATCTGATAACAGTTGCCTAAGCATCCATGATGCTTTGCCAGCGCACGCACATCAAGCTGATCTGAAGGGCCTGTGTCTTGGGGTTTGTCCCATGCTCTGGGTCAGACAGATGAGAACTTATGGTGTGGTCCCTGTCCCAAGTAACACCTCCCATGGACCCTCACATTCTTCTTTTCATTGTTTTAGTTTGAAGAGGACAAGAAGGGGTAGATCTGCACTTCAGAGGAACAAAAGCTGTCCTTTGACATCTGCCAAGGCAGCTGACCAAGGGGCCACAGAGGAGGTGGGTTGTCACAGGCAGTGGTCACTATGTGGGACATCTACTTTCAAGCACAGAGTGTTGGCACCAGCTGGTTTCCGAAGGGGGTACAGAAGTGGCAGTTATTTTATAGGAAGCAATGGTAACAAAATGCTGTATTAGGATGGACTGAATTGGTGACCTGGACAGGTACATCAGAGTCCTGGGGTGCCTTGCAATTTCCCTGCACTTAGAGAATTTACTTAGGCCTCTGCTTCCATCTTCCCAGTACTTAGAAGGTAGTATTTATTTGTGTAAATAAAACCAACACAAGTTATAAGCTGTGGCTACTCAAAAGCACTGTGATCCTAAGCTCAGTTCTGTTTGTCCCAGAGCATCTAAAAGCATAAAATGGACTTCTCATTTTTTCAAGAGATCCTATACTTTCTATTTTCTTCCCAATCATGAAAGCCTGAGGCAATTTTTAGCTGGCCTGGCAGAGATGGACTTTGTGACACCTTTCACATTGAGACAATCTGAAAAATAAATTTGACAGGTTTTAGTAAAAACAAAATGACTTGATTAAAATTACCCAGTGAGCTAGGCAGATATAAGTAACTTTCGGGTAAATTTTCCAATAAATGCTTCAAAAAGAAAACAGTTGATTTTGGAATAATTAACTCTCCAGATCTTAATAAAAATTGAGCAGTCTCATAAGAAAACCTCATGCTTCAAGGCACATGGTGATTGCTTTATAGAGACAAAGGAATTCCCTCTGCCCTTGAAAGCTTACACTTCAATTGCAAGTTGTCAGCTGGATTTTAATTTCTAGGCCTGAAGAGGACAACTGGAATATTTTAAGACTCCACAGACTTCAGCTGAACTTAGGTACAACTGTTTTGTAAGGAAAACACTTCCCTACCATGCAAGTCTACTTGAAGTGATAACTTGGTAAATTCTGATTAAGTTTGTGTCTTAAATGTGGTCTAAAATACCTCTTCCTGGGTGATGATGGATATTTTATTTGTTAAGAAACTCATCACATTGACCAAAAAGTTCATGAAAGGCTGAAGAGCTGTGCATTGTTTCCTGGCTCTATGGAGTCATATGACATGGATAAATTGCTCTCTGTGCTGAAGTCTGGGTGGTTTGTAACATCGTGAAGTTTTCCACTCTACAAATTTCAGGATCCTTCAGTATTTCAAGTTATATAAACTTATAATAAAACTGTTGCTTCTTGGCTCTGCAGAATGGGACTTTCTGCTCAATCAAAATAGGGTTGATTTCCAGAAATGAAAGGGAAGATACTTTCTGATGGTTTTGGAGAGGACATTTACATAATACCTGCAGCAGTATGAGCAGACATGTTTTGTCAGGACAGTCCTACAGTCAGGTAAAACACTGTCTCAAAGAAATTGAGTCAAACCAGGCTCTCTAGTGACTGAAATACCTTCTGAGAAAGATAACAAATATCTTCATAATCTTAACTACCAATATGATGATATCACCCTGATGACTGCAACTCGTTACACTGTGGTAACACATTTGCTTCTTGTTCCCTGCCCCGCCTTTCATCCACATCAGGCACCAAACATGGGTGTTTGGTGGTGGCAGATGAAAACAACTCTACTCCAAAACAACCACAACCTCAAAAAGAAAAGCAAGTTACAGAGCACTTCCAAGGAATTACATAATACCAAGTCCAAAGTTTTGGAGACCTCAAGAGAAAGGTAAGGTCCTGTCTTACCCCATTATCAGTGGGGTTTTGGAGTTCACGTGTCTGTAGGAGCTGGGGAGCATGAGCAGTACCGGGCCGCGCAAGGGACAAAGGCACATGGTTAACCCCTGCACAAAGCTATTGCTCACTTGTGACCCATTCTCTATCCTTATCAGGTAATCAATATCACTTTGTGAGAGCTTCAGGAAAGAGTGAGTTGTCTGTGGTCGCTGCAATTACTCAGTTGCAACTTGGACTCTCCACCTAGGCAAGGGAGGATGAAGAAACACAGCACTGCCTCCCCACCCATGCACCCTGCCTGGACCTTGGGCCGGGGCACGGGAGCTGTCCCTCTTCCCCTATGGCACACGAGAGCGAAGGGCAGATTTGGCTCCTGCCCTGCTCTTGACCAGAGCAGCAGCACCGACAGCAAGACATCAGGTGACAGTAACAGGTTATTTGTGGTAAAGCTCAGCAACTTGATTACTAATCTCTGGAAAGAAGGGGGAAGCTGAGAAAGGATTTTGATCCCACCGTGCACCTCAGTCAGCTGGCACAGGCACACAGTGCCTCCCAGGGCCACACCAGGGAAGTGTGCCTCCAGGGCACCCTGCGCCCCAAACCAGGGCACGTCTGTGACTGCCACAGGACAATTTATAGGACAAATATTGAGGATAATTAAGGATAATCTCTGCTTTAGGTATCTGACAAAGAAGGTCAGGTACTCTTTTCCTGTCAGATGTGATGAAGTCAGGCAGGTCCCATTAATAGCAGGTATTTGTTTCTCAGAACAAATAATAACACCATGCCCCTCCCTGCCCCCCNTCCTAGATTTAATCTTCTCAAAACTCAGGCAAGATCATTGCAGTGAGTTCTGCCTCTAAAGAGCCGTAACAGTGAATTGCATTACCAGCATCCGTGTCCTGCTGGTATGTGCTTTCCTTACTGTACTCACGCTAGCAAATACAGAGAGGTGCTATAATATCAGTAACCCGAGTTCAGACAATAACATCTTTTCATCCAGTTTGGCAGGTCAGGGTAGATTAGATAGTCACATGAAAGCAAAGGAGGAGGAATCTGCCCCAGCAACTTCTGCTATTTTTTCTGTGGTCTGATGATTTCATAATATTTGGTCATAAGATGTTGTTTTCAATATTCAGACATTATCATGACAGGTTTCTTCCTAAATAGCCTTTGGGTAACAGGCATTTACCATTGCTGGCACAATGAAGAAGCTGGGACTAACCCATTACTGCTCTTGAAAGACCCCACTACTTTCCCCAGCTGATGGGACTTGAGAAGGCATGTGTTGCGTGATCTCTTCTGCCTGTACATGTGACAACTGACACAAGAGGAGGGCTGGTAAAAAGGCATGTTCCAGCCTCTGTTTCACAATCCTCATGAACTTAAAAGCCGAGTTTCCAAGAAAACAGTACAACAGCAGTTCCCATCCCTGTGAAGAAGGAATATTCCTTGCAAACATCTGCCTTATGCCATCACAGGCAGGATGCTGAAGGTGAAGGACCAGCAGCCAGAGGAGGCCAACTGGCCTGTAGTCAAGCCAAGACTGTGCTCAAGAAACAGGCAAGTTCAGTGATTTCTTTTGAAAGGCTGATTTGAAACACAGGAAAAACATGTGGCAACATAGCCACTGAGAGATCACTCTTACAATCAAGCTATTTGTAGCACTCCTGACCTAGTGACTCCCTTTGTCCTGCCTTCATATGTGTGGTAGTTCTTTTATCATCCAGGTTCTTTTTACCAGCTCTTTTACATCCAGGCACATTGCTGCAGCACTTGAGCAGCTTCAGGAACATTTCTAACATATCAGCATACCACCATATTTTAATTAAGCTTATGGGACTGAGAGCAGCACTAGATCCTCAAGGCTGCATACAGCAATTGAGTTTTTACAAATCACCATGCCTCCATAATTACAAAAATGAGAACTGAAAGAGGTCTTTCCATGCTGTGCAGGTAACTGCAGTTTTACATACTCCACCATGTTAAACAAATGCATGTTATTTTATGTCTGTTCTGCTCTGTGCTTTCATGATCCTTTGCAAGCTCAAAAATAAACAAGAGTCCCCTGAAATGACCCCTCTACACTATATCAAAGAACAGGCAAGGGAAAAACCCTTGCATTGTTAGGTCAGTCAAATTGTCCACAGCTGCAAGAAACTTCTCCCTGAAGCAGGTTTGCCCCCACTTACCTTTTTCATGTCACACTTCAGCTCAGGCAGACTGCTCATAGTTCCCTTGTTGTATGTTTTCAACAAGTCCCAGAAAGCTTTACAAATCTATGTACCAATACAAGCACTAAGGTTTGGCCACCATCAAGGTAACAGATTAAATGGATCACTGGTCCAGCCTGGTAACTGCCACCTTCCCCAAAGACCTTAGAGACAGATAGACCTGAGCAGAAATGGCATCCAGCTCCAAACTCCTCTACACCTGGGAAAAGAGAGGAGTGAAGGAGCCTGGATTTCTGGTTCAGACATCTCCAGAGAAGTCAGGCTTAGGGATGCACAGGGGCCAGGGCGCGCATAGAGGCAGCGCTAACCAAGAAACTCTGAAGGATGAGCTCACCATTACACTGGACACAACAAGACCATCACATACAGAGCAGAGAGAACAGTGTCACTGTCACTGTGTGGTAACACAAACTGTCTCTGCTCTGTGACACTCTTTCTATAAATATATGTACACAAAGGCTCCAGGCAGAATGCCTCAGCTCTAGCTCAGCTAACCTTGTCACCCATGACCAAGTACTGTGAAAAGGCACTTAGTGAGTTCACAAGGATGCTCCTAGCAATGGACAGCATCTCACAAGTTAAGCCCAAGGAACAAAGCTGACTTCACAGATTTCACAGAATATTCTGAGTTGGAAGG
The DNA here is from genome assembly GCA_013396735.1 of Grallaria varia. Taxonomy (NCBI): domain Eukaryota; kingdom Metazoa; phylum Chordata; class Aves; order Passeriformes; family Formicariidae; genus Grallaria; species Grallaria varia. Next base: position 391,579 of record VWZG01006450.1, read on the forward strand.
AACCCACAAGGACCATGAAATCCTGCACACTAATCTACAGGCTTGTGGTCTTTGTTTCAGTGGAGCTCTCTGGAACTGGAGATGATCCATTGCATTATGCTAGCCAAGAGCTCCAATCAAAGTCTCACCAGCATCACACTAAAAGCCTTTACACTTCATCTCATATTTTGCTGGCTCCCAACAGAGTGCAATGACAGGGCAGGGGGCTGGCACTATTTTAAACTCTAGAATGCTGATCTGAAGCTTGCCAAATTTACACTCCAGCTTTTTAATTCAACTTGATGAGCACTGAGTACTCACGCCAACTGTGCCTCATGGAATAGCTGCCCGTGTTCAACAAGATGCTGTGCCAGGCTCACCTCCATTCTGTATCTCCCATGTGCCAGCTACATGGCCGCAACTTAAACCTGCAAGCAAAAAGGCAGTGTGAGAAATATCCCCATACAAAATTTGGAAAGATGACAATTACCTGTGAAACAAAGGAATTGTAGAGCAAGGAAGGTTTTACTCACAGCGTGCGCTGGGTGCCTCCTCCCACCGAAGCCTGGCGAAAAAGGACCCCTTGTGTTCAAACCTCACAGTTTTTGTAGTTTTGCAAAATCCCATCCTAGTCATTTCCACAATATTTTCGCCTTAAAAGGTTTTGTCTCTGGAGGGAAGGGTGTTGCCACCCCCCTTCTCCACTGGCTGTGGGGTGCCCCCTGCACAAAATGGCGGCCTGAGGGGCCCGTGCCCACAAAATGGCGGCCCTGCCTTTGCCCTCAGGAGCGGCGGCGGGGCCAGAAGGCCCCTGAGGATGACACTGCCCCTCTGGGTGCACATGCACTGCCGGCAACCCACAGTTTCCCTACTCCCGGCCACAAGAAACCCTGGCACCAGATCCAAACAGGTTCGGGCACTGCACAACTTCGCAATAAGCCCATAAGTTTCTTCATTAATTTACCTGTAAAAAAAACCCTGTATTTTTATATTCCATAGCAGAGAGAGAAGCTCCAACACCCTGTGCCCCCTCAGGAGTCCAATTCAACTTGGTTGACAATGAATTTTGTACTCAGGCAATAAAAGGCATTTGAACTAGAGTGTGCGAGCAGGGCTAATTTCCTTTTAAACAGCAGTTCCGCTCAAGGGCCTCTGACTTGCAGTTAATCCTCTTGTTTGGTCAGTGTAAGTTACGGGACATATGCAGACCTTCCAACTTGTGGACATTAAAAGAGCTACTTACAGAAATACGGCTGCCATCATATTACTTTACAGATTGGAAAACACAGGCTTGACAAAAGTATCAGATGAATTGTCCAGAGCCCCATGACAACAGAGCCAGAATCACACCCACAGCTCTTCGTTCTCTAATGCCCAGCTGTCTGCATGTTTTTCAGTTTGGTTCTGCTGAAATCTTATGTTGTGACAAGAATCTAAACACTTCATATCATTTTCGACTTACAAACTCTGAGATCACATTAGTAAGATGTAAAACTACAAGCAGAGCATCCAAATTTAAAATTTTTCAAAAGCAGAATAGAAACATTTTAGTCTGAAATTGTGAAGATGGGGCGGGCTTACGCTGTAAGGATGGAAAAAAGGACTTTGTATTCAATGTAAGGACACATTCACCTTGACAATGGAAGTGCCAAGTCTGGCTTTTGCTCCTCACCCCATATTCATGATGAACATTCATTTTGTGTTGCACCTCCTCCTTGCAGGGCACTGGAGATTGCTAATCATGGAATTCCAGTCACAAAGCATGCTTGTACAAATAAGTTGAGGAGCTAAGCCTGCAACCGTGTGCACCTGCTTGGAAGCACCACTGGAAAATGTGGGTTCTAGCATGGTTCATGGCTGTAATTTTTGAAGAGGGACTAAAACCTGAACTCCCAGTGAATATCAGTGGACAACGACTGCTGAGAATGTTTTCTGAAGTCCTTAGAAAACACTAGCCTATAATCAATTTAAAATACCAGCCAAGAAGAACAATTCAATCTGTAATACAATCATGTGGTGACATTAATGATACCTTCATATTGTTAATTCCAGAGCTACAGGGACAGTGCAGCTGCACCGTGGTTCAGAAATGAGTTGGGTACTATAGGGCCATAAGGCAGAAGTGTCTTGTTACCACAGGTGCCTCATGCACAAAGCAGCACCAGGCTTGGTGCTCTTTGAAGACTCACTCAGCAGCACCACATTTGAAATTTTGGGTTGAAGCCCTGCTTATTCATCCATGATGACAAAGTCAGACTGACCTCTGTTATTCTATCCTAAGCCCAGCTTAACTTCATTAACTATCAGAACAAGGTCATGCTCTGTTAAGTTTGTACTTTCACATCCTTTAGTAACTTCAAATCATCCTCCCTGTCAATGCACTGGCATTTATGGTTTTCTACTATCATCTCTTTGTTTATGTCCAAAGTTCATTAATTGCCTTCTTCCATTAGGAGTCTGTCACACATTCTTTGCCCTAGTACCTCCTGTTACCTTTTTCTTACTTGACCCACCAAAAGTTTCTGTCTCTCATCAAAAAGGTAGTTTCCATGGAAACTCTGAAGAACAGGCTAAGTTAACGATGCATAAAATGAAGACAGTGTCCTCAAGCTCACCCATTTTGAAAATCTAGGTCAGCAATGTTTGCTTAAAACATTCCACTCTTCTAAAACCATGTTCACTTGACTGTTAAGGATGTAATAAAAAGGGACACTCTAGCATACCCCAAACTACCCATGTTTAATAGAATACTGGATGTTGATGTGAATAAACCATTCTTACAATTTCTCCCAGCCTGTTTTCCCTCTCAGTTTCCTTGGATAACCCACAGGCATTTAGTTTTATCATTCAGTTACTTATCTTCACCAAACATTTACTCTGGCCATGATAATCTGACTTTCAGGTAGTGTTCAAGCAACCTGCTATAATCTCACTGAAGGCAGGAGGTATTAGTTATGTCATCACTTTAAATCTCATTTAGAGGACCTACAGGAATGAAAGAATGAAAGCCAAATTCAATATCAATCTGCACAACAGAGGCAGAAGCCCAGGTATTAAACCAATGTTGGAATTCTGAATTTGCGTTTGCTTACAGTTGATGTTGTCTAATCTCAGCCACCAACTACAAGTAGCAAACACTGCTCTGTTGAAATGTAATGGACCATGCTACAGCAAATGCTACTACCCAAATTCAGTGGGTTTCCTCAGTGAGAATCACAGTTTCTCTCAGAAGAAGAAAGAGCCATACCAAGTGTTAGTGCTAAAATATACTGTCAAATACATAAGGTTATGGAAGGCTGCCTCAAAAAAGCTGCTGTGGAGGGAAATAACACTGATGGTTTGCTAGTTATTTCCTCTGCTAATTGAAAGCAGATGTAATCAGCTGCAGTCAAATACCTTTTGAGATGCAACTGTTTTGCCAAAGATATCCAAGTTTTCAGATATGTCTCAATCTGTTCTCCACTATTTCTCTCAATAATTTACACTGGCCTTCGGTGCTTTGGATAGCTGATTGATAACTTGCTCCTATTTACCTGTAACACAGAGCTTTGTTTTTCTGTCCACGGTGGATGGTGATGGGATTCCAGCTGTCAATGACAAGCAAGAAACAAAGGTTAAAAAAATACCTATAACCTCATTACTTCCTGAGAAAACAAGGTGCACATGATGACAGCTTACAAAAACAATCTGCTGTCCTCGTAAAAATGCAATCTATCCTACATTCCTTGTGTTATCAAATCTGAGGTAAATCCAGCATTTTTCTGGCCAATGCCCTTTTCCCTACCTAAACCCCTACATAATGTGTTAGTTTAGAAACAGCCAGGACAGTTTGAACAACTTATCTGAAGCAGAACAGCAGTCCCCAAAAACACTTTGGTGTAATCCAATTACACTAATTAAAATAATTATTTCCACTTAGTTTGCTACTGAACTGCTTGCTTGGCACATCTAGAGTCAGTGCATACAAAGGTCAGGTGCAGCCTCTCCAAACTCTAGGGAGGACAGAAAAAAGGATACAAGGGTACAGGTCTCTAGATGTTGTTTGTTGTTTGGTTTTGCTCAAGTACGGCAGTTAACAACAGGCAGGTGGAGAGCCTTCGACTTGTTTCATCTTGTCTACGTGCATTATCATGCTTTCCTCCCTCAGCTCTTACTCCACTCCTTTGCTGCGCTGCACACTCAATCCCCAGCCTGCGAAGTTTTCCCCAATGGTAAGCTGTGAAACAAGATGTGCTAAAAACTTAAAATTTCTCTGCAAATGGGTAGTTGGTGGAGCTGATTCTGGAATAAGAATCATAAGGTAGACACCTTGCCCTCTAAATTTGCAACTGAAGCATCTGCTACTTGTGCCTACACCTTTTACAGAATCTTTGGAGGAAAAAGGAATTCAATTTTAGAAAAGAAACAAACAGAGACATAACTGTCAAGCTTATTTTCTTTTTTTTTTTTTTGCTTTTCAGAGATCTTGAAGGAAAGTGTCCTCCAGCTCACTCTAAATTGTCAGTATAGCTTTGTCTCCATCACTTTACAATTTTCCAGCATGCCTGTCTGCTGCCAAATCCTTCACTTGACACAACCACAGAATAAAAAATTCTTTGCTTCCCTCATTTGAACCTCCAACAAGCCACAATGGCTTTCTTAACTACAGCCTTCTATGAAAACCCACAGAAAGCAGTCCTCAGTCATTTCCACTAAACAATCATACAGAAGATTTAATTTTTTCCCCTTTTATTAGCACAGTAGACATTTGATATTACTTTGAATAATGCCTCTAACTGGCTATCTCAAGAACACTCTAGGTCATTCAAAGCCACCATTCCTCTAAACACCACACAAGACAGCAATCAATTCTTCCCCTCTGCTAATCCAGGACCAGGGGATTGCTGGCTCACCATCAGCATTTGACCACAGCAGATGCAAACAAACCATGCAGATTTGGAGTTCCCAAACCAACAGCAATTATGGTATGGCAGATGCTGCTGTAAAGGAACCTGGTAGCTGCCAAAACTGGGACATGGGTGTCTTTCTCACAGGATCTCATGTTCTCACCCACTGTGTCATCTGTATCAAAAGGACAAGGCCACAATGTGCACACTGCTTGTATTTCCCTGTGCCGTGGAATTCTGTATTCTACAGACATCTGAGCCTTTATGCTGCAGTTGTGAGATAACACTTACTGCACTCATCAGGAGGCATATGGGGTTATATGTCAGGGTGTCTTCATTCACAAAATATATGCACAAACTTCCAGATGAAAGACAGGTGAGTGTGGATTAACCTTTATTCTAACGCTAGGGTGAAGTTAAAGAAGTTAAAAGCACAACTCGGCTAAGCAAAGTATTGCAGTCATCAGTCAGCTATCTGATTATGACAATGATGGGGACAAAAAAATTAGCCTGTTCAGTAGATCGATAGATCTATTGATCTACTCGGGGAGAACATAAATAATGGAGCATATGCCAAGCACATGTGAATAGAAGGAACAGAGTAATCCGTCTCCAAATGGCACCTGCTGATTTGTTGAACACATAAAATATGCCCTTGCAATCTATTGATTGTCATGGAATTAGATCAAAGCACTGATCTCTTAGCACTGGCAGTAGTCAGGCCAGGGCCTAAAAGACCAAAATATATGACAAATCCCAGCTAAGAATCTTTTAGGTTCTGTCTCTCCTGTTATTTTTATTCTGAGAGTTTTAGGTGCATTTATTTTTCTCCAGAACCTCTGGGCTATCTTTAATCGAGGCTTATGCTTTGATGACACACTGCATTCCGTCATTCAGATGTCCTACTTCTACCCCAGGAATGCAGCTAGATTAGAGTTTGCATTATCCCTGGGAGATTGTGACATGTTAATCCATTCCAGTGTTACATCTTGGCTGGGCTCCTCACACTCTTTGCTGACAGCTTTAACAAGCAGGACTATGAATTTATTGCAGCTTAATCTGAATTTATCTGCAGAAGATGCCACCTGAGACTAAACATTCATGTATCATTTTGCCTGACTTTGGAACCCATCAACACTCTCCCTGGGAATGAAGTGTATTGATATTAACAGTTTCTCTTTGATGCTTATTGCCATTCATTGCCCTGATCCTCTCCAATGGCAAACATCGCTCCAGGCTCATCCTTTCCTTTGCTCCTGGTGGACTGATTTAGTGATCTGAACGAGGGCAGAGAGCATACTAATTAAAGTTAGATATTGAATCTAAATCAGGAGGTGCTGCAAATGCCAGGGAAGGCAGGGAAAACACAATTCAAAAGGAGTTCATAAACCTAGGGACTAAATGGAAAAACCTGTGAGAATGCAAACAGCAATGTTTGGGGAAAGGGAAATAACATGGAAAATATTTTCACAGCAGAATCACTGCAAAATGTTAATGTTAAATGGAATATAGAAAGTAAATCAGATCAGATTTTACTTACCTTGAAGTAAAATACGGCATTAATGAAAATAACAGATGACAAGAGTAAGGGGAAGTTTCCTTCATCAGGGACAGGACACATTTCTAGATTCAATTTATTCCCAGGATGCTACAGGCTAGAAATGCATCCAATAAAGCCAAAGGGTAAGAGGAAAACCAAAAGTAATTTATAAGGATAGATATAAGTCTAAATGGGAATGGCACTGCCAGATGGTTGGGGAGGAGCAGAAAGGTTGGTAAGAGCCTGCAAAGAAAACAACCATGGAAGGAAGGAATTTGCAAAGGCTCAGGGGGCTCAGCTAGGAAAAAAATTGAGTCAAACTTTGAAAAAAAAAAAACAAACAGGAAGTTCCAGGGTTACTGCCCAAAAATTGGTGAAGTTTAGAGATCTGTTCATCTAAAACATTCCCCAGAGGAACAAATCTGGTGGCTGACATAAGGCATGAACAGGCTAAAGTGCAATAAAAAGAAAACTTTATTGTATTTTTTGTGCATAAAATTGCTGAATTTTAAATCATCAGAGGTTAAGTCCTCAGCTGAACCATATCAGGCTCACCAAAGTCTGTGTCAGTTTACACCAGCCAAGGCCTGGCATACCTATCATAACCCATGTGCTGGATTACAAGCTGTAATTAACCCTGCCTCCACCCAGCAGAATTCTCTTGCCCTTTATATTTGTTACTCAATACATATTTTAGGAATACAGGGCTGGAAAGACCTCCTGGATTGTCTGATCCTGCCTTTGCTATTACAGTGAGCCATAGCCACTGCAGATGACAAAGTTGCTTGCTCCCACTTTAAAAAAAAAAGACCCCTGTACAACTCAGAGGGTTAGAAAACCTAACTATGCCTAAAATAAATAAATCCAGTTTTAAACATTCCCTCTTTCCTTTGTTAACAAGATTCTCCTCTTACCCTGGTGTTTAACTCTCATGGTGAAAGAGGGGTAGGTGCCTACTCTAATTACAGCTGATAAACTAGAGGGAAGATGAATTTTGCCAGAGAACTAAAGATGTTACTATATGGCATCTTTATCATTTCCATAGGTGATGCTTTGAACTAGACAATACTCACCTGGACCCTGGAGAGCCAGGATTGGCAGGACCAGTCACAACAATATTTTCTTTACTCTTTTCAGAAGGTCAACAGCACTGAGTGCTGGGAGATACCAGACTGAAACCTTGGTCCAGATGAAATCAGCATCAACTCTGCCACTGACAATGATTTTGCTGCATTTGAACACCTCAGATGCTTTCGGCACCTGCCGTTGCTCCTCTGCACCAAAATTCCTCCCCCATCTGAGGTTCACAGCAGCTGAGTGCTGTTGTCCCTCCCCATTCCAGCCTTCCCACATGACTTCTGAAGACACAAATGAATGACCTTTCACCAGGCCAAAGCAGTGTTCTCCACATTCAGTGGTGCCTAACTTGCCCTGGGTCATTGCCAATAGGTTTTTCACAGGGTTAATGATTTTGGGAAGCTCTGAAAAGCATTAGTGCAGAGAGCAATGCAGAACTGAGGTCATGCCAGTTGGAGTCAGAAGCCTCAGGAGAGTGGCCTGACCACAGCTGTCCCAGAAAAAGGGCATTCACCCCATCCCAGAGAAGGGAAATCCCCCCTCCCCCCAGTCCCTGGCTTACAAAAGGTAGCAGAAATTTATTTAGAAGAAATGTTGTAGTCTATATGCAAATAATTGCACGGACCAGTAACAATCTTTATATAGCAGAGCAGAAGTTGATTATGGTTAAAACCGGGGAGCAAATTCACACTTTGATGCTGCACCCTACAGTGAATGAGGAAATAAAAAGACCTATTGCAATCCATTTTCCCTGGCAGGTATCTTCAATGACCCATTTTCAAGGAGATTATCAAAACATGCATTTCACAAGGTACTAGAAATCAAACAGATTTATGGGGACTGATAGTAACAGATCATTTGATACAAACAGAAAAGCAAACAGGCTTTCAAAGGAACCCTTCAATTCTGAGGCAGAAGCCATTAACTTAACACTAAGCAGAGGTTATGGAGGCTGCTCTGAGCTTACATTTATGACCAGAAATCCACATTTTCAAAAGCTCTGTATTCATTTTATTTTGTAGGGCAACTTTCTGGTCATTTCAAGAGCTAAGCAGCATCACACGCTTTCTTCTGCACAGGCTTCCCCTTCCCCCCACCTTCTGAAAAGGCAAATCAGCATGAAGAATGGAGTTCAGGCTCTGCTCTTCCTGTTCAACAGCTGAAGAGAGGAGAAGACAAACAAAAGTAGGTTGCTGTGTTACAAGATGTAGAAAGGAAAATCGGCATCCTTTATCAGGTCATGCAAGTTAAATAGGAAGGAAATGGCTCTTGATACTTAATATGCTGCATGCCCATGAACACCTTGCAAAGATTAACTAATCCTCATGAAACCTCTGAGACAGGTTAATATAAACCATTTATACATATACAAGTAAACAGTGAGAGTGTCCAGAGCCTGCCTGGGCACTTTGTCAGTGACTCAAGATCCGGAGTAGTTCAGTCAAATGCTTCTTCCACCTTGCCCTAGTCCATCTGGTTTTGGTGTCAGCAGAAGACATGACCAATATCATGTTGAAGGTCCAAGAATGGCCCAACCCTGTCAGACAAGCTGGGATATAGGATTTCATGGAAATTTGTGCTGGGATTGTGGGACGGGAGCAGTTTTAAAGGGTTGGGGTGAGAAGCTAAGGAAAAGACTGGCTCAACTTTGGAAACTTTGGGGTTTGTACAGGTGTGACTCAGTAAAATTTGTGTGCGTGGCATTTACATCTGCAAAGACACCCAAGAACTTCTCCATTTAGAGAATTCTCACCACTAAAACTGACAATCTAAAAGTCATTTTCCCATAAAAGGCATGTCCCTCCTTTTGTGTCTAATCTAGGAATTTAATACAGCACTACAATAACTAAGTTTACATCCTTATGTTCTGTCTCCTCAATTTAATTTCCCTGATTACTAAGAAATGAATTCCACTCCTTATTTAAGCTGGTGAGCAGAGAGAAATGTTTCTTTTCCTTCCTTTTTGATAAAAAAGGCTTTCACTGGCAACAAGAACCTGGTCAGTTTATCCTATTTTTCTGCCTGAACTATGAGACAAAGTGGCAGAAGAATTTTAGCCTCCAACCCTACAAAATCCAGTTGCTTTTGGCTGGGAGTGATGTGGGGCAGCTGTGACACTGGGGACAGTTCAGTGCAGTAGAACTGAGGGAGTCCTTGGCCACCTGATATGAAATAAAAAAATTGGTCTATACTTGACAGCTGACAACTCAAATACTTTAAAAGAAGTTACCTTATCAAGGTAAGTGATTGCTCAAAGTGAGGGAGGCGCACATAGCAATTTGATACAGGCATGGAATCCAGGATTCCCAGTGTCTGTTCCCAGCCCAGGCCACTGGCCTTTTGTGAAACCAGGAGGCCAGCAATCACTCAACAGCCTTTGCCTCAGTTTATTCTTCTATATAGGATGTTATAGTACATAAATGCAGGACTTCACAGAAGATGTGTTCCTGCAATCTAGCATGTGGGCTGCAGGAAAACAGCTTAGTGCTTTGACATCACGGGCTGAATAGTGACTGAATTGCTCCATGCCTTGGGGTTCTACTGGCATAAAGAGAATATCCACATGCTTTGAGATACTGGATGGAAAAGAAATGCAAACACAAAAGTGCAACTCTTCTATTGAAGAGGAGACAGGTTCAATTCTACTCTTTTGCTTCCCCACTCCATTGGGATTGGCATGAAAACAAAGATGACAGGCTGGGCTCCACTCATTAAGATTTAAATTTAGCAAGGAACTGGAAAATTACTGGGAACCTTATGTCTAACCTCTGCCTCAGAAACAAATATGCATAATTCTTATCCCTTAGCTAAATTTGAGCGAATTACCAAATGTTGGGCCAATAAAAGAACTGACCAACACAAACCTTATCTGCCCGAGATGCACGTATCTGCTTACAATATCCTTTGTTAGTTAAACAAAACAGAGTCATTGTTGCTAAGAAGGTAATATTGTTTAAGGTTCACTGGCTAACACACAGAACACTTTCCTGAGTTCCCCCAAACACATTCCTTCTCTATTCTCTTCATTTCTTACCCCCTTTTTCTCCTTTTGTACTGCCTTGGTTATGGCTGTTTTATTTAGATGAACTTGCTTATAAGGTGATATGAGCTTTGAAGCAGACAAACATTTCAGCTGTTACAGTGAAGGGTAAACAGCTGTTCAGATCAGAGAAAACAACTTGTCTGAAGAACAAAATATAACTAAAGTAATTGCCCAAGCATTGAATGGGAGCCTACCTGCCCTATCTCCTATGAGCTCACCCTTTTCTTGATTATTTCCCTAATCTGCTTCTAGCCTTCAAGACCTGTGTTGCCAGTGTTCAAAATTCCTTCATCCAAATGCTGAGTGATGGCAGAATAAAGCCAGCTGTAGTGTTCCAATGCTTCTGTGGATGAATGAACAGCCTTCAGTGCTCTCTGTGATGTATTTTTTAATTTGATCATAATTTCTAGTGCGGGGACAGTACATGACACAAACACCCACACAGAAATGAAAATAAAAATAAACACTTCATTACCAGAGCAATATAACTCAAGATGCCAGATGTAAAACACATCCCTGGCAGAAGGACATCACTTTGTTACAGAAGCAGAGCACTGCTAATGTCCTGATGATAGCAAAGCTGCACTTGGTATTGATCTGCTAAAACCATCCCATCCTCTCCCTACATTTTCCACGCCCTGCAGCATTATAAGGCCTACCATTAAAAACACACTTTTGTCAGGATAATTTCACCCATCTTGTAGGGGTCTGCCACTAGAACTCTGCCCATACAAGACATTACCACATCACATCTCTCTCTGATGTAGCTTCCACCAGCAGCAACCCAGAGAGTCATCTGGTTTGCAAGCTGTGAGAGCCCTCCAGGATGCTTGGCCACAGCCATCCTGTGGAAAGCTGAGCAGGGTAAACAAGGGCATGGCAAATGCCCTGCCACTGTAACCAAACATCCTGAGCATCTGTACGCGAGGCTGCAGCGTGGGCAGCCACAGATATGCTGAAGGTATGTAGGCGAAACAGACTTAAACCCAAGATCATCTTTCTGCTCTTACACAAAACTAGCATTGGTAAGAGTCACTTTTTACTGTGTGTTTCCCCATCAGAGGTTAACATCTCAAATATTTGGCTTTCACTGGCTACCAAATTTCTAGCCTAAGGACTCGTGAAAAACATTTGTGACCATGTGAAAAATGAAGCCTTTCATTTTGCACACAAAAGAGGCAGAGAATTGGAGGCAGCAGTGGAAGCTGCAGGAGCTAGAGATCAGTCTGAGGGTCCATGTCAGACCTTTCATGGGTTTCATTCCACAGACTGGCAGTGAGAAACCCCTTAAGCCAAGAGCAGTCCTTGTAACCATACCAACAGAACAAACTCATCTCCAGCAAGCACAAGGGGACCAAAATCCAACTAAAACTCGGGGCCTCTGCACAAATTCCATCTGAATTTCTGCTGGCATCAAGTAGGCCTCAATGGGAGCAATAGTGTTCAAACCTAAATGTGTCTCACTGCCAAGCAGTGACAGGTGGATGGGGCTGTCTCTGCAGTGAGTGCATTTGACACCACTTGCTAACTCTTCAAGGCAGAAAGGTACAAGATATGCCCCGGCACAGTACAAATGACTGTCAGAGCTAAAATGTAATCAGCAAATGTGTTGACTTAGTCTTGCAAACGAACTTCAAAATCTGGCTGTCTGGGGGCTCCTGAAATAGCACTTCCCAAAGATTTACAAAAAATTACAATGAAGACGTCAGTGAAGATGCATCTTTGTCCCATACGGGGCAGAATGAGAATATTTCATCACATGTCATCAGCTACAGGAAAAAAGCTCATGGTGACTCATCATGGCTGAGGTTGTAGGGATCTGTGGCTTCAGAGCATGAGGAATTAGTCTGATGCACAGTTCTGTCCACTGGGAAATCACACATGGCAGTGACATACAGCACAGACCATTTGTGACACTCCCATATGACCCTGAAATATTAACATTGTTTTTTTTTTTCAGAGTGTATCAACACAAAGCCCCAGTTCTAATGTGAATATAAGAGCTAGATAGAAGAATATGCTTCTTTCCAGAACAAGGAACATCAGTCAATAAAATCAGATTAAATGAAACATTAAGTGATGCCAAGATCAAAGAGTTTCTCATCTTAGAAATGCCTCCCTACTCCTCTGTTTAGATACAATCACAGCAGAATATAACTAAAGCGATTCAAAGCATCCATTAAAAAAAAAAAAAACATAAAAAACACCGATTAAAAAAAAAAAAAAAAAAAAAACAGAGAGGAAAAGAGAACAGTGCCCTAGATGTAAATTGCAGAAGGACCATTCCCTCCTGCCTTCAAAACACTGCATAATCTCCTTTCCAGATCAATTGGGGTATCCTTTTTCACAGTGCAGAGCATTGGCACTCACTGGAACCAGAATGTAAGATAAACCTCCCAGTACTAAAGACTGTCACAAACCTTACATTTGCAGATCCAAAACTTAACTCTTTCAGCAGCTTTCCCAGCCATAAGCACAGAGGATTATAGAAATACACATCACATACGCACACCTGAACACTTATGTGGCACAGACAACCCATCCCTGCAAGGAGCACCAACAGAGAACAGGTGATACAGACAAACACGACCCATCACTTCAGTGCTGCACTGGTGCTTGGGGCAGGGGGAATGGCCAAGCAGGACCACATAGCAGGCTTCTAACCCCCAGTCCAGGACAGCATGTGCTTCCACGAACCCACCACAAACCCGGACCAGGAGTCTTCCTTTACAAATCCCTTTCTGCTTTACTTCACCTACCAATGGACTCTCCACCTCTGTTCTGCATACAGGTTCACCTGCCATGGACCCTTCCTTGCACTAGTCCAGCTCTACAACAGCTCCTATAACTTTCCCCTTTCCTCCAGCTCAGTTACATAAGCCACTATCTACCTGCTATTTTAGATTATACATAGCAACACGATGGGGAAAACAGAAACAACAAGTTTGGGTTAATTTCCCTCCCTCCTCTCTTTGTTTGGTTTTCTGGAACTACTTCATCCCAAACATTTGTAAATAGTGCTTGGAGTTACATTCCAAGTTCCAGCAGTAAACACTAGCTAATATATATATAGAAGGATCCCTTTTCTTCCAGTGTAACCAGGCAACCTTGCAATACAAAGTTAAAGCACAGTTATTTGTTCAAAAAGTGTTTTCACAGCTATTTCCTCTTCCCCCCCTTGACTTTTTCCACTAGGCACCACTTGTATTTATCATCTGGAGATTCTGTTCCCTTTTACCTTTTTAAAAACTTTATAACAGCTTGTTTCAAGAGCAGCAAAGCACAGATATTTACCTTATAACCAAGTCTGATTTAGTTCAAGAAAAATGAAAGAAAATGAGAAATTTCACAAGAACACCTGAATATAAATCCTTTGTCATATGCCATGATAAGTCTGGAAAAGCGGTAATTTCCAAATGCCAAGGAAATCAGAATGCTGTGAGGAAGGAAAAAACCCCCACATTTACACAAACACTAAGGCAAGCTGAAAATGTGGTTTACTGTATTCTACCTAACTCTGGTAGAGGGTTTCAGAATAAAACAAGTTTCCTCGGGGAACACAGGTCCGGTTGAACTAAAATTTTTCCAAAGGAAAGTATTGATTTTTATTAAATTTTCCAATTGATAGCTCTTTGGAATAAAGCCAGCATCTCAACAGGAAGTGCTTTTCATTTCAAAATGTCAATTCAAAGTGAAAACTTACTTTGACATATTGGATTCCTTTATTTTGCTATGCAATGTTGACATTTTATGCTGTTGCTTATTTGAAAACATCTTCAGAATATTTTTCTCCTCTATGGCTCAAAATTTCAACTTTTGTGTCCTATTCTGATTAGAAACAATTTTTCCTGCTATTAAAGTTTTCTTCTGGGCTAACAAGGTCTGCTGAACATTCCCTGCCATTCTTTTCCCATGAAGTGCTACAGTACATAGCTGACATATTTTATCAGAATAACAGCCAATTAAATACTGCCCATTTTGAAAAAATAGGAAAACATTTATTGTTTTCAGCCTTCAGGGTAAGGGGAGAGGGAGAAATAAGGAAAATGCGCTAAGCTGCAACAGGAGATTTTGGCAATAGCAATCTTGTGCCATGTTTTGCACAGTGTTTCACAGCTATCTTTGTGTGTCCACCAAACTAAACAGTGGGTGACACTAAAGTTATGAAATCAACTCTTACTTCCTCTCCAGAAGCAAAACTCACTTCCTAAATGCCAGTTTTTGCCTTTTCAGAATCTGCAGATCTAAGGTCATGCAGATGAACTAGGAAAACCAGCCCAAAATAAGGACGAGATGGAAATTAATATGCCGTATTTATTAAGTACAGAGTAGTTTACACATTTCAAGTGTTCAGAATCAACTCCCATTGCCTTTTCCAGGCAACTGAGCTTCCAGCAAAGCGTCTTTTCCAAAGTGCTTTGTTCCTCAATTTACCAAAAAGGAAGCAATGGGCACAAGGGCAGATGCTGATTTAGTAAGCACAGACTCCTATTGGGCAAGTGGCTTTTCCTGAAGTTGTTTACGCTGAGTGCTGACTTTGAGAAGCTGAGGTCAGCAAGGGAATATAGTTTATGGTTTGGCCTCAGAGTCGCTGTGTAATTTGTCTTCCAAGTCTTGGCACTCACAGGAAACTATCTTCAGTCACAGTCTTTTTCCTCACCTCAGTGCTAAATCTTTTCTTTTATTTTTTTGAACAGGTAAAGATCTTGGATGCTTACTGACAGCCTGAGCCCATAAGGTGATATCTAAGAATAACAGCAGTGGGAAAGGCCCACTACAAATTTCTTCTCATTTTGACAAATTCCTTACTTCTGGCAGCGCCTCTACAGAACATGCTGGATTCCACTAAAATTGATGGGACTAGTGAAGCAAAACTGTTGGTTGGTGATTTTCATTTGCCAGTGGCACCTTATAAAAATTAACCCCTAGGTCTTTGATGCTACATTATAACTGTGTAGTCTCAATGATAGCACAAGGAGAACATGAATAATTTTTTAAGTTCCATTGTAAAACTGAATACATAAAGTACCTGGCAATAAAACAGCTAATAAAGATCAAGATCTGTTACAGCAGATCAATTTGTCGGGCCCTGATTATAGCAATGATAAAATAGTAAGAGCAACTATAATCATGTGTGGATCCCATTTTCCTGTTATTTATCAATTAAAAAAATATAACCCAAATGAAGTAAAACCATTCTAAAAAATAAGTTATCAAAAGTCTCTTAAAGATGTCCATATCTGTTCAGGCACTGCAACACACTTCCTATTTCACTGCTCGCACACATCAAGGCAAACAGTGGTTAAAAGGAACAATTTTTCATGGTTATAAAATACAGGACTCAGGCAGAAAGTCAACAGGCCTGTTCATGCTTCCGGTGTAATTTCTGCACAGAACTTTCTCTTTGTTTTAATTTCTTTTTTTTTTTTTTTTTCCCCTTTAAACAAAAATAGTCATATCCAACAAACTAGCCAGGAAGGGAAATAGTTCAAAAGGTGTTTTTAAATACTTTTCCATCTCAGCTGGACAACAATTCATAGTGCTACTTGAAGCAAGAAGTCTGCATGAGTATGGACTGCCCTGTGTGCTTCCAGGCACAGCAGGGTGGCAAAACACACTGATTTTGTTGGTGATGAGCTTTTTTCTCAGTGGTATCAGGACTGAAATGTTTGCCACCTTCCTTCTAATCTAAGGTAGTTGCCCAAACTTTGAGCACACACAAATATCACCTCCCATAAGCTTTGTGTAAATAAATGTCTTGGCAGGAGCTCACATTTCTGGATTACTTCTGCACAGAAATATTACTTCATTTCCTTAAAAAGCAAAAAGCAGCTAGATGGAGGTAGGAGTTTCTTGGGTCATTAACTCAGCCTTCTTCCCCTCTCATCCCTCAAAAGTTGGGTATAAACAGAAAATGTAATTCAGACACAGCCAAAAAAATAGCTTGGAGGGGCAAATTTTTCAAAAGGAAATGGAGTTTCAGCACCAAAGGCAGTTCTGTCATAGGACAGGACAGTGTGTTACAATGCTCTTCCAGGTACCAGGATGCAGCAAGTGTTACTGTCCTATGCCCCATGAGTTCCAGTGTATCACCCAGATGGGCAAGGGGGGGCTGACTCATGCTCTGCAGGCTATGGATATCCTTCCTCCATTCCATTCAGACAGGCACTTCAGCACCCAAAAACCTCTCCCAGCAATGGTACCAGGTACTGCTCTGGAGCCAAGTGTCTCCCCACTGTCCAACACTACTGTCTACAGACAGCATGGCCTGGTTTCTGAAAATAGGATCTGGTCCTCAAGCAAGGGTTTGTTCCAAAGCCCTGTGAAATAGGAATGACCTTCAATTATTTTGGTCCATACTTACTCCAGAAGACCAATTAGAAATAAGATCCTGAAAACACAGAAAAGCCCTGCATCTAGCAAGAGTGAAAGCATAGGGAAGATTACCTAGAATTTTTATCAAGGGAGCTGACTCCTTTCCCACTCTGATTTTTTATAGCTGTTGTTGATAGACGCTCCCTGGAGGGTGTCAACTTGGTAGATTCACAGAGCAATAACAAGTTTTCCCAGCCATGGAAAAACAACTGCTGCTATTGTAGGATGTTGGTGGTGTGCTGTGCAGCCCTTCAGAAGGGCCTCAACAGGTCGGAGACATAGGCAGAGAAGAATTGTCTGAAGTTCAACAAAGGTCCTGCACCTGGGGAAGAATAACCCTGGGCACCAGCACAGGCTGGGGGCTGACCTGCTGGAAAGCAGCTCTGCAAACAAGGCCCTGGGCTCCTGGTGGGCAACAGGCTGTACCTTAGCTAGCAGTGTGCCCTTATGGCCAAGAAGGCCAATGGGATCCTGGGCTCCATTAAGAAAAGCACTGCCAGCAGGTCGAGGTGATCCTGCCCCTCTATTCTGCCCAGGTGAGGCATATCTGGAGCACTGTGTGCAGTTCTGGGATCCTCAGGGCAAGAAAGACATGGAGCTCCTGGAGTGGGTCCAATGGAGGGCAACAAAGACTATTATGGGACTGGAGCATCTCTCTGAGCAAAGGCTGAGGGAGCTGAGCCTGTGCAGTCTCGAGGAGGGACAGCTGAGAGGGACCTCACCAGTGTCTGTCAGTACCTGCAGGGAGGGCATCAAGAGCATGGACCAGACTCTGCTCATTGCTGCCCAGCAACGGAACAGGAGCCAATGAGCAGAAATGGATGCACAGGGAGTTCCACCTGAACATGAGGAAGAACTTCTTTACTCTGCAGTGACTGAGCACTGGAACACATTGCCCAGAGTGCCATGGAGTCTCCCTCACTGGAGATACTCCAGAACTGTCTGGACACAATCCTGCGCAATGTGCTCTGGGATGACCCTGCCTGAGCAGGGAGGTTGGAACAGATGACCCACTGTGGTCCCTTCCAACCTCACCCTTTCTTGTGAAATCAAAGCCCTTCAGCTCCTCAAAGTCATGAATAAAATCCACAGATCACTTGTAAATCATGGAGATGAATCCAAGGAGCAACCACTTAAAACAAATGGGCCAGATCCGCAGTGTGACTTGGATACCACCATGTCAATTTATACCATGTGAAGGATCCATCCTGCATATTTTAAAGCAGTAAATTTTGACTAGATTAGGCTGGCCTTAATCACAAAAACGTTCTCTTTAGGGAATGGCTGTCACTCAAGAGAGAATTAACAGAGCACAACCATTGTTAGCAGGAGAATGGAGGCCAAATGCTTTCCTGGCCAACCCTTGTGGAAGGGCTGTGAGGTCAGAAGTGAGGGACTGTCCTTGCTAGCTCTACCAGGACTTCAACAGGTTGCAGAGCTACTTTTCCTCTGGACAGGACTGCAAATGCTCCTTCGAAATACATATTTGGCAGACAGAATAAAACTTGGAGAGGAAGCAAGAGAGATTTAGAGAATTGAAAGTCAGGCTAGACACTGTCTTTGCACACTCAGCCAGCAATCTGGAACTAACTTATCTGCTAGGAAAAGGCAACTACTGTCATCAGCAATCCTCATTATACATTTCAACTGCCCCAAACCACCACATAATTGCATATTCCTTCCTCCCTTTCATATGCCAGCTAGTAAGCAGGTGTGCTCCCACCCAGCCCTCTCCATGTGAAATAACAGTGATTCCCTGAATAGCAATCCCTCCTTTTCCACCAAATCTTCTCTCCAGCATTCTCAGGCGTACATAATATACACCCTCAGCAGTGACTTGAGCATTTTTTACCCTCCTCCATTAAAAACCAAGTAGGATCCAGCAATGTGGTTTGAGGGAGCAAGGCAAATGTGCAAGACAAGTAGAAATATCTTGCCAACTGCAAAACAGTCTGGATCAAGGCATGAGATTCATCCAAGGCACAAATTCATTGCTTTCATCTGGATTATGCAAAGAATAGATTTGGCCTGGAGACCAAATTGATCCATCTGAATATAAACTGATAGCAGTAATTAGAGTTGGTATGAACTATTGCAACTGCTGGCATCTCTCTTTCCTTGGTTCTTTGCTGCCCAGCAGTCTAGTTCAGTTCATCACTGTATTAAATAATGAAGCTTCTATTCTTAGCAATAGTTTATGCTGCCCAAAACATTGTGTTCCAACCCCGTGGCAAACCTGGAAAGAGTCTAGAAATAGGCAATGAAAATGTGAGACAGATTCCTACACACAAAGCACAAAGGCCTGCACAGTTCAAGGTGAAGACAAATCCCAGGGGACATGGGAGTGCTGTACAGACCAGACAATAGCACGGGGAAAGCTGGCAATGTCCTGTACCCATGGGGGAAGCAAAAACAATCAAAGCTTTTACTTATACTACAAGCATTTAGCTGCAGTCAGAAATAAAATTATCTTCCTCTTCTCCAAAACCGTGAGTCAGACACACAGATAATAATTCAGAAACAAGCAATAGGTGCTGCAAAAAGTTAGGAAGGTTTGTAAGTTTGGAGACTTTAGACCCTATGAATAAGAACTTGATTTGTAAAGAATAGTCTACCTTTAGACCGGCTGTGCTATTGTTATCTACAGGATCTCTTGTTTCCATCTCAAAAAATTGTACTTTGGAGAAGGGATGCTCATCTTCTGGTCACTAGCCTGTCTTGTTTAGGACTTCCTGTGCTACACCCCTCATGCTTCACTGGTTAGTTATAGATGGAAGGTGGGTTCAGAAGTAAAATAAAATGAAATCTGCAGTTAGAGCATCTAAAAATTCAGGTATATTCTGATGTACAGACTGACTGAAGCATATTTTAACCCAACTACTCAGTGAAGCAAGGATGCTTACTGACTTTTATGAATTTTGAATCAAGCCCTTTATATGTGACCATCTCAACCAGATTTCCCTTTCATTCAACAGTCCTCTACTCTCCAACACATTGCATAGTTACTTCTCAGCTCTGAGAACTGCTGCTTATCACACTCTTTAAGCAGCTTTCAAAACATTATAGATTTCAGCAATCAGAGGTCTTACCTATGATAAGGCCTAGAAATGATCCTACTCTCTAGAACGAGCAGAGGCCAAGGATTGTACTATTGTTAGGAAAGGGTACCTACTCAGATTCATCAGTCTTGAGCAAGTACATATTAAGATCTTCAAAACACCTTCAGCAATTTAGGACCAGAGCTCATGAGGAATCCATCATCTCCTTATGATTAGGTAAGAAAGGTACTTTGAAGAGATACTTAGAACTTCTAGCAGGGCTCAACAGTTCCTGCTCATCACCCTGGGACTCCTTTCTCCACTTAGCATGAAGAAGAGCATGCAGATGACATCTGTCCCCCTCACATTGCACACACACTGCAGGAGTAAAACATAGGTATTTGAAAAGCTTAGCTTCTACTCTAAGGGAGCCACATCACCTGATGTAGTTTATTTGGTTTACAATTTCTTTTTGGAAAAGGGCTGAGAGGACACAAGACCTTATACTTTTTAATATTATACCTGATAACAGCTGAAATTTACCACCAAACTCTTACTTTTTTCACTTCCTGCTGACCACTACAGAACCTGGAAGGCCATGCATGGGTCTCTGCATACATGATCACATGTGTGCATGCAATGTGTGTGTGCGTGTCTGTGTGGCCAATGCCCTATAGAGAGAATCGATGGCCTGGCAAGACACTGGTTCTGAAGCCAAGGGCACTGGGTACCTCTGGCCACAGCTGCTGAGACCAGTTGTCACTCATGTTCTCAGCCAAAAACCTTACTGAGAAAATAACTTTTTTTTTTTTTTATTATGGAAAAGTGGGTTTGGGTTTTAAAAAAAAAAATAAATCCAGGAAGTGCTGTTCCTTAGAGGGTTTGGCAGACCTGACTGCACGGTGTACAACTTTTCTCCCCAAACACTGTGCTGAATATTGGGGCCAGGGAGGCAGAAAAGATGAATCAGAAGCTAAACCTCACCTGAGGAGGCCTTTGCAACAAAGAACTGGTTTAAGAGCATCAACTGCCATACAGTCCTTTCCTACCAGCAGAGTACCCCTAAAGAAGTTGGTCCATCACTCAAGGCTTTGCCTGCATTTCAGAGAACATGTATCAGCTGGCCAGAGATGGAAAACACCAAGTGACACCAAAGTGAGCTCATTTCCTCTACCAGTGAACCCTTTCTTCTAGGACAGGACAGGCACAGTTGTAGGAAAAAGATAAATACTTTTGATATTGCTATCCTTTTGTGTCAGACCAGCGCATGCATACAAGATACCAATCTCCAGGTATTTCTGAACACTAATAAAAAAGTAGTCGTCTTGATCTGATTCGGCCTTTCTGAAAGCATCCACAGAGGGAACTTTCTCACCAAATGCAACCTTGATCTAACCTTTCTATATATGACTTTGATCTATAGACCCTGACATGAACATAGCTTTCATCAGGGAGCTGTCATTTTGGAGGAAGGACCCAATGGAATGACTATATTTATATCTCAAGCACTTTGTAAAGCTGTTACATACGGTACAATCTATTCTTTTCCATTACATATGTATAAATAGTCTCCTCCTCATCAAGGGGTCAGTTGAGCTTGTGTCTCGGTGCTGGCTCTGAATTCAGAAGCTCACTCGTGCCTATCAATTGCTCTAGGTACACAAGTCTCTGCTGTCACACATGCTTGAAATTCTGACACCACAGATCCACCAAGGAGCTTCCAAGGCTCCTTTAATACTTAAAATGGAGGCACTTGCCTGAAAATCTGACCTGTAAAACCCCCATATGCCAAATACTGTGAAGATATCCTGAGCTGGGTCTGCTGGAAAAAAAAAAAAAGCTAAGGGGACAATAGGCAGAGCACTGATTGGCTTCTGCTCCTATTTCAGCCAGCAATTTTGTGTCCAAGAGCATATTACAGGATGTGGGAAAGCAGAATTCATCCCTAGGCTTCCTAGTTTAGGGCCAGGGCTTGATTCCAGCTTTCCAGTGTCTGTGCATACACTTGGCACTGCACAGCCTGGGTCCTGCTGCAGCCCCAGCCCTCCTGTGCTTCAGTGTTTGCTGTCGGTCAGTATCTTTCTTCACATTCTGTCTATGGCTACCCACACAGGATCCCTTTTATGTAGGGCCCACTTTACTCTCCTGAAGACCAATATCACCATCAGGGAAGACTCTATAGTCCTGTAAGCTGAGAGGGATTCGAGAATCTAAGGCACCAGGTAAGACAAAGGCCTTCTGGCTGGTGAGCATCCTGTTCACCATTCACCCCAGCCTTTTGCTGAGACTGACAAAAGCGGTGCCACGGAGTAGGTCTGATGCCAGCTTAGAAATGGAGGAACCTTTATGGGCTCCTGAAGCCTTTATCTTCCCTCTTGCTAAGTATTTATCTGCTCTCCAATGCTTTGGCAGTCTAGCTTTAAATGCCTCAAGCATTGAATCTCCTTGAGTTTAGACAGACCAACAAGCCAGCAATTAGGAAACTCTTTACCAAAAGCCAGCACACATATTGCTTTTGCCTCATTTTTATCATCTTTCTGCTCTTGTTCAAATTGTTTATCCCTTAAGGATTTTTTTTTTTATGCTTTCTTTTTTCTCCCAAGTATGGGACTGGTTTGCAAATGATACTGTACCTTAGCTTAGCATTTGGGAAATGTAATTAAAAAAAAAGAAAAAAACACCACCCCTGAATGTTTTACAGGTATCAGTAAAACTTTCAATTCTTAATTTTAGTCATTCTTAAAAACAAATTGCAAGAAATGATCTTTCCAAATGTCTGGCCAAGTCTGCTGGCCAGATTTATTTATACATGATCCCAAACTTCTGAAATCATAATAGTTCCAGGAAAAGAGAAAAAAGGAAAAGAAATTGTTTTATGAGATCTTTGGTTGGTTAAGTCCACATCTATTTCTGCTTGATATCCAAAGCCAATTTGAGCTTCCTGATCACCATAATTCCCTGGTTATTAGACTTGTTTGTGTAATTGCTAAAAATAGGGAGTAGCTATATTTTTGTTACATTAGAACATGAGTTTTTCTTAAAGACTGGGATGTTAAGGGAAGAAGCCACTAGGGGAAAAGGCAGGAATAAGTTAAGAACATTTCATTCAGCCAGCTTCTAAAACACACTGTGCATTTCCTCTCTGCATGAGTTGGAGAACAGTTTTGGAAAACTGCTGTTTCTCACACGCTTTCATCTCATGGCTGCTTTTAGAGACAAGTATTCACAGCTGCATGAAACAACTGAGAATCTGCTATTCGCAATTATTATGCTTCTCTTGATCTATAAGAGTCTGGAGTGCTTGCACATGGCTCCTTTTGTCCTTTCAGTCCCATTCCTGTCCCCAGCATGCTGTCTCTGTGTGGGGCTGCCCATGTCACTCCAGGGGACATCCCCCCCAGATACAAGTCTGGCAGGTACCCCATCCCTGCCATTCACTCTTGCAGAAGGGTCCTGAAGACTTTGTAGTTAAGCCAAGTCACCCCTCTCTCTACAGCCGAGTCACCTACATGGGCACTGTCAGCAGCTCAGAACTGACATTGTTAAGATCCATTAGTGCCAAAATTGCTTCCCTTTTCCACTCCTTTAATTGCTGGACACAATAGACCAGCTGTAATTATGTTTGCTTTAAGTCTAAGCAAAATCATGTGTTTCACACAGTGTCTCCTAGCAAGGTACTCTGTATATAGGAATGTACATGGCAGTTTCCCCTCCTCAGGATTTTTGAGAACTTTGAAAACATAATTCAACCTCTTCATTCCTGAAGCTGGCAGATATTCCAATATCTTTTTGCAAGATGTGCAAACTCAGGTTTGTGAACTGGTTCAAGGTTATACCTTTCCATGATGCAGGTGAGAAAAACCCGAAGTCTGAGTGTAGAGCCTCATCTCTGCTACCTGTGAGCCACAAGGCAAGAATGAACAGCCTCATTTTTCTCCCTGTCTCTCTCCCAGCAGGGCTCAGTGAAAAATATTATCTTCTCTTTCCTGGCCTTGTCTTTCTCACATCTGTAGACACCACAAATGATACCTTTGGAAATACAAGGTAATCCCATTCCAGAAACATGTCCTTTTCCTGATGACTGTTCACTTGGGCTGCCTGTGATGTCCCCTGCTGTGTATTATGTGTAGGTGGGAGATGTGTCCGCACCAAGAGAAGGCAAGGGAATAAACAGAGTTTACAGTATCTGAATTTAGCCCTGATGGAGTGCCAAACACCTGAATTTTAAACAGACAAACCCCAAGGAAAACTCGCGTGTTAAACTCACCTATGCTTCCCATAATAAACATGAACTCAGGTCCTCCAGCAGGTCAGACCAAGTACTCATATAATGGTAAGAGGTGGCACTAAGATGAATTACTTTGTTCTTTAAACACACATCTCCCAGCAAGAAACTACTCCACATTACACAACACTAGAACAGAATTAAAAACCCAGCAATGTGTCTGAATGTGGCACTTACAGATAGGGAGGGTAAAAGTCTGTCACTACCACTAGGAAAAATTTGCATTCCTCATTTGTCCTGTGGATCACTTTACTGTATAACACCAGCCTCCATGCTCTTCATACTATTCCCATCCACCCACGCAGGAGTCCTGAATGCTGTGTGACAGGAGCACAGTACTGGACTCACAGAAACAGCCTTTTCCCTGCATGTAATAGCTGCTTCTTCTCATTGCTGTGATTCATCCCATCTTCCACCTAAAGGACTTTCAGGACCCTATACAAGTGCACAGATGCAAGGGAATAAAGGTATCTGTCATGAAGTCCACAGGCCAACATTTACCAGGCGGAACATAAACAATCACCAGACAACACTAGAGACTTTGTCTTCTAGAGAAGCACCCTCTGAGTGCCAGCAGAAGGGCACGTAGTTATCTAAGTTTGCCAGGTCAGTTTTTAGCACAAGCATTTGTCTCCTCCTCCCCTGTTGAAAGCGTCTCCCCCTCCTGGCACTCAGGAGCCTTGAGAGGAAAGTTACTGTGCCTAGGAAGGGCTTGGCACTGCACTAATGTACATTGACAGTGTGTTTTCTTCCCTGGCACCCGGCCATGCACAAATCCCCTTTCTGAGTCACTCCCAATGAGAAAACCAACACCAGCATTTTGCTGGTAAGGCTGAGAGAGCAAACATAAAAGGAGCTGCCTATCAGAAGGGGTTGGGGATGAGCTGATGTCTGGAAGCATCAGAGGCAAGGGGAGGGAATTCCTACAAGTTCAGTGTAACACTGATAAGGAGGGAAGAAAAGGAGTAGTGAAGGATGCTGGAAAAATACCACTTGGCAGACCTGATGATGAACTCCCATCAGTGAACTACAGTGAAGTCAAGTTTCACAGGCTGGACTCTCACTTTCTGCTTTTCCTCTAATTATTTTTATTGCCATAACATTTCTCACAGACATCAGGGCCAGTTTTGCCCTGCTCTGTACAAACGTGGCAGATGCCATCTTGGCAAGTATCAGCATTGAAACAGGGACCAGTAGAGCAATAAAAGCAGGATTCTCTGCAGCTTGAGGTGGGAAGCCAGGCCAGCAGCTGGGAGCTATAACAGACCAATATCCTCTGCAGATTGGGCACAGATGTGGACATGTAACCACAGGCCAGGGTGTTACACAAACAAATCATGTGGACAAACTGTGCCGCAAATGCTTACAGCCTAAACCAGCAACAGAGGGAGAGGAAGAGGGGAAGAAGAAGATTTCAGCCAAGTCTTCTCTACTTTTCTCAAGAACAACATCAGAGCATGGAAGTTAATCTGGATGCCTCCATTACTAGAGAAGAGTCAGTCAAAAAAAAAAAAAAATCACACTTATTCTGGCAGTCTTTACATTTGTATATGCAGGATCCAGAAACGCAGAGGAAGCCCAGGTGACATTTTCTCAGTAACTTAGTTCCCCTCAGACCACTTTGCCAGAGTTATTGAAATGAGCAGTTACTTTGCACTGGAATAAAACAGGTGAAGGGAAGAAAGCCAGAGTTCTGCTTGGCTAAAGGTAACATCTCATCTGCCTTGGAAAAAAAAAAAGCAGAACAAATGTCAGCAGGGCTCCATTGAAGCACTCCAGTGACTAAATCCTCTTGGAAACCTTTAGGCACAGTTCAAATGCCTGTCTCTGAAGGTAGAAACAGGGCAGCACATACAAGTCATAGACCACTGTGTGAAGACATCCAATTTTGAGCCAAATACTAATAACAGGAGCATCTTAAGCATGTTTGCGGCCATTTACAGACTCTTCAGCTGGCAATTCCCTCCCAACCTTTTCTCACAACCTAGGCACAAAAAGCATATATATAACCACACAACTGATTACAGTCACTGTGTATTTGAAAGCAATCCTATGTTTCAGGCTGCTAAAACATAGCGAAGAGCAGATTTCTGCTTTTAAAGCCCTCTCTGACAGGGCAGTAATCAGATGCTACAAACAGAGTTCTTGACCATGTCTGTAAGCCATTTCTCTCAGCCCCTCCTCCAGCTTCAATAGCCCTCAAAGTTGCTTAGAGTAGCTCCAGTTGCCTTTTTTCCCCCCCCTCTAGAGATGCCTTGTTTCATCTTCATTCTACTCTAACAACACCTGAGCCTGCACTTCTTTATATCACGAATATTTTTCCAGTGTTGGATGTGCCAGCATTAGCACACCGACACGCTGCTAAAAGGACAGACAGAAGCACTGAGAAGCACTGACAAAAGCATTCCCTGGTGGGAAGCAGGAAGAACAACTGCCTTCAGAACCATCATGGCCTGCTACAGCACTTGTACCATCAAGGAGTCTCTCAAAAAAAAAGGAATCATTGAGGTGCTTGAAGCCATGACGGAACTAAAACATGACAGTATCCAAATGCACTTTTTTTTTCCCCTTTCACATACTCTAAATGAAAATGTGTGTTACTTTTAAAGCTTAAAATGCATTCTGAAAGTTTGGATTTGAACAGACGTAACCACCCAAAGTTACCACATTAGAGACAGAGTGAAAACTGCCACAATATTACAGCCTTTCAAGGAGAAAAGGCAGATGAAGTAATCTATTTCCGTAATTTTGTTTGTACTGCCAAACAATATAAAATCCATACACTGAGCTCTGTATGATCTCATATACAATAAACAAGAATGCCCACAAGATTAGTAGTTCTAGGCAAATACTCCAGTTCACACAACTCTGAGAATCAGCGGTCAATGGAATAAGTAAAAATATGAGTGGACATTAAATGACTTCAAACACCCAGGAATAGCACAGGAGGCTAAACCTTTATTATGTGGCAGCCACTATGAAATGGGATGTATAAATAAAACTGAGTGAAAACAGAGATTGCACACAAGGCACAAACTCAATAGAGCTCAGCATCATCCAAGATCAGGCAGGTCTTCTACTGGGCATTGGTGATAAAACCACAATATCACTGGTAGCTGTTCCCAAAGCAATCAGCCTCACCCCGCTTCCTGTCAGTGTTTCATGATACCAGTGTGAGCACCTGCTAACCCAGGCCCTCGCAACCAGTTTGTTCACAGCTGCACCCATAGAATTACTTCTGGAAGGGGAATGAAGCAGAAAGAGTAAGCACCCACCAAATCAGCATTAACCAAAGCTCCTCAGTCTGTATAAACTGTGTGAGAGGAAAGCAAACTTCTGATGCATAGAAGGAGGCTTCACAGCATTTCAGGTTAGAGTAAGAGCCTTCTATACCCAAGCTACATAAGAGTCATCAGTTGCTCCTAGAAACAGAGCTGAGGCGTAGAAAGATGAAGTTGGAGTTCTTAAGGCTGAGGACCCTCACAAGCATTGCACTGTACACATTTCCTTAGGTTCCACTCCTTCCCACAGAATACATAGACCAGCTGTATGATGGCTCTGGGGCAGAACCTTTAATTTTTCTGCAACAAGGCTTCAGACTTCAGAGCTGTACATGTGCCCAGGTGTAGAGCTGCCCACAGTGCCTACACCTGTGTGCACACACACAGACAGTGCTCAGGACCAGCAAGTGCAGAGACACCACCAGAGTGATGACAGTGCTTCTGCAGAGCCCAGACCATGTGCTGGGGCACACAAGTAGCTGAGAGGAATCAGTAGATATGATTTTTTTTTCCCCCCACCACCTGAGGATCTAATGCTACATGCTTCTTTGTGTTCATTTAAAACAAACTGAAGAGACAAGCTACAGCTCCCAGGAAAAAGCACACACTCATTTAAAGACAGAGCAAGCCCCTCCTCATGCCAACAGCAGCACCAGGTGCTGGACTGATATCACTACCCTTGAACTTAACCTTGTGTGAGTCATCTCTGAGATGGTTGAAGCTGACAGGTTATTTAAAATCGCCACCCATGGATTACATTCAAAGGGAGCTTTGAAATATTTTCTAATTATTTTTGCTTCCACTCCACCAAACACTGTTAATCAAGAGCTATTTCCAAAACACGCTGTATTGTAGCGGTGCTATACTCCACAGGAGATGCACCAGTTGGGTTGGACACTTTCCAGCTCCAACTGTCAGATGACCAAGCTGTTCTCATTCTTAGAATAAGGTGCTCTTTTCGGACAGGGAATTTACTCTTATTTTTTTTTTCTTTATTTACACAAAAGGCAACAGGAATGCTTGGCTTTGGGGAAATCAGGCTGCCTGGTTGGATTTTGCATTTGGATGACCATTCACCACCAGTGATATAGGTATGACTTCTCTTCCTTTACTCCTTGTTTTATTCCCAGGTTATTATTTCTTCATGTTGCTCAGAAAGACCTGGTCTGCACTCTTCTCATATGGGCGTGACAAAACACAACACCCAACCCTTCTTGTGAGCGCAGCAGGAGAAAATTGGAAGCAATTTTGCACCTCCAAAACCTTGGGATCCAGTCCTAGGTCTGGCACTGGTTTTCAGGCTTGGCTGGCTCTGTGCCATCCATGGCAGCTTGTTTGCAGAGACTTCACTCTGCTCCTGGGTTTCCTTTACTTTGCACTCCTAAGATTTTATATCCAAAGCTCAGTATGGGGAAAACATGAATACAACACAGAGCAAACCTTAGTGCTTCAAACACAGAGTTACCCAAAAGTACCCCAGCAAGCGTAAAAATCAGAACAAGTTCTAAAGAGGAAAAAAAAACCCAAACCCCAAAAATTTTCAAATTTGTCTGAAAAGTGACCCTTTTCTCTGTGGAGGGCTTCTGAGCTTCAAAATACTTTTCACAATCCCTCTAATTTAGAATTGGTAAAACATGAAGTTACCAACGTATCAATGCTTTGAAGTGTCATCCTGAAAAATGCTAGGAAATTTTTGAAAGAAGCTTCACCGTACACTGGGAGTTTATACTAGAGTGGTTATCAACATGTAGAGACTGTATACAAATAAATAGATCAAAAGTAGTCACTAAAATAATTTGAGTCAAAATGGCACAAAATTCATTTACTCCAAGATGCTCTAAAAATTCATTAGTTTTAAAATAGTTAGTTTCAAAGCCTCCAAATTGCTTTCACGGAAATCAAGTCTTTAATTTAATCTTCTCAGAAGCTTTGAAAATTTATATTAAGAAATTCAAAAGCCCCAAGTTTTCTCTTAAAAAAAAAAAAAGAATGCCTCTGTAACAAAACTAATTTATCAAGCAGCAGCCCTGAATCTAATGAAAGCAGGTCCAAGACACTAAATGTTCTTCAGAGTGGATTTACCCATAGCTGTTTTGCCCCCATGGCCATGCATATTTTCCTGGTCACCAAGGCAGGTACAGAGATACCCACCAAAAAACCCCCACTCACATCTTGATTCTGTAGATCCTGAACTGTTCCTATCTGGAGTGTTTGTTGAGTTTTACAGCTATTTTTATTGACTTAGAGACTGTTTTCACACCGGCTCTCCTCCCAGGCATGTTTAAACAAGCAGCAGTCCTTGGTGCCAGGATGCAACAGAAACATGTCCTATAGACAAGTAAACAAAATACCCCATGGCTTCAGCTACCCACACCACAATGGGATTTTGAGCAAGTCACTTCAAATTATGGTTCAGTCTCTGGACACAAAGCAAAGTTGGTTTAGAGTTATTTGGCTGTGTTTTGGGTTGTGTGTTTTCTTTATTGCTTTGGTTTTTAAGCCATTTGCTGGCCCACACTCCCCAGAGATGTGGGCAATTCATTCTGTTCCAGCTTGAAGGTTCAAACTGGACTTGACTTCAGTAAGAACTGCGTGGTATGTAATGCAGTTATAGTACAGCCTAAAAACACAGTGAGCCATGCATGGCCTGTGTGCCCTGTGACAGCAGGAGGGACCAGCCACCAGTACAACCAGTCTAAACAGACTGGTTTTGATAGGCTTTAATCAACCACCCTGCTGGCTGGACAGCTGTGTCACAGCAGAGGAAGTGGGAATTGCAGCCCTGGGGATGTCAGTCTGTCCAGTCCCACCACGGCTAGGTTAAAAAAAGCAAACTCAGAATGGAAAAGATCATCTTTTTCTGAGAGCCAAGGTCAGCCCTCACCATAAATCCATCGGCAGTGGCATGGGGCAGCACACCAGCTCCTGCCCTGAGGAGCTGAGTTCAGCCTGCAGGAAGCAGCAGGACTGGGCAGCTGGCTCCCACTGCCATGTTTATCCGTCCCCAGGATACTCCTGCAGTAATTTTCCTGCTGTGTGACAGCACAGGCAGGAGGGAGAGGGTGACCCACACATGGCCCTAACAGAGATCACAGTTTCACCAGCAAGAGCTAACAATACCAGTGAGCTGGCAGTGCTTCAGAAGTACAGTCTCCCCCCTTTGGCCCTTCATCCACAAGTACCCTGCCCGAGTCACATATCAGCACAAGGGACTCCCCCATATCCAACTATAAACTCTTCCTGAAAGACTAGCACATCTTGATCTGGACCACCTGTTTCCCCCATCACTGGCATTTCTTGGTTTCATTGACTTTAGAATAATCCTTTCAAAATTTCTTTTCTTAAAAATGGATTCCAAGTCTTGAAATGCTTCTGTCAGATTCCACCAGCACCCCAGAGAGCACAGAGTACAGCCAGCCCTGGGAACACAGCTGTGGCTCTCTCGGCAGTACCCTGAAGCTTCCTCTCCCAGGTCTGTTCTGATAACCCAGCACAAGAGCTGACAGGAGGCAGCATCCCACTACCTGCCAGTCCAGCTGGTGAACTGACTCTGCCTTGTCACAGCATTGATTCTGGGCTCCCCAAGGCTGCAGGTCTTGGCTGCTGCTGAATTCACTCTAGAACAGTGATTTCAATCTCAGCTCCAGAATGGAACATGCTGGCAAGGAACGAGGCAAAGGCACAACAACCTGTATCCAGTTCTCTGTCACTCCTACTGGCAACACCACGACAGGCTGCTGTGGACACCTCCCTACTCTTTCTGTCAAAATTTTTACTCAGGCACTGCCTGCATTCCGTGTCTAAGAAAACAAGCCTGCTCCAAACCTGGAGGACTTTCCCAACTCCCCTCTTCATTCTTTTCTCTGTGCTCATGTCTCCGTGCTGCTGGAATATTTACTGTTTTTACATCAACTTGCACCAAGAGCCAGAAGGCATCTGACAGCATTTTGTCAGGGACAGACAGCACAGCTTCCTCATCTGGTCCCTGTTTTGTGAAACACAACTCTTTACGTGAAGCAGACCACCACAAGTTTAGCATTTTGAGCCACATTAGATGTGAACATTAGGACCTTCTGCTGTGTAAGATTTTGGCACCTCCTCATATTTATGGTTCAGAACTGTTGACATGATAAAATAAAACCCCAAACTGAGGCTCAAGATGTTTATAATGCTGAGGAAGAGAATTGTATGGTGTGGGAAATTTCCAATACAAATAATTATGACCATTATTTTGAGCCATGGCCACACTGTTCCATATTTGTAGTTTGGCCATGGGTAGATTTTGTGACATGACAGAGCATCCATCAAACCCCAGTGCCCTGTGCACAGCCCTGACACTGAAGGGACTCGCATTAAGCGCGCTGGATTCAAAGCCCTGGGGCTTCCAGTGTCACTGGAACTAACACGATGGAGTAAAAGGTGATACAGCACCATGACAGACCATTAAAGGAGCAGGGCAATCATTAGAGGACAGAGATGACTGGAAAAGAAGTCACTGAAGGCCAGCATTTCAGCAGGCTGTCCCTGCACCCCAACAAGCATCAAAACTTGTTACAATTATTTTAAAAGGCATTATTACTTATAATGGTAATTTTATGGCCAAACCCAACAACATATTTGCCTCCTTCCTTAGGTGTTTGCTTTCCATCACCACACTGTCACTTTTCAGATGAACTGGCTTTTTACTGTGCAGCTATTCTGGGGCACAGTGTTTTGTTGACTAACAGTTGCTGCACATAGTTTATTACTGTAGGGTTGCTCATAAGTACCCGATTTTTTAAAAAAAAATTGGTGGATCATATTTTTGATGAGAGTTAAAAATATATTAGAGCTCGGAAGTTCAAAATTAGTCATATTTAAAGTGGCTTGAATATGCGCTCCAGGTATTTACTCTAGGGCCCATGGTTATTTCAGTGTGGCATTTTTATTTCAGGCCACAAATAGGAGAACAAGGTATTTGGAGCCTAACTAACCTTCTGTGTGTCTAAATGTAAGCAATGCACTGAGACCAAATCCCAAATTTGAGGTATTTGGTAAATAGCCCCATTTAAGCTCCCCTCCCTTGTCTACAAACTTTAACTCCCACCTGCCTAGAAATACAAAACTTACTCAGGTTTAATGGTGCCACTCACAGTAGCAGAGTTACGTGGTGTTCAAGTTTTGCATCTTGTAAAGACTTTCACTGATGTGTTTCACTTCCACCTGAAAATGACCACAGCTGGGCAAATAACCAAAGTTTTCAGCCCCGTGCAAAACTGAGAAAACCAGGAAATGCCATTTGCATTGACTCAAAGCATGTTATTTAAAAAATATCAATTGTTTAATGGCTTTTTAAAGCCAGAAATATCTCCGACTCCTCCTAAAGTTCTCTCTTTGGGTTATTTAACCATATTGAAAGCTTGTTGGGAGTGGGAATAGGTAACAGGAAGGTAAAGCTGTTTGTTCTTCATTCTAAATTTAGACCAATGCATCACTGAAATTAAAAAATGTCAAGATGTTTTGGCATTTCTGTAATATTTTGTTCTGAAAACACTGAAGCAGAACATTTAGACTTTTTAAAGTAATGGCTCCTTTCAGCAGAAACAATTTGTAAACAACAACTTGAAAACTTCAGACACATGGAATGGGAGAGTTGAACAGACTTTCCTATGCCCTAGAAGACTGTCTGCCCTCTGTCCCCCCAAAAAAGCCCACAAACAAACAAAACAAAAACTCAAAACAAAGCCTCAGCACTTAAGCAAATGACTACACATGTTAGACCTTTAGAAGTTTGAAGTCTAAGGACTTGTAGACTCAAGCTACGTGTGAATCTCACAGTATAGGCGTTCCCAGATAATTAATGCAACCACGGCATCATTTGAGAAAATAAATCCCATCTCAATGAAAGACAAGCAGTAAGGCCTCTTCTTGTGAGTTTCATGCAAATAAAAAAAGGAAACAAACATCTTTCACACACCACCCATTTGGAAGCCTCTATTCCCACAGAAATTATGCTATTCTGTAGGCAACAAACTCCCCCAAGTTTTTGCCATTCATTATCTTTCATCTTTCCTCTTGTAACATTGCAGTCAATGACCAAATCAGCAACTTCCTAACCTCACAGCTCTGCAGTTTTCTATAATGGAAATCCCTGGACTGAAGGGATAAACTGACCATACAGATCACCTGGTACATCCAGTTAACATTTTAAATACAAATAGTGGCCCATGTTGCATTTTTGCACTTGCTCACAAGTCCTGGTAACTCCCTGTGCAGGTTAATTATGCAGCTGCACTGAATGTGCTTTCACTGCTCTCTGCAGAAGGAGTCTTCCACAAAGCTAAGGACATGGTGGAAATGGAAGAGTTGTGGAGCCTTCCCACCATCCACCTCTAACAAACTAACCTGAGCATTCCTCTGATTTACATCTGTAACCAGAGCCCACTGCTCCTCAAAATAAGGGAAGGTGATCTCACCTGTGTGTGGAGACCTGAGCATTCCACTGACTTTGCTCCAGATATTTTACTGACTTCACTCCCCAGGAAGCAGACCCAGAAGATGTCAACCAAGTGTCCTGCCTACACCTCATAGTCCAGCAAACATGATACTCCCCAGAGCACACGAGCAGCAATGTGGGAGCCCAACCACTTGTTCCTACAGAAATAACTACAGCAAAGGAAACAGCTCTAACCTCCTGCCACATCATCCTGCCAGCACACCTCAGCTTTAGCCTTCAAGGCTTCCCTCATCCCTGGTCATTCTGCTGAGGCTGCCAATGAGGGTGACAATTAATGGCATTTGTGATGGGAGGATCTGCAGGGCTGACATATGACCCTTTGGAAACTGGACTGTACCCAACATTTCTATTTCCACAGACCATTAAACAGCTGTCAGTGTTGACCTATAATTCCTCCTATCCCATCCCATGCAAATTCCATGTTGGTGACAAAACACAGAGGGCTCCAGGTACCCACAGCCACCCAGGCGCCTGCAACAAGGAACCATCTAATCCACGGTGCTGCCTGTGCAGTGGCCAAAAGGATTTTGCAGCCAAAGATAAACACACCTCTCCAGTTTCCAGACAGCTATATCTTCTAGGGCAGGCACTCTTCTCTCCTGCTTTATACTACAAGGAAGGAACTAGTTGTTCTTCAGGAAAGATGTCAGATCCAGCTGCCATCACCTACCAAAAATGGATCGGTCACCTTCAATTCTGGCAGAAATCTCCCCTACCAACAGTGTTTAAAAGGTTTTCCATCCCTAGAATATGAGTCTGGCCCTGGAAATTCTTCCAGGCTGCGTGATACCATAATTTTAATGGTGATATCTGTAAATCTGAAGAAAATTAAATCTGTATTTACCTATGATAAAATGCCTTTTAGATCACAGGTTTCAGCAGCAATTTTTTTCCCAGAAAAATTCAAGTAGGAACTGGAAGACTGAATGTGAAAGATCTTAAGTATCAAACTATCTTTCTCTCCCACAGATTTTTTTTTTTTAATTCACTTGTTTACGCTTATCCCACTCTCTTCTTCTCATTGCCACAATTTTTTTTCCTCCCTCTCCTTCCATACCCACCCTTTACTATACATATGTATGATATGTATGTATTAAAGAGAATTATGATACCATCCAGCAAGCAGGTAAAGCAAGAACAGCTTTCAGAGTGCACATTAAGACTAAAGTTGACACACGAAACCAAAAAAAATCACCTCATAACCTCTCCCTTTAAACCACTACTAATTCTGCCCTACTGCCTTTACTTCTCTCCTGTCTGCTACACACAATAGGTATTCCCCATGTGGGTGGATACAGCAGCAGCTGAGAGAGCTCCTCACTGAGCTTGGAGATGAAAGCCTATTGCCTGTTTTTTATTTATGTCCTGTAAAATGCAACGTGTGGGGTTACACATGAGAGACGCTGTAAACAAGGTGAGACTCAGTTGCTTTATACAGCACAGAAAATTTCCATTTCTTGGAACAGACAGGTCAGCTTGGAAGGAAGTCAACCCTCAAGGTCTTTCTCTCTCTTTAGGGCTCATCTGAAAAAGCAGCTAACCCAGAGCACACTGCCCAGGACAGCCAAACAAACAGAGCAGTGTAAGGCACAGCCTCAGCTGTGACAACATGTCCATTTCTTGCCTGGCTGGGCACTTGGAGGTCGGGTCCTGTTGTCAAACCCCAGTTTCCTCAACTGCAAGGGTCAGCAGTCTGGAGATTTCTGCCAGGGAAGCACAGCTGGGACTGGCAAGCAGCAGTTGTCCCAGAGTTAACATATGACTGTGTGCCTCCCGTGACAGACTTGGGAAACCAAGGAGAGAAAACCCGAGAACTGTTCCAGAATTAGATCAGATGGCCCCAAGCCATCTTCCCAGCACTAGGTACCCAGAGAGCTGGGGGAGAGGCTCTGTTTCACACTGTTGGGCAGGTCCAGCATCAGCAAGCGTGGAGAGAACAGTTCATTTGCACTTCTGCTCCACTTTCCAGCTCACCTCTTGCACCATCTGAGTCTACTCTTTCAGCTTTGTTTCCCCTCCTGTACCCAGCAGTGCCCTGACTTTCCTCCCCTCCCAGCTTCCCATACACAGTTCAGCTCCAAGCTGTCACTCAAAAGGTTGACACTCCCGAAAAACATCCAGATACTTCAGCTATTTCTATTCTGCCTGGCATAAGGTGAAAATCTGAGTCAGCTGGCTGTGCTCTGTCAGGCTTTTTGCAGCCAGTGTCCTGCCTCTCAAAAACACTCACCTAATTTTGGAAACACCGGTCTTAACTTTGGTGCTCCTGATGAGGAGCAGAAAAACACACTCAGCTTAATCCCAGCTGCAGAATAGGATCCAGAGAAAAGAAGAAGCCTGAACAGGGAAAAAAATACTAGCTCCTACTCACTTACAAACATTTTATGTAGTTTTTGTGGGAGGAAGATAGGAGGCTCTTGCCAAACACATTGTCTGGGCATAATTATACCTCTCTTCTCCTCCCCCTGCCAAGCTAACCTCCTTCTGAATCGAGCCATAAGGAAGGAAGGGAGCCAGACAGGACTTCTACACATTTTGGCTCAACATTCTGCAAGTGTAAGCTGTCAGGCAGCGCTGCAGCAGCAGAAATGTGTTACTGAATAGTATAGGAATATTAATAAGCAAAAGATGAACATTAACATCTGTCACAAAGCATCCTTCAGAACCACAAAAAGAATAGAAAAGGAAGAAAAGAAGAAAACAAACTTATTTGCTGTTCAGGGCAGCACTCAGTCATTACAGAAGGAACAAAGTTACACCAGGCCAAAAGCTTCACCATTACAGTGGTCATTTGAAGTGACTAGTAAGACTGAGGCTTGTAAAATTGGTTTAACTCTGCTACCACTGACATCAAGAGTGAGATACTGATAGATTTCAGTGGAGGCTCATATAAACCAACAAGAAGCACTTTTCAAATGCTATTTTTCATAATCTAGAGCCAAAAGCAATAAAAAACACCCCCATCCTCAAAAATCACTATCTCCAAACCCCAGTTCATCTCATTTCCAGGACTGCCTCTACCTTTGCAATGTCTTATCAGCACTTCTCCAATTGCACTGAGAGCTTTGCAATGCTGGAGGCTCTGCAGGCTCCCAGTCTGTCCCAGGACTCATTGCCTCAGAATACCAACAAAGCCCTCTTCACCAGCAACATAAACCCATTCCTTCTTTACAGTTTGCCACAAAACACAGTTTGTTTCCACATTTTTTTCAGAAGGATTTCAGTATAAAGGGGTTTTTTTTTGTACCTGAAGGCTGTAAAGACTGGGATCAGTAGGCACTAAAACAATGTGCACCAATACTATGGTCTTACATCAATATCCCCCAGAAAGCAGCAAAATTCAAACCCAGACATGGAACCAAAACATCTCTGCTTTTTGTGGATAAGAAAGCTGCTTCAGGGTGCAATAGCAAGAAACAACTTTTAGAGGCCTCACCATGATCACCACCAACACCCACTTTCTAGGCAACTAGTCTCTTTTACTTAATAGTGACTACTAGTGTGCTACCAGCCATGAGATATCTTTCCCTTTTAAGACATCATATGTAGTTGCCTCTTTTCTAGTAAAAAATAACAATGACTTTAAAAAACCACGGCAAATCCTTAGTATTACTCACCTCTCACAACACAGCCACCTCTCTTTGCTTAGCAGCATGTCTGATTTCAAGCCAAGCCTACAAATGAGAAACGCACAGCCGTGAAAGGAGAAACAGAAGCAGGGCCTCTTAGAGCTGCACCTCATCAGGTTAACGAGGCTGCCAAGGTGCCTGCCTTCTGCCTGATTAGGTGTGCTCTGGCCTTTCCCCACAAGTACTGAGAGGGCCATTTCAGTTTTACCTCTTCATCCCCAATTGACTATTCCGTGGGACTTGGTGGTTTACAACTACACTTGAAACCAGCTATTTCCAGCTTAATCACAGGACTTCTGGTGAAAAAGTCCTGTGCATTTCTTATCATTGAGACCCTGGCTTTAAATCTGAATCAGCTGTGAACTCTAGTTCAGGTCTGAATAGTGGTTCTTTGTCTTTTCCTAATTATTGTTATCACCTGTGTGTTATTGGCATGTCAAACAGGTGCTGTCTGTAATTAAAAGTGACTCCTGCTTTGTAGTTTCATCAAGGTATGTATTATTAGCAAGGGGGAAATTAGGAAGGAATTCAGGTCCATGGTCTAAGAGCAGTGCTGGGCATGGAGTGCTATGCTCTTCATTGAGTTTTATTTAGATATCATTTTGATATCACTGAAAAAATCAGTCATTGTCTCTACACCTTCTCCACTGGAAGATCATCTTCTCCATATTGAACATAAAGCCATTGTCCTCAGCCACCCACCCCTCTGGGGGTGAGGAGGAACTGTGTTTGCACTGTGTTTTGTAAACATACCTTTTTAAGAATTATCTGTTGGCACCCAAGTCAGAAGCCATAAGTCATTCAACACCCTCCAACTAAGAAATTGTATTCTTCTGACATCCTTGGGAATGTTCTCTCTGGCTTGAAGCTGTTCTTATTTAGGTATCATGTGTCCTGTAGCCAATATTGTTTTGTGGCCAACACTATTGCTATAGCTCTATAAATCTGCAGACACTCTGCAAAAGGAGAGTAGTGCCAAAAAAATGCTAAGTCCTCTGCTCTGCTTCCAGTTTGGGAACACATGCTGGAGCAATACAGTTAGACAGATGTGGCATCCTGAACACCTGATAAAGCCAATCAGTAACTGGAGAGGGACTTCTGCATGTCTCTCAACTGAAATGACTTTTTTCTGCTCAAATGTTACAGCAAATGAGTGAAAAATAAACAGGAGATGTTGCATAATAGTATTTCCAGGATGTATACCCAGAAGAGGTATAGTTGGCAGTCACTGGAGGTGTCTGTATCTTCTCAGCCTTCCTTTCCTCCCCTGACAAATCAGCTCCCAGGCTTCCTTTCCTTTGTATTATGAAGAGGGTAGCAGCATGCTGGGTGATTGCTTACTGCAGGAAAAACAGCCCCTTTGCTGAGAAAAATGAAGAGATCATCAATCCAAGCTGATGGGGCCAAAGAGGACTTCATAGTGCTGCAAAACCCACCTTCCCATCTGTGCAACAACTGCAGGAGAGAGCTGGGAACCCTAGGGATGCTCTCTCTTGGCGTTCTCCCAGATTCTCATCTGGCTGCTCTGCTCCTGCTTGGTGTGAATGAGAGAAACTCTGGCTTCAGATGCTATCCTGTCTCTTTCCAAAACCCTGCAGTCTGGCAGGAAGGGAGGTGCTTTAGCAAGGGGAACTCAAATTTATTCAGTGCAATCCAGCCTGCTGCAGAGGACAGCTCTTGTAGAGCAGGTGGCACCATCACAGAGATAGCAATACCTACAATAGCTCTGAGGCAATAATTAGCATTATGCCAAGACCCATAGCATGGCAGCTCCCAGGCCTGTCTGCTCCACTAACCAGCACTGCCACCCCCAGCAGCTGCATCCACATTCTACCACCTGCTGCAGTCCTGTCCAGTATCACTACCAGGTGAGCAAATTTGTGCCTGTCTAGCCAGTGACCGATCCATCTCCTCCAGCACACTATCTGCCAGGCAGAACAGCACTCCTCCCACGACAGGTATTAATGGACAGCAGCGGTCCTGTCCGTGGAGCTGCTACCTGCTCGAGAAAATGGAAAGGGAAGAGGATGGAGGGTTGCCAGAGCTATACTGACACCATCGCCCTGTGTTATGTGCTGTAGCCATGGGATTTTGCCCTTCAGCTGGCTCTTAAATGACTGCTCAGCTGGAGTGGGCTACTGTCTGGCCTTGCAGCTCACAGCACAGGAGGGGATCTGAAGTAAGCGGCTGCTCCACTGCTGAGATGGGGACAGTGAGTTGTTATTATTTATATTGTGGTGCTGCCTAATATGTTCTGGGTGCATTCCAAAGACAGAGAGAAACATGGGCCCTGCCCTGGAGAGACATGTATAATTGAAAGAGCAGTCAGTGCATTATCCAAGCTGTGGGCTCTCCGAACAAGCCATCCCTCCCATTCAGAGAACTGTTTGAGGCTGAAGGGAGTGCTGGGGATCATGCAGACCACCCCAACTACTGCCATGGACTGGGATTTATTTAATCTTCCCAGAGAAATGGCTGGAAGCTTAGAAGAAATTCCACAGTGTCCCCTGATAGTTTGTTCCAATTGCTGTAACTCTTCTTGGAATGATGAGGTTTTTTCCTAATATTTATACTAAACGTTCCCTGCTGCAGCCTCAAGCCATAACAGCATTTTCTGTCATTTTACTAATGAGAGTATTTGATGTGTGCTCTTCCTCAGAACATCCCTTAATATATCTCTGCACAGCCAGCCTGTCTCCTCCACGGTACGAACCAGCCCAGGGCTCCCAGCATTTCCTCCGAGGCCACAGCACTTTCAAGGGTCAGTGTGCAGCTCCAGTCAGCTTGCCTGTCTTCGTCTCAGCTGGTACGAATGAACACTAAACACAGAATCTTTCTCTGACTTCCTTGATAGGTACCACATGGCCAATGCTCTCAGTGCCTCCAGCACTGAGGCCCTCTGAGCTCTTTGCACATCATTTGGGAACCTTCACAACCACTGACACAATGAGGGACTCTTGAGTTGTAACTGAATTCTTTTGTTGCTGATGCAGAGAGAGAACTGGGGGTTCACAAGGTGTTTCAGAGAAACAGTGGTGAAACTAAGACTGCGCGGACCTTTCACCAACACTTCCCTCCATTCTGCTGCACACATAATCACATGGACCTGTTCACACAGTCCTGGAAGGTCAAACTTCTAGACAAAGCCAAATAAACTCTGAAATAGATTCATGAGGTTATTTGTGAACTAGGGAATTCTATTTTCTCTCAAATCCTCCTTTTCTCTTGTAGGTAACTGGTAAAAACATACATGCTATGGTCTCAGCGTGAAAAACAAATTAATTATTTATTGCAAGTTTTCCTTTCAGAAATGTTTTCTGAAGCCCCTGGAACGGAACCCAATTTCTGGGAGCATCATGTAACTGTGCAAGGATTTTTATTGGTGTTTGGGCACCCAGAATCCGAATTCCCTCTGAAAATGTTGGTCATCTTAGCAAACAACTGGTTAAAGTGCACAGCAGCACCCTAGGTCTTCCTTTCTGGATACAGCTACATATCTATGATTTTACCAGGATGATTCATGAACAGTAAAGACTTGATAGATGAAATCAAGGTTGCACTTGCTTTGTGATTTATCCTGATAGACATAAAACAATGAGAAGAGAAAGAGAGAGAAAGAGGCTTCGCTGATGTTCTACCCTTGCTACAGTGTTTAGTACTCAAACAAAAATGTATTTACTTCTGTCAGTTTTTCTTGTCTTCTCTTGGGGTCTTGAATCACATCCTAGACAAGCTTATCAGCCCTCAGTCTGGAATAATCAATGACTTTAAATGACCATTAGGCTTAAGTATTCAGGAAGAGCAGTCAATTAATAATCAGGAGCTAGAGGATATTCCCTCAGTTCATTTTCAGAGCCTGATTTGAAATTCCCCATGCATTAAGGGCTTGCAGAGTAGCCTATTGGTTAGAGAAGCATAATTGGTATCACTTCTCAAGAATTGGTGCTTCTTCTCAGCTTAGTACCAACATGTTCATGCAAACGTTTTATATTGCGTTTGGTTGAGCACCCGAAGTGAATCCTATTCTGGTCTTGCTGTTCTCCAGCTACAGAAACAGAAACAGATTGTTAATACATCGGAAGGCTCCTTGGAGGGTTTACCAGCCACTGTGACCATCACCATTTGCAAATCTAAGTGTTTGCACTGTACAATGTTTCACAAAGAAAACTGGACCTCAACACATAATCCCAAATTGCTGGGGTGACCTGAAAGAGACTGGAAGCCTTCAAGAGGAGACATCAAGCTACTTTGTGACCAACCACAATGATAACCATGGCCTTTATGACAATACTGATCAAAGGACAAATGGAAGAGGCAACTCTGGGCACTCACAGAATATCCACCCTGAGGACAGGGAGATAAGGAGCGGCACTGCCCATGGAGCCTTGCAGGGACCATGTGTGCTGCAGCATGGCAGGAGTCCCAAAATGCTAAGGCAAATCAGAGAGGCTGTGCAGTCAGCACAGCCAGAGGAGCCAATGCAAGCCTTTCACTTTAGAACAGGAAAGGATGGTGGAGTTTGGGTAGCTGTAGGACCAAGAGGTTGCAGCTGCCTCACTGATTTTGCTCTGGGTTAAAGCTGACAGCTGCAAAAACATTCCATGAACTTGCTGTTCTTTGCAGGGTTTGTCACTCAAAGCTAGCATTTGGCTGGACATGGAGGAAATCACAGACTCACTGTTTCAAGCATGGGGAGCAAAATGAAAACCACAGCTAAGACAGCTGCTTCCTTCAGTCTCCCTGACCCCTCGGGTGGACAACAAAGCAAGTTGCTTTCCCTGTTATCCTCACTGGCTTGGAGGCCAACGCTCACACTGTAGGGAGAAGGAGCTCCTGGGGGACCTCAGGTGACGTTGGGGAAAATCTAAGAAATCATAAAAGTGAGATTTCAGCAATGGTTTTTATTCTGTACAAGAACAGAGTGAGACATGTAAATCTTCCCTGGAAAATGAGTTGCTGAGAAGAGACCCGATCCAGGTGAGTGCCTTCACAGCTGGGCTGAGATCCAAGATGCTGGAGCTTTTCCAGATTAGCCTGTAGCACGACCCTCTCAGTTTCTTGCGACGATTATGTCCCAGTGGTTCAAAGCAGGGAGTGCCACTCCACTGTGATGTCCAATGCTGGGGGCTCTTCTTTTGTCTCCTCCCCTCCAGCTTGCAAATGAGAAACTTTCCCAATAGCATGTTAGCTGGAATTCCCCTGGGAGGGATGGTGGAGGAATATTGGCAAATATTTAATGTGTGACTAGGCAGGGATGGAAAATGAGCACCAAGGCATTCTGTTGGGAGTGTATTTAGAAAGAACATTGGGTATCTCAGGTATTTTCAGAACAAATGAGAAAGCAAGGTTTAACTGCTTCCTTATGTTGGGTGACATCTCACTGAAGGCAGCGGGCTAAGAAGTGAGCCTTCAGTTCACTAAAATCCTTATTCAGCTGCTTAGATCCTTAGTGGGTTATTTGAGAACATGCAAACAAGTTGAAATAGGATGGGAATGAAAGCCAGACTCCCTGTGTCCCAGGGTTCTATTTACCAGATTGTCATTCCTCGCAGACACATTGCATGTGACTCATATCTATGCTGTCAGAAGTGAACCAACACACCCCAGTAAACGCAGGAATGTTTCCAGACCTGCCGTGACCTAAAGTTCCTCAGGATTTCAGTCTCCCAAGGAGGGAAGGGAAGGCAAGAACAGACAATATGGGCAACTGTGCAGGAACACTCCTCATTCATCACAGAAAATCCTTTCATATAATAAACAAATATTGTCTTAGAAATAGATTATTTACTCCTACTGAGTAGTCACTCCAGAACTGTACTTTTCTGTCAGAAGCCTGAGAACTTCTCTAATTCCTGGAGTAAACAGATACTTTCAGTAGAATATAACAGTATTCTTGACCAGTTCGTGTCCTTCCATTCCTGTGCCAAAGCTGATCTTCAGCTTAAGTAGGTTTTAACACCCATGTTTTATGTGCCAGAACAACTGTATCCCCTCTTGGCCTCATCTTTTTAGGCAACTAGTAACTTCCTTTTGTCCTTTTTTAATATTACCCTCTGTCATCTTCCCTCTAGCCTGCTCCTCCCAATTTTTTTCCACTTTTGTGGTAATCTCTTTGTTAAAAATTCCCTATTATGACCTTATACCTTTACTGTTTCCCTGAAATCTAGACAGATGTGATCCATCACATCTCCTTTGTTTAGGTCAGTTATCAAAGAAAACCATGAAGATAGTCAGACATGATTTATGCTTCATAAACACTTATAATTTACCCCATTTCCCCATTTTTTTTTTTTTGTCTTTAGTTGTTGTTTCTTTCAATAATTGTTCCTATAGTCCTGTATAATACAGTGGTCAGAGTGATCAGTTTATAATTTTCCAGATAGCTTCCTCCTTCCATCTTAAGTATAGGCACTACATTTTCTATTCTCTAATCATATTGCGCTGCCTTTAACTTGATGGATTAATTAAAATGTTTTGTAATACGCATGAAAATTCATGTGCCAGGTCTCTCACATTTTGAGAGGGAAGATGATTTGGTTCCCCAGCACAGGCCAGTTAAGCACTTTCTCTTCTCTTTCCCATCAGCCACCCTGCATTTTTCACACATTTGGTATCGTTAAAAGGTCCCTATTACAAGTTTGAATCATCCCTGGACTCCTTAAAGAAGAACAAAACCAGTTGGGTACACGCACCATTTTCTACATCAGACCATTGTTACTGTGTCTGCAAATCTGACTTGCCTCCCCTTCTCCTCCCTTGTATTTTCCTCCTCCTCTCTGCCTTTAAAATAAGAAGGGATAAAAAACTCTGTATCTCCAACAAACTTCCTTTGCTGTCTATTGGCTCAAATGTGCTCTAGGTCACCTGTCACAGTTTGTGTCAAGAGATAGCAGAATAACTCCTAGATCAAGCAGGAGGAACTGATTCTGATTTTCCACTCTGAGAGGAAAGAAATATTCTGACTGCTGGCAATGCCTCCCCTGAATGCTTCTGGACTGTCCATAGGTGGTTCATTTTTAGCTCTGTAAGTTGGAACTAGTGTTATATTAGATAACTGTTTCATTGCAGCTATAAGTGTAGTAACATCCACAAAGGGTCCTGAAGTGAGACGTGCAATTCATACAGATAAGCTCAATCTCCCTGTTTCAAATCCAACTCCAGGATCTTTGAGAACACCCTGTCCCTTTCCCTACTTAGAAACCTTATTAGTAAGTGGCCATCACTCAGTTCAGATGGGTTTGTTGCCAGATGTCTCCACAGGCAAGATTATTTGCTAACCCTCATTCTAAGAAT
The DNA here is from genome assembly GCA_013396735.1 of Grallaria varia. Lineage (NCBI taxonomy): Eukaryota > Metazoa > Chordata > Aves > Passeriformes > Formicariidae > Grallaria > Grallaria varia. The sequence goes on from VWZG01006450.1 coordinate 436,501, forward strand.
AAATATGAACACTGCTTTCACAATACCTTTCCACATGGGAATTCAAAGTGTTTTAAGTATGTTGAGCATTTTAATAGCAATGAAGAGCAAATTTTGTAAAATATGGTTTAACCTTGTAAAAGCAGAAGAAAATTAACACCGGGAAGAGTATAAATATAATGTGAGAGCTTTGTCTTTTCAAGAGATGATGACCCACATAAGATCTTTAGACAAACCTCACCTCTAAGAGCTTTTTCAAGCTCCTGGTCATGCTACAGAGATTCCCTTTAGCCAAAAAAGATGGTTCCCAGAGAGCAGTTTGTATAAATGGGCTCTGTGCAAAGATTTTACTTAAAGTACAGTGAATCCATTGAATTGGTGTTTGCTCCCAGTGTATGCCCTAGAGCTTCAGAGAAGATAGAGACTAGGAATCATGCTGTGTAACAGTCTTCTTGCTCTCTGCCAGGCTTTCTCCCAGGTAATTTTCCTATCAGCAGCGCTGCCCTGCTGCTGTAGTGACCTGGTTCTGAGTTCATTTGCTCTCTGCATTCTTCAGTAGTGAAGGTGTGGCCTCTTCAAATTTTCCTTGTCCTAAAGAAAACGTGGTGCATGCCCAGTGTATCCCGGCGGAGGAAAGGCTTTTTTTTCCAGTAAGGTGTGATGGCTCAAATTAACCAGACAATTTCTCTCTGCTGGAGGACAATGTGTAAATGAGGAGCAATCCAACACACATTATACAAGAAGCTTTTCACAGTGATCCAACACTTTGGAAACACTGCAAGTTATTTTTTGGGCACCACAGCATTTGGTATCAGTGAACTGCCTCTGCTGCAGAAAGGAAGGGGTTTATAGCCCTAACCCATGCTTTCAGGGGTAGGACTCCCAAATCTGCTTGGTCTCTTGGACCACAGAAGCTCTGGGGGCCCTCGTTCAGCATGACAGAGGTGCTTGGGAGCTGCAGACCCTCAGTATCTGCCTGGCTTTCTGCCAGTCAGAGTAGCAGCCAGGCACAGATCCAGGGGAATTTAGTCTGTATTTCAGAGGGAATTTATTCATTTAGATGAAACAGAGGTTGTTTGTTTTCAGTTAATCGTTGCTTTCCAATGAAGGAAACATCTTGTCAGAGAATTGCCAGCAAACTCTACCCATGATTCACTTTCTAGATTTCAGCAGAGAAGTTCAGAATCAGCTCAGTGCCCTCTCCCACCTCTGCTCACAAAGCTCTTTATCAGCCCTTGCATCTGGGAAGGCCCCCTCGGGGCACACTGACCTTGCTGCAGTTCAGTGGAAGTGGAGAACACAGAACCCATGGAGAGGAAGTATGCTTTGAAATTTGGTTGTGGTTTAGCCTCTCTAGCTCATTCCCTCACTTTTTCTTCTTCAGCATTTATTACAAAGCCTCAAAACATCATTTGCTTTTCTGTCTCCCTCCAGAAGAACACTGGCATGGCTAGTCTACTCTTTTCTGAGATAGCAAATTGACTGGAGACCTCAAAAGTCAGGAAGAGAAGGCAGCTGCCAGAATTTTGTCACAAGTTTCTAAAATCTGGTTTTCATACAGCTCCAGAAACCAGACCGATGTGATAAATAAAAATTTTCACTTTCTTTTACTTTTACCACATGATAGTAGAAAAAAAATGTGATAATTGAATGGCAAAAATGAGAGAAAATTAAGAAAAAGAGAACTCCAGGTCCTGCACCTGCTCATCTAAAGAAGTAGAGCTTGCAAAGGTGTCAAAGGCAGGAACTTCTTACAGTTTGTGAAATAAGCAGAGGCTGAGGGATAGGGACACTGTCAGTTCTCTCTGAGGGGAATCTGTGGCAGGATTCAAACCACATTAGACCTGAGAGAATCCACTCTAACACTCACATACAGGTGCAAATCCACCAGGATCCATTAGTTCTTGTGCTTATGAAAACACTTGTTTTCCATGTCATTATTTGGAACTCGGTTTTCCCCTATCAAGGAAAGCAGATTCTCAATGTTTTAAACAGTCAGCAGTAGAGAGGATGAGAGCTTGCTTTTTTTCCCACAAGGCAGATTGCAGTATTCTTTAATAAGAAAAGATTTCTGTTTAGCTCAACAGGGATGCTTAACAAAGGGAAATAGTAATACAATTAGAAAATATAAACTGAATATAATTCCCTTCCTCTCCTGGGGACCATAGTTTTCTCTGCCTACAGGTTCTCTAGCTGTTCTCAGTCTTTTGTGAAATGTAAGGTGGGCAGGGCATGAGTGCCTAGTAAACACCTAAAAAAAAAATCCACTCTGTCTTCTTTTGACTCCATAAAAAAGAAAAAGGTGTCTAGGCTGTTTTTTCTTTAACACCGTCCTATGGAAAATCACACCAGCTCTGTGGCACTTGTAAGTGCAGACCCCTCGCTTACACTAGGCAAATATTTGGTGCTGTGAGTTTTGCCCTTTGACTGTGGGAAAAGACAAGGGAAAAAAAAGTGCTAGTGCTTTCCATTTCTTGCACTAATCCTCTCAGCCTGCAGTTATCATTCTCATTCAAATAAAATGATAACAAACCCAGCCATCTGGTTAAAAAGCCCAGGCTGGTCATAAATCCACTGGATCCCTTAGATTTAAAAAAGGGGAAAATGCTTTGAAGCAAAGAGGCTCTTATGCAATGCCAGTCCCCAGGCTGGGAGTGCTGAAACCTTTAATCACCTAAGGAGGGGGAGATGCAGAGAGGCTGGGGAGCCCGGTGTCAATATTATTCCTCTTACATAATGTCCTGCCTTATTTGCTGATTGAATGGGCTTTTTTTTTTTAAACTGAACTTGTCCCTCAGATGCCAAAAAAGCTTAGTGGTGAATTGCAACCTCCCCAGAAGAAAAGCAAGCCTCACTCACAAGTGAAAACAAAACACCATTGCAGATTGAGATTTGCTATCTAAATTGAAACAATCATTAAGAACAAATAATACAGCAAAGAAGGTACAGCAAGCAATGGGCACCTTCCTGATACATAAACTTAGCCTGCCAGGATAGAAAGACAGAGCTCCTCCTCTCCCACAAACCTGAATCACCCACTACATATTTTCTTTACCCTCCTGTGAGGATAATGTTTTATTGATAAGGCCACTGCTAGGCTTGTGATTACCCCCTAGGGCTGAGTTAGATTTGAAGCTGGTCAGCTTGACATCATGTCTAGACAGTCCCTTTCTTTGGCAAACACTCAGTGCACCTGAGAACAGACCAGTGAGTCCAATAATGTGCAAAATGGAGAAGGAGGAACCTTTAGGGGCACATTGGACACACTGAGGAGATGTGTGTACCGCAAGAAGTCCTCTTACATGGGGACATGCACAGCTCTGCCCTCTCCTATCCAGGTACCCAGCTCTGCACAGTCTGGCATAATTAAAGCACTATTCCTGTTCCTGCAAGCAGACATGCAATCACAACCATACCCACAGCAACAAAGCCACCCTTGATGCATCCACATCCTGATAGTGTCAGCGGGGCAGCTCCTCCCATCTCCCTGCAGTGGTGACTTGGCAGGTGTGACACACTGTGCCAGGCCGTGATGATCCACATGGCACCTCCAGCTCTCTGCCCTGTGCCTGTTGCATGGATATCCCAGCTACTAGGGACCCTTCTGGAGTTAATAATCTGATGGTTTAAGAAAAACAAACTCAGAACCAGTTTTCCTTAAAACATATCAGCTCTGGACTAGCTTCCCAAAGCTCTATATCTGCCTTCCAGTGAAGGCTGCAGACCCTTTTGCAGCAGGTCCTTGGACTCTCTGATACACACATGTAGGGGCTCTCTCATAGTACTTGCTTGCATGCAAACACCATGTGAAAACAGCCCTACATCCCTTGCCTTGCCTTCCTCCAGGGTCAGCCGCCCACAAGTCCATCTGCCCAGCACACAGGTTTCTCTGCAGTCACTGCTCACTGGTACTCATGGGCAAAAGGAAAGGGTGGAGATCTTGAGATACCCTCAGGACAGCCAGGCACTGCATTTGCTCTTGCCATCTTTTAGGCTCACATGATAAAGCTGCTGTCTGCGGACCAAGCCCATGCCAACTGAATTGTTGTGTGGGCCAAACAACACCCACAGGGCCCAATCCCTTTTGTGCTCTTCCTCTTTGAACTGGGTAGAAATCATCTCTACGAAAACCTTTGGTATTTTTAGGTCAGGGCTGAGCTGAGCTGCCTGGATGGCTCATGGCTGGTTCCCTGTTTGTCCCTTGGGAATGGGGCATCCAGAAGGCAGGGAGGAAAAGGCATGGTCACACCATGGTGTTTTGCAGCTGTCCTTTGCTGCCTGGGTACCACAGAGAGCCTGCGGGCAATTTATTCCGGAAATAATATAGACCTGAAAATACTTCACGTATAGGAGAAATTCAAAGGTTGGTCAGAGCCATCTTTCCTAAGAAGTGGGACCGAAGACCTGAAAACAGCTTCCCCCTGGTCCTGGTTAGCAGCTGGCTGACTCAGCTGAACATCCATCATGCAGCAAAATGCGATAATTGTCTTGCTCTGTGTTCCCCAAACCTGCCAACTGTGGCCAATGCCCACTGTTAGCAAATCCAACCCTCATTATCTGCTCTCCAGCCTCATCTTTCCAAGGCGCCGAGCACTGTAGTGTGCAATTAAACACCCGCCATCGAGTTGCTTCTAGGCCAATTTGTCATCGCCAGCATTTGTTTGGGAATGTTTGTTGGGAAGCACATGGTGGCAGGGTCAGTGGATGTTGTTGAGGTTTTTCCTCTTGCGCCTGGGGGCCAGAGAGCTTTGTGCGTTTCTCAGTATGTTAAACTCAATTAAAAAAAAATTAAAAAAACAACATCAGGATAACTTAAAGCAGATGTGAACACAAGCCTGAGACCCTTTTGAGCACAAACATGGCCATTTCATTGCAATTCCAAAGGCCTTTGCTGGCAAGCCTCCCCTCCATGTCCTACATTCTTTCATTCCGAGGAAGACAAACAATTCAGACTGGAGCAGCAAGGCACGTTTTTCAAATAAACAGGTTCCCTCATACAGTTTTTTCCTTTGTGTCACCCCAATACATGCATTCCTCTCTTAAAGGATCTTTTGGGATGATCTAAATGACTCTTTGTGCCACATGTTTCATTTAAGAGGTTCAAAGCACCATGTGAACCTCTCACATGGAAGTGTTTTCACCTTCATATCCCAACACAGTATCTCAATGACCTGAAGTTACAGAGAAAATCTGTGGCACTTGTGGATGCTGAAACCAGAAATCCTTTGCAGTCTTGTACTGCCGGAAGAGGAACATCCCTGAAATATGAAGGGGACTCCCTGCTGATCCTCCGAAAAGCAGGTTGCGTAGTTGTTTCTGCTCATCACCCCCAGGTCTCTGGTTTTTAAGGATACATAAACATTGTTTTACCTTACAGGTCTTTCAATGGCTCAACCAAAGGAAGATTTTTGGACACAAGTACAGTCTATAGCACGTTACCTGATTTACTTGTTACTTTAATTTCACCCCTGTCATTTCTCCCTGTGCCACTCAGACCAGCAGTTGCCTTGTCCAAAGTCCCTCATTCCATCCTTCTAGTTTCTAAGTTTCATGCTTACTTTGCCATATACTTTTGGGTCTGGCTGTGGCTTCTCTGAATAATTCCTGGAGTCTGCTCCAGCCCTGCTCATAAGTTCTCATTAGCTCCACATTGCTCCACCTGTCTCTTGATGGGAAAAAACCAAGGCCAAGTCTGGGATTTTAGTATTTAGTTTTGGTTCATTATATGTTTTCCATATTCTCCTATGTGAGTAAAAACAGAGGTTGTCTCTGGAGAACATAAGGAGATGGGTGGTGACAATTCCAAAATCTACACCTGGGATCCTGTTTCTCCCAGATCTTTCCCATAAGAGGAACCAGAACCGAGGCAGACTCAGTTCCCACCTTCTACCCACAGAAAGCAGACAGCCAGTGCTGGCAATTTCCACTTCAAATCAAGAATACTTGGAGATATCCTGAGCTGGCCTACGTGGGCAATTGGAAGGATTTCTTATGCCTTCCAGTAAAATGGCATTTACACTATTAAAATTGGTTGTAAATAACACATAGTAAATGTAATAAATATAATAGCAGAGAGTAAATATTAAATAGCAGACAATAAAATAGATTATTTCACACAAAATAAATAAAGAGGGATTTAAAAAAGGAGAAAGAATGTCTTTTGCAGTGTGAGGACAGAGGAATGGCTTGAGAACAAACAGGAGGCCAGTCCCCAGGTGAACAGTTTCTACCCAAACCACTTCCTCCCCCACTACAACAGCTTCATCCCAGGTTTCAAAGCTAGATTAATCAGGGTGCTGTTCACTTGGTAAGACACAGGTACAATGTGATGATTGATTCGATTGGAGCCTAGTGACTCCAGTGGTAGGGGTGAAGCAAGGGAGGTGAGATGGCCCTCACAGCCCAGCCCTTACAGGAGGTGAGGTGTTGCATCCTCTAAGGACAGAAGTATCTGCCTCTCCTTCCTAATAGGACTTTCATATTCCTCATGAGCTTAACATGGGAAAATAGGTACAAAAATAAATCGATCGTTCCAAATCATGGTGATGGAAAATCTTTAAATCTCCCAAATCCCTCTAAATCCCTTTACAGGATTCTGAATTTCTCACAGTAAGTTCCTTCGGTTAATTCTGCCACTGAGTTAAGGTACCCAGAGGAGAAATAAAAAAGCTGTGCTTGAAAAACATTTTTCTTTGACTGCTCTACTTCACGGGACCTGAAAAACCAAGGGACAAGTACCCCATATCATGTACAGCTGCATAAACTTCCTGAGCACAAGAAATTAATCATAATAAAAGGCTTTTAAATTTTTTTTAATACACTTAGGTACCAAAGATAAAAGGGTTATTTCCCAGAATCGTTCCTGTTTGGCACAGTTCCTGATTGCTTAGATGAAGAACTTTTATTATTGAGCTTTTCATAACCTCTAGCCTCAAAATCTGGGGAATGCCTTACATGGAAAATACAGAACACTCTAAAATTGCAAATGTTCCTGGCTTTTGCATTCCCTCACACCAATACTCCTTCCTGCTCTTCAGCAACTCACCCCAGGGCCATGCAGGCAGCTATCTCTGAAGGCTGCTCTTGGCTTGTAGGAATGATTCTGAAAGTTGGATGGGACTGAACCAACTCAAACTAAATCACTATATAAGCTTACCCATACTTGCCTCTACTTGCATAAGATGGGACATTGTGTGCTTGAGGGTTTCAGGCTTTTCCAGTATTGATTGATGTTTCAGAAATTCCTGCTTTCAGTGCTCAAAAGCTGTTGCCAATATTGATTCTGCGTTCTCTCTATGGCTCTCCAACATAAAACCATAGCTCCATTCTGTTGTATGAATGGAGAGGACATGAGAACTCAGTGATTGTTGTCTGGAGCCAGTTCCACAAATTGGCTTGGGAATGGCAGCCTGAACCTGAGCAGAACTGTGACCACTCACCACCCAGGCTCCAGTTGAACCTGGAGCAAGGGGGTAGGAGGAGGCAGGGCAGAAATGCCCTCCTGCTCCCAAAACACAGCACGAACACAAACACTGCAGTCACTTTACACCTTTATTCAGCCTGAAACTTCAAGCAACAGGGAAAAGAAACTAAACTGAGAATCAGGCAGAAGGGAGTCCTACCCTGTTCGGGGTGGGGTATGGGGACAGGGAACAGGCAGCGCAGCCAGGACCTCATCAGATGATGCTGGAGCACACATCGCAGCAGTGGGTCCTGAGGCAGGAAGGTCAGGGGAAGCTGCCTCCATCCCCATCTGACAGAGCTCTGCCCAGTCCCAAGCTGTCACTCATTGCGTTGGTATTATGTCACCACGTACAAACACTGCTTCTAACTCCAAGTTCATCCCATAGGCTATACAGGCAGAAAATAAATTTTAGGGACACACTTGATCTGCAGTGGCCTTTAACATCAAAAACAAGTGTAAAGGTACTAAGTGCAAAAGGGAAAACTGATATTTGGAGATGGAGGAAGACTTGCAGCTCAGTTCCACAGGGCACTCACTCAGAAGAAGAGTCCCTTTGAAATTATCATGCAAATCTGGAGGTTTTTCAGCAATTTCAGCTAAATCCTTCAGGCTTTGGCACACAGAAAGGTTAATTTGGTTTCAAGTAGTATGGATTAAAAGCAGAACAATTATTCCTGATTTATTCCCTCTGCGATCACTTCTATTTTAGAATAAAAATTCCTGACTCTGAACAAACACAACTCATCCCTTACCCGCCTTAAGTACATGAAGAGGCAATCAGTCTTTTTCAGCTGACAGTGCTCGTAGATACAATTGATTCGGAACAGTCAGGAATTACTTCACAGGCATTCAAACCTTTAGTAGGTCAGAGAAAATACCTAAAACGTGGGATATTTACTAGATCAGACTCAGATATCAATTATATAATTGACAAGTTCAAGATAACTCTGTTTCCTTCCATGAGCCAACTTTTGATCTAACCTAGTGAAAGCACAATAAGACTTAGAGAAAGTATTTCCAAGAACTGGGGGGAAAAAACATTATTAGACCTTCAGCGATGATTCCAGGGGAGTCATTTGCACAGGACAGACTCTTCATTTCCATGTAACTAGTTTAGTAATTTGTTATTTGGAAAGATAGTTTCAGAGGAGGGAAAGCACTGAAGATCTTGAGCTGCTTGTAATTTACTTTTTTAGCTAGAATTTTGTTTAATCTGTTATAACAAGCAATGAAATGCAAACAGTGAGAAATCCAAACACTTCACCAGTCAGGAGACCACAAGTGCAGAGATACCTTGGCCAATGACAAGCAGCTGAAGGGAGCGTTGAAGCACAGGCGAGAACAGGCGAAGCTGGAGGAATCAACACCCTACCTGTGAGTTTAAGGGACACTCTGGGACCCTCAAACGGAAATATCTAGCCCCTGGGCTGCAGTGAAGGCATTGCCTCACACGAGCCTTCTGCTCAGGAGTGAAGCCTGCACTGGCTGTGTGCAAATCTGTGTTTCTCTAAACCAGTGATTCCCCCTGCAGAATACAGCCACCTCTAAAGGGGGCATGGCAGGACTGCCAGTGCTCATGGCAACATGCCAGGGCAGGCTAAAACAGAAAGTAAAGGAAAATTATCTAGGACGAAGAAGCTGGTCCTGTAGCAACTCATTCAGCACAGCATCTCCCTCCTCCTGCCCTGAAGGCAGAACTTTCACCTACCAGATTCACACCCCTCTCTCACCACAAGCTCTTCCCCAAAACCATGCCTTGCCCAAGCTGATCTCAGAGAGGCTAATCCTGAAAACTACCTTTATAAATCTCTAGATATATGAGTAAAGGGGGAATTAATTACTCGACTAAAATAAGTGAGCAGTAACAGGGGAATCTTAAAAAGCCGGATGTTTTAGTCCAAAGCACCTTTCAAGCTTCTGCTCTGACTCTCAGACTGTCTTGCTGCTGTGTCCTACAAGACTTTGGGACTGTTAATAATCTGCATCAATTTGCAGATCTCTTAGGTCAAGTGGTTTGGACTAATAGGTGGATCAAGTAATTTGAAAAATAAAATTAGGATCTTTGGGCAGTAGACACCATATAAACATCAGTCCCATCAGTCACTTTTATTTACTGCTTGTGAAGCACAGCAGGGTACACAGAACAGGGCAAGAGGGGGTTGGTCACCAGGCTGCAAGTGAACAGAGTTGCCAAGCTATAAATATGCTGATGTATTTTTACATTTGTTGTGGCAAAGTCAGGATGGTCGTTGTGATGCTGGAACATTGCTGGGGCTGTTTTCTAATTATAATTAGATTCTGTTACTTTTCCAGTGTCATTATCAGAGACACAGTCATGTGTTCTTGCTTTTAAATGCTACTGGCTCTGCTAATTATTCTGGGCACAAGGGAACTCCACAGGCAGAAGGGAAATAATTACAGTCCCAGGAGCGCCTCCTTCAGACAGTGGGTACCTCTCTCTGAAACCATCATGGTCCACAGCAGGGACCTACTGGAAGATGCTGTGATTGATTTTTTAAGCGAATTTCAGTGAGCACCCCTCCAGCTGAACATCTCAGGGGGTGCCGGCAGTCTCTCTGCAGGGGCTCTTGCCTTGCCCTTGCATGGGGATGCCCTCATGTCTGTGGCCTCTTTTGCACCTGTAGATTCAGAGGCAGGATTTGAAAGAAAACATACTGAAACATTTTCAGAATCCAAAATTAAATGACAACTGTCATCATGAAATTATTTTCTGAAGCAGCCATGCGTGAATGCCTGTGCCTTATCAGAGCACCTGATGCTGAAAGGGCTTTCTGTTGTTGCTTCTGGGCCACTTGACCTGCATCTCACAACTACCACCATGGGGACCTTCCCAAACAAACTGCAATGAGCTGTGCCCAGGAAAAAGAGGACCGTGGACTTTGTGAGTGTGACTGGTGTACAGAAAGATTCCAGTTGAAAGCACCAGAGGACTTACCGGAGCAGTTCCTCATCTACAAATCCACAGGAAAGTGGAATTAAATGATGGGACTTGACAGCTAGGGAGAGCTATGCTGTCTCTGTTTAATCTTCCTGTTAGGATAACACGACCAAGGCAAGGGCAGGAAACAGCCTATCACACTAATACAACACTTCACAACTTTTTTTCTGAAACTGTATGCTACCAATGGGATTTCTGACATTAAGCAAATAGTATGAAGAAAATGGAGATGGTTCTGTACAAATGTATGAACACCCCCAGAAGCTTTGGCCATAAAGCCCCAGGCACTGTCCTGCCTGATCAGGTTTGATCAATGCTCAGGTATCTCAGTGTGCACTTCATCTCCGTAATATGAAGCCAAGGGATTCCAGATGCTGCATCCGATGCCATTCCAGGATGCTTGCCATGCTGTGCAGTGGCCTCTGCAACTGAAATGTAAAGACTTGTGGTCCATCAGACCCTGCAGACTTCACTGTGTCCATTTGGATGTATTTTTAGGGCTGATGCATTCCTTTGTGTTTGAATGAATTGTTGGAGCTTCAGAGGGAAAAAGCTTTCAAGATCATCCATTTTATCAGCTGCAGGCTCTTCTTTACACGGTCTGTTTGTGTGTCAGAGGAAGAACTGACTGACTTGACTCTTGCATTCAAACTTCCACAATAAATATTTGGGGTTTTCCCTCTTTACACTGGCTTTATGTCCAGAAAACAAGGTATTAATGTCCAGTGCATGTGTTCCTTTGCTCAGCATCAAGCCCTGAGTTCTGTTTTCCTTTTTATCAATAGTTCTACCCCATTCCTGATGCCGATCCCTTCCTAACATTTGGAGATTGTTTTAAAGTCACCTTTAAATCACCTTGTAGAGCCAGGCCACATATACTTAGCTCCATTAATCTCACTTTATTTAGCTGCCATACTGCAAGCCAAGATGCTCCCACCAAATAACCCTTCACCTTCCCAGCTCCATCAGAACAACAATCACCCTCAATCCAAGGGACCGCTCACCTCGCAGCCCAGGGAGCTCCACAGGTGTGTGCAGGCCAGGGGAATGGAGCAGAGCATTTCACCCCATTTTACAGCTTGGAAATAAAGACAGACAATCCAAAAGAATATTTTTTTGCTTTTAAGAAAACCATATTCACCCTCTAAAACAGGAAAGCTAATTAGCCTGGCTGCTCTGACAGTATTTTCTCTCAGGAAAATAAAGTTGCACTCCTTCAATGTTCAGAACTTTTTAGTCCTGGTGCCAAACGCATTTCTCTGAATTAATATTGGTGGAATGAAAAGGCTTTCTTTTCTGCTTCAGCCTTCTCTCCCAGGATAAATCTTTTTGGAATTTGCTTTATATATTGTGCTTTTGAATGCTCTTATAAATGTTAAAAAATGACTGTGTGAGAATGTCGCCTTCTCATTAACAAAATTTACTACATATTTTCCTCCATTGTTACCAGTACAGTTCCAGCAGTGTTAACAATGGGAACCCTAGAGCAAATGGTCTGGCACCAGCACTTGTCATCTAACTATGGCTGGTCAAAAATGTGTTTGAAAAGTGGCCTTGTGCTTTTTAAATGTGCGTGTTTTCACTAAGCACTTCCAAATGATTTTTTAAAACCTAAAAAAAAAACCACAAACCAAAAAAACCCCCTAAAAATCCAGTGTTTAGTTATATTTTTATCAGAAAGATATTGAGAGGTTTGTGATTTTTTGGGAAAACCTATGCTGATGAGTAAAAGAAAGTATGTGTCCCATTACCTGCCTTGACTGGGGAGAGGAAGTTGACAAAAAGAAAAGAGAAGGAGGGTATGATTTTCCTCATCAGAATGAAATCAAACAGTTCTTTTAATTCAAAATTCCTAACAAAATGGAAAAAAAATCATAAACCTTCTGATGTAATTTAAAAATTCATTCTAGTGTATATTCCTTCTCATTGTATCACAGACGAATGTCAGTATAATGTGGCCCACAGTGACAACAGCCTGCGAACAAGTTTTAAGTTGGCAAGAAGCTTTCAACACTACAGGTAAGGAACCCTTAGCCACATTCAGCAAAGGTAGGAAGTGTGTCAATAGTGTTTTTAGCACTGGTGGAAGACGCATAGCAGCAAAGCTCTCTGGTGAAAGCTTGACAGGGAGCCAGAATGGTCCCCTCTGATATTAAAACTTAGTAATCTACAAAAGCTGCTTCCATTCATTGGAAGCTACTGCTACTTTTGTCCCTTTTGCAAATACTTAGATTTCCTTTGTTACCACAAATCTCTGCCGTAACTAAAACACAGCAGAAGCACATGCTCTGAAATCCCTCTGCTATGCCTTCCTATAGCCATGGAAACCGAGTTTTGCATGCCCAGGACAAGGCGAGATGGATTTGCTAGGACTTTTTTTCCCCCTTTCAACCTGTCACAAAGTCGATTTGCTTCTGGTGAAAATCCAAACCAAGATCCTGGACTGAGACATTTTGTATTTCAACTCAGACCAAGGTCACACCTGGGTGTGACCAGAACTTGACTGGCCTACCTCAGTGAATTGGTTTTTATTCTCTTCTCATAATGAATTTAAGTCATCAGCTGTTAATTCTTCTGCGAACTTACTGCTTCCTTCCTGGTGTTAGGCAAGGATTCAGAGGACCCAGTTAATACTCACAGCTCGATCCAATTTAAGAAGAGGATTTTGAGCTCAATTAGGTTGCTTACTGGCTGCTTCTGAACCTGAGCTGGGACTAAACTGTTAGAACCTTCCATTGGGTCAGACCGAAATAACACTAGACAATTGGCACACCTGAACAAAAGCTCTGCTCCGCTGCCAATTTAATTATCTACGTTCTCACTGATCCTGTGGAGATGCCTGCACTTCTGTAAGAACCTACTCATTTAAAATGCAGCTCCTTTTTCTTTCTTTTTTTTCTTTTATTCAGACATAAAGTGATATTATTAATAGTTTGTGATCTACTGCGCTTTTCATCTGAGGATCTCTCTCAAAGCATTTTAGGAGACTGAATCAATTTTCAAAACACTCCTATGTAATACTATCCCCATTTTACTGGAAGGAATACTAAGGCAGTGGGAGGCAATTTTCCCAAGGGTTCATTGGTAGTGTCAGAAATAGAGCGCTGGACTTGTGCTCCAAATATAGCCGACATTCTCATCCCATGGCTGAGAACTGAATGCAGGAGTCCCCACTTTAACGCTGAACATGCCTTCTGCCTGCTGGTTTAGGCTTCCAAAACGGCTGCCTGTTGCCATGGGAACTGCAGTTCAGATCGCTGGACCAGATTTGCTTCAGTTACATGAATGTAAATCATGAGCAAATTCATTGAAATTAATGGAACTACCCCAGATTTCCATGGGCGAGGGAGGATACAGAGCAGAATTAGTCCCTCTGAATTTGATATAAGGGGGTGGTGATCTCTCGAGAGTGGGAAAAAAATCTTTGATGATTACAGGGGGGAAAAGGATAAAGGATACCTTTCAACAAAGGTATAGAAAGTAAATCTGACAACTTGACTTTATGGTGACCTGACATTCTCAGACCTGCTTCTGACCATTACCAATAGAAGGTCTTGGCATTCCCAAACAAGTGTACTGCTTCCTCCTTGCACTGAGCAAAGACCAGATTCAGGCTGTTACTGTGAGAATAAGGGATGGTGGAACCAAAGACTCTACAGACAGAGTGTGGAAAGGACCAAACTGTGGTGCTGCTTGCAGGGCTGGTCCCACAGGGACAAGGGAGCATGTGACAAGTCCCCAGGTTGCATCCCAGCGACCTCTTCCTGAAGGGGAAGGGAATGCCTGATGGAATAGGAACCTGAATCAGTGTCTGCCACAACACTGGACTGTTGCGTACCAGGGAAATGGAAGAAATGTGGGAATCAAGATGTGAAATGGAGACAGCTCTTCTAGCAATAGTAACCATCACCCCAGAGCTGCCTCCTTGCCCTGCAGCTGCTCAGCTCTCCAGGCCCGAGGGGAAAAATGGGGCTGACACAACCAGTGTCCCCTCCAGTGACACGCAGCTTTGTGTGCAGTGAGAACTGTGGGCTGGCACCAGGGGAGGAAGAGTACGGTACAGTACAGGGAAGGGGCATCTCAAAGGCTTGGAAATTGGTTGGACACCCTGCACTTGTGCGACTGCACAAAGTCTAATTTGAGATAAGCTTCTCCTATGATACTGGAAAGCAAACCATCCTGTGTCCAAAGCTGAGCAAGCAGCTACTGTTTCATGCAGTTCACAAAGATACTGGAAACATCTCTCTATAAAGCTCAGTCTTTCACTCTCAACAGGGAATGTGCTATTAATCTTGCTGCATCGCAAATACTTAAATCTACAGTTATTTAGCTTCAGAAATTAATATTCAAACTTCCCAAGGTGCCAGCCATGCAGATTAGACTGTTCCTGACCACCCAAGGGAAACCCTTTGGATCAGGCAGATTCAGTACTCAGGTGTTACCACCATAGCAAAATTGATGCAAATTTTCTGAGTGAAACTTCTGAAGATGCAAAGAGGAGCTGGGAAGACTGTGTGCAGCAAGGTCTGGCACCATCTGCTGTTCCTTATGGCAAAAATCCTGCCAAGCTTTCAGAGCTGTTTATGAGTTTATGCTGCAAAAAACTTGTCCTGATCTGGGGGCAAGAGGCACCTGTCAGTGACACTGGACAGGGGTAGGACTCAGCACCCAGTTTGGAGGAACACAGACACCATTCCAGGGGTCATTGCAAGATCGATCCTTGCATATGCCGAAGATACAGGAAAGATTGGCTTTGAAAAGCAGAGCTGACCAGACTAAACAATGTAGCCTAATAGCATGGTGACCCTGCTAAACGCCCCAAAGCTGGATCTGGGTCATGCACAGTCAGCCAGGCCAAGTTTTGGGTGCATGTTTCAAAAGCATCAGTATTTCTTGCGAAACAAAGGTTATTTCTTTGCACACCTCAAAATAAGAGTTCAGTGCTCTGGTTCACTATCTCATCACATGCTAAAATTTGGATTTGTTCCATAACTTTACCATAAGCCTGACCTGATTTCAAGCTTTTGAAGAAATTCCCTCTTACATGAGAACATGATGTTCAGGCTGAGGGTCCAAGATGAGTGCTTCAACACCTGCTACTGGAACAGCTACCAGGCAAAAAATTACTGGAGATAGTACAGAAATTAATTTTCTATGTTGTGAACATTTCCAGTTTCTTAGTTTCAGTTCTTGGCAAGACATGAATCCCTTTTTTTTTTTTTTAAGCAATTTTCCAGGTCAAAAGATTGGGGAAAAAAGCTTGAAAAAGCAACTTAAAATTGAGTTGCCATAAGACTAATAACAAATTGTGCTCTAAAAAACAAATTTGTGATTTTTATGTTCACTTCATTGCATTTGTGATGGCTCAACATGTCAGTTTTAAGCACTTGATGTTAGTAATAGTACAGATGCCACTACTATGAGACAGCAATATCTATCCATGTGGGATAAGGGCAACGAGCTGACTTCTCCCCTTAATTTAGACCACATTAGTCTACCACAAAATTCCCTTGAAGATTTATAGTCCGAGAATGGAGAGCCTCCACTGAGGAGAAATCTTCCTGCTCTACATGATTGCCATAATTTGAAGGGGTAAAATATTTACACGAAAAGGCAAAAATTCTAAGATTTGCATTTGATTATTGTTAAAAGTTCAGAAAATAGTCAGTCATATTAATAATGGAACCACACTTTGTAAATAGCGGCTTGAAAAACGGCGTTGCTCCAGTAAAAATGGGATTATAGCTAGGACTGATGGAAACATTAAAGAATAAGTATTTCCACTTCCAGGTGATCCAAACATGCCCATTTTCTCAGATATCTTGGAAGAGGAATATTGGAAGATTAGAGTCACAAAACTTTCCAGAATGAGCTTCTGCTCCACACACTGATTTTCACAGACATAGTTCTGATGTGTGCTATTGGCAATAGCTCAGACATTGCAAGTCTTCTGGGTCTAAGAATGGCAATGAAGATCCTTTAGACCTCTGTTTTATCTGTACCTTTTGGAAACAGAATATCATAGCTAGTGGCAGAGAATGAACAGGTAACATCCAAACTACAGTTTTCCAGTGTTGTCCTCCCAGGCATCTCTGGCCATGACCCTGCACTGGGATACCTCAAAGGGCATCATCCCCCATCCCTCATGGCCACCTGCACAAGCTGAGAAACAGTAGTCACATCAATTCAGTGGACTGAAGTTATAAAAGGAGCTTTGCCAAGTAAGAAAATATAAGAAGACCAACATATAACTCTTCTTTCAGAAGGCCTGATACCAGTGACTTTACTGTTTGCATTTGCTGACTTTGTCCTATTTTTTTCAGTTACTGTTCACTGTAACTGTGTAACTGTTCCCAGGAGTATGGATCAGGTACGGTAACATTATGGACTCAAGAGGATGAAAGCTGAAAACTCTGTGTCAGCTAAATATATATACAGTTGGGTTTGCATAAATGAGCTTTACCTGTAAAAGTCAAAAGTGTACAGCACACTGGGGTATGTAAGTCCCTGATTGCCTCTCCTCAATAATGAGACAGATCAACAAAACAAAAACATCCACAGACAAACCAGGGCCTAATTGCATGATTGTGCCAAAACTGAAGAGCCATAAAAAGGGAGCAGCATCATCACTAAATTATCTCAGCTGCTGCATGAAAATAGAAAATAAAGTGTTTGCCTATCATGCTCTCTACCATGGCTTTCACTTTCTTGAGTTGGTAATTTGCCTGTTTTGCATAGCTTTTTGGCTTTGAGAACTGAGTTCTTTTTTTCCCCGCAGTCAGAATCCATCCTGTCCTCTCCCCATGGTTCCAACATGCAAACTGCACCCACCTGCAGCACAGCTATGCCCTGCATCTGCACCACACGATGGAGAACCCTGCAAAGACCCCTCAGCTTGCTGAGACCTGGCAGGGCAACTCCACGCTGTGGTTTCACATGCGTAGAGTTAAGTCAGGCACTATCCTGATATGCCATTAGTCTCCTTAGAAGAGAGTCTACTGTAGTGAAAAATCAGATTCAGATGAATGAAAGTCAGTCTAACCTGGGTGCTTACAGAGAGGAGGAGTATGCTGGGGAACCAGGATGCTTTGCTGAATTCCATGTGAATTCCTAGTGAGACCAAAGTTTAGTCAAACTTGTTAATCTACACAAAACTGCTTTCTCACGTAGGAAACCAGGGTATAAATGCTCCCTTTCCTCAGAGAGAGGAAGGATGGGTAAACCCTCTTACACTCTCAATAGAGACCAATTGCCAAAAGCAGTAAGATCAGTAAGAAATTCACAATCTCATTCCACAAGTATTTGGTCTTTATAGAATATTAAACCCAGGAATAAAACCTGTAAAAAAAAATGGTCAAAAAAGGGGGGGGTAAAATCTCAGTGATCAAAATTACATCAAAACACGAATCTAATAAAGAAGGACCACAGCTATTCCCCTCCGTCTCCGCTGGTGCGGGGCCTGACCTACTTGATACGTGTTCCTGCACTAAGGCCCCAGCACTAAGTATCTTAGACCCCTCAAATCGCATTCCAGACTTATAATTGCAAAGCAGCTGTCAGCCTGAGCCCTGCCACCGAACCTCCCCATCTGTTCAGCCCATCTAGCATTACAGCAGAGGACAGCATGAAGGCTGAAACTGTTATCATATGTGCAGACAGGACCTGCTGCACTGCCCACAGGGCCAGATGAGATCACTTGCACTTTCACCATCTCAAAGTCTTACAGGCTCCAGAAGAGTAGTGGGCAGAGGCTGATCAGAAGAGGGGAGAAGGGACACAGCAGAAGGATCAAATTCTGCAATATGACTCTGGCATCTGAGTCAAAAAGACAGACATCCTCAGCTTCACTGGGGAGGAGGTGTTTGGCTTCTGGCAGGGGTGAGAACCATTTGAGAGCCCCTTAGAGGAAAACCTGATACCCTGACTTTCCCCAACCCTCCCCCTCCACATCTCTCACTATTAACTCTTTCTGTAGCAGTTGATTTTACATAGTCTTAAGTCATCTGACCTGAAATGTATACCTTGAGCAAAAGCCCTTCCTATACTTGTGTGCTATTGCCTAGTTAGTGCATTGATGGGAGAGCACCTGTCTCTGAATCAGTCAGCATAGATCCTGTCCTATAGTCTTTTTCAATAACACCAGCAAAACTCTGCATGAAAATGGATCATTTTTCAATCTCAAGAACAGCTAGGAAGTGTAGAGGAAGAGCTTCAAGATCTGACTCCAGCTGATTGGCACTAATTCAGTTTCAGGAGAGCATTCTGTATTTTGTCCAGGAGCTGGAAGTGCTTTGACTTGTTACGTTGCTAACATAGACCTTGAACAAGCAGTGCATACAATCCACATCTCCCGACTCTCAGGGCCTTTAGATCCTCCCTAACCCCAAGTCCTAAGCCAGTGCAAGCAGTCAGCAGGTGCTAAGAAGATGTGAAGAACAAAGCATGGTGCTACTCCCCTCCCACTGATAATGAGGAAACGTGCTGTTGTCCTCTCAGTATCACTCATGCTGAGTAAGGGTGCAGGCAGCTCTGTGTCAGGTTCCAGTGGCCCTTGCGCTGACAGATGACCATGTTCAGGGCTGCTGGGGTCACTTCCCCTACCCTGCCTTCCCAGCTGGGCTCTCCTCCTTTAACCCTGCTGCTTGTGCCTCCAGGTGGCCTAGGATCCCCAACTGCCCTCAGGGTAAGCAAAATGCTCCCTGATGACCAGCCTAAGGAGTTTCTGCAAGCTGGGACTTCTCCATGAGAGACCCAAACCCATAACACAAGCAGCCTCTGACTGACCGGAGCTTCCCATCCCACACCCAGCACAGCCAGGATGCTCCATGGCCTGCTGTGGCAGCAGTGCCACAGTTGGCTTGCCTTGGTCCATGTGGGATCACATGTTGCCAGCGTGGCTGTGCCCCGAGTGCTGAGCCCGTGTGCCTGCTGTGTGTGCGCACACGTGCGGGTGCGCCGGTGGCTGCGAGCGCCAGGCTCCCACATGGCAGCAGATTGCAGGCAGAAGCCAGCGTCTCACAAATTCATTTTCTGGCAGAGCATGGGTGGGGGAAGGGACAAGTGTTCTTTGTCAGCCCACACAGTTTCACTGAGTCCCAGCCTGGGTAAGCCAAACCTCTTAAAGGCACCGAACGTGTATGCTGCCAGCAGCAGCTCTGCCCTGAGTCCGCTGGACCAGCTGGCACGAGGGCAGCAGCGAGTTCAGCAGCTGAGCAGGAGGGTTGGTGACGCACGGCACTATATCCGGAGATCTGCTTTATCATTTTGTGTTTTAACCTCTGAGCCTTTGGGTTCTGACGGCCAGATCCTGAGCTCTGGGTATGCCCTATTGACACCGGTACAGTGGCTGGTGATGGTTCTTATCAAGAGCATATACCAGATGCAAGCAAACCACACACTGCCACACTATCCCTCAATGTCCTCCTTTGGATCAGAGTTTGGAGCTATGTAATCAGGGATGTCAGCTGAGATTTTCCATCCAGGGCAAAGTAAATCGTTTCTGTAATTTACCTGCAGAACAATGCCAAGGCTGCAGTTTGGTATTTTCACCAGTCCAGTATGTGGTTGCTCCCTATCTACAGACTGGCATATTCAGAAGATTTTGCAGTCTATCCAGAAAAAAAAATCCACTGCAATATCAGGATACTGCCTTTCTGAAACCCCTAAGTTAAAAAGGGCAAACATTTGCCAGGTTACTGGTGGAATCCCACTTCTGAATCAGGAGACCTCCAATCTTGGGCTGCTGGAAGGCTGGAAGATATAGGATCGCTCTGCACCTTACCCAATCCTCTGTCTCCACCAGAGAGTACAGAGGGTACAGAGCAAGACACATATTTAACCAAGCCCAGAAAGTCTGTTCTTATAACAAATAAAGGTATATTTTTTACTACCTGGACAGCCGTTCACTCCACACGTGACTCCCTAATTCAAAGTGGCAATAAGGAGCAGACCTGAAAGGGCAATTTGTCCTTTACTCTAGATCTCCAGCCAAGTCCACAGGCACGGGTTCTACTCACAGACAAGCAGGAATGCAGGAATGCTCATGTGGACACTCAGGATTTCAAAGCATTTGGGCAGCCACACAGGTAGCAGAGAAATCTGCAGTGTAAGATGTGGTTTGTGAGCACATGTAGACTGACATCTCCAAAACGTGCCAGGAAAAACCAAGCACCACTTTGCATCAGACCTTTCAGACTAATAGTTTTGGGTGCAGCTCTTCATGGGGTGCTTGCAGCATGTCTTCGCCATGAAGTTACTTTACTGAGTAGGACATTGCTGCCTGTAGCCAGGAAAACAGGATGATGGAGCAACGCAGGACTCAGCTGTACTGTAACCTTAGAATAATGATGGTCATATATGGTGACATCCATGTCAGTCCACCACAAACACATTAACTCAGGACCAGTTATTCAGCTCCTTCTGCAGTGATTCCTGAGGGGCTAGCCTTTGTTCTGAACGTCTGATATGTCTACAGCTGTCTAAGGCTGTTACTGTGTGTATTGTCTATTGTGCATTCACTCTACTCTATAAAGGCATATGTAGTCCTCTCACATGGAAAAATACTACTGAGGAGAAGGCAGTTTGAAATTCTCATGTATCAACAAGTCATGACACAGCCTGGTCTCCAACTGCCTGTACTTGGCTGGCTAACACACAAATTAGAAAAATCTTTCTGTCTTCTACAATGGGACTTTAGCTCATCTTAACCATCTGTTTGATTTTTTTTCTCATAACAGCAAGTACTCTTTGGAAAATTCCAAGCATATCTATCTAACCAGTCTTTATCACCTTAATATCAGAGACGCCATCTTTCCTAAAGACTAGGAATAGTAATTTTCACTGATATAAAATACACAGTTTTTAACTGCTCTCTTGACAGCAAAGTTTAAACTGACAGTTTTGTAATGAATGCTGGAAGCTGAAATTAGATTGCTTGTTCAATAAATATCAAGAGCAACCGACCTATGCCAGAGCAAGATTTCACAATTTTGTATTTTTACTATCAAAAATACGTTTTCTTTCTAACTCCCAGAAAAGAAAGGCTAGAAAAGGAAGTCTGGAACTGACCTAGTTTTATTGCCAAATCAGGCTGTTATTGAGCCAAAAGTATTCTATCAAACTTCTTATTGTTCTTAGCAGAGATGCCATTTCTATGAATTCAGAATGATTTGGGAAAAGCAACCTCTCATTTTGTGACCTGCAAATTTTTATATTTTCAAACAGTTCCAGAGCACACAAACTTAGGAAATTGTCCCTGTGAGACAATTTCTATGATCTCCTTGATCTTTCCCACTTTTGAAAGTGATAGTGGTTACAGCTGCAGAATACAAGCTTGCCAAATGTCAGGCTTTTATCTGTGGCCCTCTTAGTATTAGATAGTTTTTCTAATCCCCAGCTTCTAATTCGTGTGATAAATTGAGAATTTCTGGGTAAAAAAGGAAGAAAATATTTTAGGTCTCCTGACTGCAAAGTGCAGCTTTAAGTTATGAAACTTGGAGGGTAGAACAGCAGTCAATAAATGAAAAAAGCAAAAACTCTTTATTATTTAAAAAATGTAAATGCAAATTTCACAATCTTCTGGAGCCTTATGCATGATGCCATGAGTGCTGGGAGTTGGGGGCCAATAAAATAAGCTCATTCCTGAGGGTTCATAAAGAACATCTTCTATATCCTTTTAGTACTACAAACTCCTGTTAATGCCACAGACCTGAAAAAAAGATGCTGCACACACCTACACTGAAAGCTGCTGTTTTAGGCATGTGTGCACACATGCTCCTTTTGCACTTTGAAGAGCACAGGATTCCCTGGTCTCTCAGCTCAGTCAGTGCAGCCCCATCTCAACTCAGTTACCTGATCCTGCAGCCATGGAGCCACACTCATGTGAAAACAAGTTACAGGCCCAGGGTCCCACCAGGAATTTGCAGTGGGTGTCTTATGGCAAAGAAAAATGTTCTGTTTTTCTAGGCTAATTGCACACTTGTGATCCCCAAAAGAGCAGCCAGGCGACAGCTCCATCAGGCTGACTGCTTTCGCTCCTTTTTTTTTTCCTCCCCTTTTTCTCCAAATACATAATTTACTCTGCTTGAGAGAGCCTATTGAGTGGGTATCTGACTAGAACAAGCTCCTGGGAGCAGCTGGACTAGCACATGCTGAATGCAAAGGCAGCCCACCTCCCTTCTGAGCAGAGCAAGCAAAGGAAAGGGACAGGGAGTTCAGCCGGGCTCTGGCGCATGCTGGTGGCACCATCCGTCCCTCCTCCTCCCTGCACTGCTTGAACATTCTGTGCTGCTGCTGCCTGGGATGTCACCATGAATAAGTATAACTGTCAGATTAAATCACAGCCCGGGTGGGATCTGCTGAGCCTACGACACACATTCTGGGCACCTAAGTCAGGCCAGGGAATCTGTCCAAGAAAGAGATCTAACTGGAGCGGCTGCACATGGCAAATCAGCTTTGGGGCTATAGGATGAAATATGTTCTGCCCTGTGTCAAGAGGGCTGGAGGGGTTAGGAAGAGGAGACATATAGACTCTTTTTGCTACTAATGCATTTGTATCATAAATATTTCAGTCCCCAGAGGCTCAGAGCAAGAGGATGATGTGACAGCTATTGCTGATAAAGCAGAACTTTGTGTGATGGGAGCATCACAGACGGGAGTGAGTCTGTGGGCTCTAAGCAGTGATAGTCAGAGGGATGGCAATGGTTTTTTGCTGCCACCCAACATCCAGAAAGAGCCAGGCTTTGTCTATAACCCCCTCCTGATGACAGTCTCTACTGCAAGTTCCAGCAGCTGGGGAGAAAAGCCTGAATTATTTCACCTCAGCAAAGTCCTCACAGCTGCTGGCACCATGGTGGTGCCATCCATGCATTATCTAACCCAGTCTGGGCTCAAGGCACATTCTTCAAAACTGTCCTTCCTTGGGTTACTGGTGGGCACACAGCTCAGAAAGTGCTCATTGGGCCAATCCTCTCAGACGTATAGATCCACTTTCCTAAAAGCTTCTGAAAGGTTTGGCCTGACTTGTCTGCACACCATGACTGCATTTCACCAATGGTTCACCAGAACTGTACCCCACATCCCTCTCCCAGACATGTCAGATCTCATGGGAAAAAAATAGAGTGGTAGGGAAACATACTTTTTGAGAGGGGAAGGGAAGTCACATATGGACACTCTCCCTCTCACCTGCAGGTTGTTTTCATGTGAAACTACAAGCAAGCTTATTTTATGCCTGCAGTGTCAGCCACAACCATGTCACCACCAATTCTATCTGTGCTAATGTCTACAACATTTTCTGTTGATCTGTTTGCCTCCCACTTTAAATATTTTTTCTGTCACCAAAGGTTTTTGAAAACCACACTGTTTTGGAAACTGGGTTTCTTACAAACATTTGCCACTTTCTTGTGGGTGGAATGCTACATTTTGATGAATATTTACTGCTGCACTGGGGAAAGAGAAGCTCTGCTTGCCCTTGCTCTGACCTTTGGTGACTGTGGCACCAGGACAAAGATCCACCTCTGAGTGGCTTCATTCATGGCTGACAGTTTAATTAGGCAAAGCAGCACAGTTTAAACAAACTTCCCTTGAATGTGCTCACTGAATGAATAGTAATGACCATAAAACTTTATTATAATACTGTGCCTTTCCCCAGTGCCTTGACATAGTTTCATAAGGGGGTAAAAATTTATTTATCTTTATGTTTACGAAGATAAGTGTGGAAAAAGTGAAGTATAACAAGGTGAAACATTTCTGCAGAAGACATTGGTGGAGGCAATGGAGCAGAACCCAATGGGAAACACTGCCGGTGTCTGGCTCCAACCACTACATGCTACTCCCCAGGCTGACAAAAAGAATGGATGCCCCCAGACCTAACCTCAAAGTGTGCTGCTCTCTTAAGAGAATCTAAATGCCACCACTGCTGCCTTACTGTCACTGAAATAAAGAATTCAGGCAGTAGCGTGGCTGTGTCTGTCAGCCTAATCAAAAATATGAGGTCCTGAATTAGGACAACTGAAAGGCTGACTAACCTTTCTTTAGTCCCCCCTAGCATCCCACAGGAAGGACCATCCCACCAAGAAGCTGCTCTATGTTCCCTAGAAGCACCTAAGAACCTGTCTGCTTCCAGGACTAAGCTCCTGATCCACCTGGCAGTTAGTGGCTCTTGGAGGTGAGGAATGACATGCATCTCCACGTTCTGGCCATGTTTCTCTGCTTTCTCTGGAATCAGTTCAGCAGCGCATGGAGACTCGCCTTCAGCACGTTGAGGTGCAACATGGTGGATTTCGGTGAGCTGAACCAAGCCAAGCAGTGCGGTGCTTCTCAGTGAAGGCAGGAAGGGAAGAAGTCGGTCAGGAATATGGAGAGAAGAGGGCAACACCAAAATAAACAGGGACTTCTGAACACAGAGGAGAGGTAAAACTGAGATTAAAATGAGGGAGAAGTACAGACACAAAGAGAAAACTGAACACAGATGGCCACATCTGCACTAGGCACATCCCAGATTGCAGGCTAGGCTTTGCCAAGCCATGAGAATGAAGCACCAATTTAAATGAAAGGCAGAAGACTGGTGCCTTCAGCAGAACACTGCTCCGTCCCTATGAGATCACTCAACACGCGCCTGATGCTGTCACTGACCCGGCATTGTCCTGACAAAGTCATTCTCCGAGACACCCTGCAGAGGAACAGTGATTTGTAACACACTGGGGGGTGAAAGGAAAATGATGGGGTAGGGAAATACTGGGCCTCGCAGTGGGAGGTATGAGGAACAACCAGACAACCCAAAGCATCCAACCTCAAAGCACTGTGCACAGGGGACACTGGGTCTGCAATTTTTGCTAGGTTTACAGAAAGGAATGTAAGCTTAATTTGTGGCAGTGGGAAGCCACAAGGGATTCAGAGAAATTAGTAAAAGGAGGTGTTGCTGCGCTACTTTATAGGAACTTGACATGATGTTCAAATGCTATCTGTTGGGAGCCTGGATTACATTATTATTATTTTTAATAACTCCAGAGGGCTTTCTTTTGCAAAGGAACTCAAGCTGAGATGGTGGGTTTGTATGTTCACTATTCATTTAGAGGGAGAATTGTTTGATGGATGCTGAAGTTTATGTTTCTTTTGCAATGAGAATTGCTGGAATATTTTGTGGTCCAGATCTGTGTTCTCATTTTCACCACACAGTTATGTAAGGCTCTGAAATAATAAAATAATGCTGGCTTTTTAAAGGAAAGAAATGGTTGCAAGTGCTCTCAGTGTGATGGGCCTGTGTGTGGTATACAGTGAACAGAACAAGTCTGATCTGAAAGGTCCATTCTGATGGGTCAATAACATCCATTAAGATTCTTTGTTCTACCGCTGGGAAATGAGAAGGAATCTGTGTTCCAGAAGCACAAAGCATTACTAGACTTGTGTATGTGCTCTAGATTGTATAGATGTGAACTGACATCAAAGTGTAGATCCCTCATTGTTCTCATGTATTTTGGGGGAAAGAGAAATGTGACATTTCCAGCACTGAGAGGATCTGGTAATTTCTGCTGTTCACCTGATTTGTCGTGTGTGGATCCATTCACTTTTTTGAGCCCAGGGATATTTTATTTTACAGAGAAATGAACATAAGATCATTTAAACTGAACCGAAATATCAGCTTGTAATCTAGTCCAGAGTACTTCATCATGCACAGCGCAACCGATTTCTTTATCTCCCACTATTACCTGAGGTGCAGGTGTCTCATAAGTCTCTGATCTCCTGTTATGCTGATTTCATATTGCTCCTGGGCATTCTGATACACAACTAAAGTGCAGAGCACAAAGGTTTACCTTATGTTTAAATTACCTTGTTGCAGCCCATGTTGATTTACATCTGTTCTCTCTTCTTTGACTAACAAATATAATTAATGTTTCATTTGCTTCTCTCACTAGTAATAGAAGGTTGCATAAACAGTTTCCCAATATACTGTATTGTAATATGGTGCGCTAACTGGGTATTAAAATAAAGAGCAATAAAGAATTTAAGATAAGAGACTAATACAAATGTACTGAAAAGACAGGGAAATCAAGCAACAGAGACTCAGGAATTCTAAAGGAACTAAATTCTGTTTCTGACCTTCACTGAATGTGAATTCAAACTGACCCCATTAATTACAAAGAAATTTGGGATGAAGATGTGCCAGGCCAAGAAACTGAATTACAGCCTCCACTGCTGTAGAAAAATAAGCAGATTTTTTTTTTTTTTTTTGGATGAAGCTTTGTTCCATCCATGAGATTCTACCCACTGCAGGTGGTCTGTTACTCAGTTAAGCTGAATGAGTGTAAGTACATCCATGTAACAAAGATGTACCAATCTACAGCAGGGATTTGGGAAATAATTGTGTTGTCTGTAGTTTCGCTGTGCAGAATGACCCTTTGTGTGGCTGAGGCCCAGTGGCTCAGAACACATGGGAGAAAAATCTCCCAGGGTTCTCACATGCAGTATCCACCAAATACACCCCCAGGGAAAGCAGATTTGCTGATTCTTTCCCATGCACAAGAAGTGAAAATCAGCTTGAAGCTGATCAAAGCAAGAATAAGCTGCTGCTGGTCCAAGATCTTGGGAGGATA
Source organism: Grallaria varia (assembly GCA_013396735.1). Classification (NCBI taxonomy): domain Eukaryota; kingdom Metazoa; phylum Chordata; class Aves; order Passeriformes; family Formicariidae; genus Grallaria; species Grallaria varia. The sequence continues at coordinate 463,493 of VWZG01006450.1, forward strand.
CATCCAAAACCAAAGCATCTATAATAACAAGGGGTTCTGCTTTTATGTTGCTTCCAGCCATGCTGTGACCATCCCCAAGATCCTTTGCCAACGTGGCTGTGAGGAAATGCAACAGATAAGATTTCATTTGCCCTTTTAAGTGAAAGTTTGAAAGCTCAGGGAGCTCTGCTGGAAGATAATGGGACACAGGCTGCCCATGTTCTCCAAATGATTAAGATTAATGATAGGCAGATGATTAATTCAAACAACGATAAAAAATTCCATTGGATTGTTACAAGATTTTATAAATTGCCTTTTCCGCCTCTACAATCTAGAAAATCTGTACAGATCCATTCTCAGAAGCAATTAAGATCACAATCTGGTCCCTATCTTCAGGTTTCATCAGTTCGATTTCCAAATCTATTTGCACACAAATACTAGGAAGCCTGAAAGAGAAGTTGTTATATTATAAATCAATCAGCTACCCTGTAAGACAGGAACTGAAGCCTCTGCTTTTATTAGTAGAAAGAAGTGAGTCATTTGCCATGACTACATGCTTCTGGATATGATTTACTGCTTCTGCAGTTCGTTACAGGAAAAAACCCCAAACCAGTGCACAGAGCCTTCCTTCAACTCCACATCAACATATACAGAGAACTAGAAATGGACACAAACCAATTTTCGCATCTGAACACCCTTCCAAAGTTGGATCTCCCTTCATATTTTGCAGCACGTATCTTCCTGAGCTACAGGAGAAATGTGAGAGACAGGTTGTGACACAGACCCAAATAAAGGGACAATTTATCTCAGAGATATTGATTTCTTCCTTTCAGACAAATAGCTCTTTCTGGACCCTCTGCACAATAATTCTTTATTTTTGCTGTGAACACTTAAAAGAGGGACATCATATTTGCCCAGAACATAGCTATTTTTTTCCAGAAATTCATGACAAATGAGAAATTCTTTGGGTTACTCTCTGGAATGACAGGGGAAAGAACTAGGGAACAAATGAATTGCCATGAAGAAGATTGCTTCAGTCAGAGAGAGCATGGTTTGGTGAATACAGTGGGACCACGCAGAACTGTAATTTCAGAAAAGGTTGCACTTTGACTAGTAAGTCATTAATGCTTTAATTATTGTTCTCTTAGTAACTATTTTCTTCATATTAATCCAACAAGTACGACTACAGTTTCCAACAGCTTCTTACAGTCATATAATGGAAATTAGTGCTTATAAATTATGTGGCTTTAACATCATATTCTCAAAACATATAACTGAATCAGGCTACTCATTCACACCTCCTGTTCCCACCTATCTATGGTATTTCTTGGATGCTGATGACCTTGGCAATTAAAAGCTATTTCTATATACATGACACAGAGGAAACACATAAGATTGTTCAAGTTGTCTCATCATAACCTCATCTGCTAAAGATGTTACTTAATGTTATCTTCCAAGAATTTGTGCTTACAGGACTCAAGGTGAATCATTTAGCTGGAAATTGTCCTTTTCTTCTTAAAATGGGAATCTTGTTTTGGTGCACTCTTATGCTGAGATAGTTTGGCAAGAAGAGTGAAATTTAGATTTGAGTACAAACTTCAACTACATTATAAGTTGTTGAAATCCCAAGGTTAATAGACAGCCAGGATGACTTGAGCTTATCTTTCCCTAAACTGTCATTATGTTTGGACACAGGGAGAGTAACAGACTTGTGTAATACCGCATGAGTTGTTGAAACAAACCTGGACCAAGTATGCCCCACTGGGCCTGCTACAACCGTACCTAGGGCAAGTGAGTAAGACAAAACAATTTCCCTGACATGATGCTTGTTCCCAGGTCCCCATTTTGGACTGTTTCGTGCTGAGCTTTGCAGAGTCAAATAGATCAGCAGCTTCCTAAAAGCATAGGTGCAAATTCTCCAAATTGATCCATTCACTTCCCAGCACAGAGGCCGGGGGAGGAAAAGAAGAAGGCAATGTCCAGTACTCTTCCTGCTCCTCAGCCATCCCAGAGGCCCAGTGAGGTCACCAACTGGTCAAAATCTGCTCAGTTCCTTTAGGAGCTGAAGTTGATCCTCCATTGCTTAAGGAACAGGAAAGGCTGCGTATCTTTGCTGCCTCAAATGAAAGCTCACTGATGTTGATGATCTGTTCTGTGGCTATTGTTTGAGCCTTCATCAAGTAAGTTTCTCATCATAATCTGATGACCTTATTCAACCTAACAGAGTGGTACTGAAACTCATTTCCCACAGAATCTCACACCCAAACAGAATTGTTACAGGTCTCTGTGGACTTGCACTGAAATAATTTTTCCATGTAAAGGGACATTGTTGCTTCTCCCTGCAGACTTGCATTGAAACCATTTTCTTGTTATATCTCACATAGTACAATGCTGTTGGTCTCCATAGGCCACCTCCCTTCAGAATAGCTTTCCACAGAATTTCACATTGAAAATGCTATATAATCAAAAACCTTACTCTAACACAAAGTTGTTCTCCCCTAAAATTACACATTCAAACAGCATCACTTCAGTTCCCACCAGACTTGCATTACAATCCATTTCCCACCCTAATGACATTGCAAAGGAGACATTTTAATTGGTGTTACATTAATGCTGCAGGCAATTTACAGTCCTATGACTAGAAATTGCCATTCGGAAGCTTGTGTCTTTTATGAGTGCCAGTCTAACTGGGCAAAATACTGACCATTACAAAACAACATTCATAATGATATGGGATGTAGCTCACACAATAGAGCTGCAACAACCTCACTGATAGCACAGTAATGTTAGGCTGTTAACTACAAATGATCTCTTATTTTTCATACTAGAATTTGCCCTCTCTTTTATGTTGTTACTCTTTCAGCTTACTGAAATCCTTTCCCTCACTATGAAGCCTTTGGTCCCTCATTCTCCCTCCTGTGCTGTTTACAGCTGGTACTTTCTGCCACTACAGTTTTTCATTTCTCTGTTGGAATGTAATTTTAAAGACACTTGCTGATGGCCTTCTCATTTGCCTCTTTGGCCTCTTGCCTTTCAACAGGAAGGATCAAATTAACAGCCTACTCTACAGTACAATCAATTTTCACCTGTCAAAACTAATAGCAGGGGTTAAAATCCAGGAAGTCTCAGATTTGCTTGTATGCTTTGTGTTTTTTCCTTCCCCCTCTTCTATCTGCTGTTACTCAAACCATTGAGGAGATTTAATTCTGAGACTTTTCTCTGCAAACTTTTTTTTTTTCAATGAAAATAAAATGAAATGCAAAAATCACATGAATTATGGGGCTGTGGCTTTAAGAACAACATTAAATATATAGGAAAGTGCATGCAGCATGAGGATGTCTTGAGAAGTGACTATGGAGAGACCACAGCTGGCATGGGTAGGAAGTTTCCATCTGCTTCAAACCCAGAAAGCACATCAACTGGCTGGCTCCAGTATTGCTACCTGTTATCTACAATTCCATGAAACCCTGGGCTTTATAATTGTGTCCTAGGGAAAAAGCCTCGTATTCCTGGAGATCAGGAAGCAGCAGAATGGCTTAAGTCTCAAAATAAGAACTTACGTGTCAGAGGGGTGAAAAGTCTGATAAAACCTGCTCTTCTTCCCTAGAATCAGCAGATTTCTCTCGAGGTGAACAAAACACCTTGGCTGTACCATGTGACATGTATTTCAGTGCGTTACTATGCCCTTAAGGCTAATGTCCTTTAGGATTCACCAGGACGGAAAAACTTCCCATTAACTCAGCTGAACAGCTACCACTACATGTTGTCCCGTATTGAGCACATGTCCTGTGAGCAACTGCACGGTTATTTCACAGAAGGTTTTGGTCAGCCCGTTACTGTGCGTATTCCAAAGGGTAGTGTTTGGGTCCGTACTCAAACCCTTCTCAAGATGCCATCAAATCCATGGCACTGAAAGTGTAGGTGCAAGTCCCTCACTGATGGTGCATGGTTGTTTGCCGGCAAGTGGTTCCAGAGGCTAATGACATACTTTGGCAATGAACTTCGTTTTCAGCCAGAGGTCCTGATCAGGGTCAGGGTCTCACTGTACCTGGCACCCTCCTAAGGGAGTAAAGCAAAGCCCTTGTTTCAAAGTGCCTACTCTTTGTAAGAGTTCACAAACAAGCTGTAAAAGCCAGGGCTAGGGGCCAAGGGAAGAAGGTAAACATCAATGAGCAGATAGCTCCACCTGCTCAGTGCTCTGTGGGCTCACTAAGAACAGGGAAAACACAAATTCAAGCCCTTTTCCTGCCCAAGTCAGGCCTAGGCCTAGGACTTGTCCCTGGGTCATTCAAGTTAAATATACCAACTACTGTTTTTTTCCTCAGTTTCTGACTCAGTTCTTTCTATTTGGGAATTTTTATTTTGTACAAATAATTTAATACAAACTGAGCCCAAACTCATGTGTGCACATGTGAGACCACTGATTTCCAGCCTGGCAGCAAAAAGCCAAGCTGAAGTCCCTCATGCTGAGTGGATTTGAATCCTAGCTCAGACCTGTTGCAGTTGAGTTCTGTAGCCTTTTGCTACCAGCTAATCAGGGTACTGTTGACTTTCACATCGACTCCAGCTGATTCTTGAAAAACCAGCATTTTTGGAAGAAAAGAGAAAGTGCCTGAGGAGTCTATTAAGCTAAGTCTGCAGAGCCAGGTTAGCTACTGTCCACCTTAGTGACTCTGAGTAACATCATCTTATCTCCAAATGCTGCTCAGCTTATCATCATTAGTTGGTTGATTTCTCTAGGTGCAATATCAAGAGCACAGCTTAGGCTTGGATTTTGACAAATCAAGCCAGGACCTGTTTTTAAAAGCAAGATAATTAGTGTAATACTCCTGGTAGGAGAAACACTCTTGCAGTCATTCAGAGACATGAGTCAGAGTTTCCAAATCCAATAGATGTGCCTTAGGTAACCTTTAGTTTCAACCTGACCTATACATTGAATGCACCAGTTGGACCCTTTGGTTTGCCCTCTCTTCCTTCAGGCATTCAATTTGTCTCTCACCATTAAGTGCACCTTAGGCAGTTCTTAAATATCACAACACTGCAGTAGCAGAGCTCTTCAAGATGTACATAAGAATGCCTTAGATCCCTTCACTGAGATCACAGTTCAAATAATGACCTTCCCTAAAGCTCATGCAGATCACACACTTAATGGGGAGAAATCTTAAAGATGATATTATGCAGAGGAATATATTAGCTAAAAGTATCTGAAATTATTCTATGAGAAGCCCTAGGGAGTATGAATTAACAGGAGAAGCAGAGCATGTGAAAAAAACCCCTCTCAATGTCACTTTGTGCCAAGTATTCAAAAACCACACACAAACTGCATACAAAGTTGGTAAGTGCTTCAAGGGGCACAATCACCATAAATCTGGGCTAACACTCCAGTCTATTCAAAATGATTTTTTAAAGTACTGTTCTGTTGATGATGTCTTTGTTTCATTTCATCCGGCTCAGGCCATTCTAGACTGGCTGTGTTTTTCTTTTATTTACAGAGAGCATCTGAAAGCCATAAGTCTCTGAAAGTCATCAGGATTATTATTTCTGTGGAGACACAGCTCAAATGTGGGCAGGCTGAGTACACAAGTGTAAGCTGCAAGTGATGCACATGCAACCCTCAGCAGCTACAGGATTCAGTTCTCACACTTGAATTCCTGGAAAAGTTTTAGATCCTGTTCCGCACTTATTAAATGGGGTATAGGTTGGCCATGTTGATGTCTTTACTTTCTGCCTAAAAGGATGTGTACTGTATTTGTTCTTGAGATAAGACAAATCCCCCACAGCCAGAGCAGATTTAAAACAAAACAACACAAAATAAATTAGTTATGGAAGCTAAATACCACCACAAACCCTTCCCAGCAGCGTATTTCCAGGTGACATTACACTCTGACTACAGTTTAGGATAAAACCAGGCATGGACAGAACATGACACAGTCCTGAACAGTGTCAAGTGTCCAACCCCAAATTCTGCAGTTGATGGCTTGGGGAGGACATTAGAAGGAATGAGAGTACAAGCAACATAATGAAAGAATCACAATTTCAAGGTTATTCATGGGCATGAAGAAAACATTAAAAGTGTCACATGGACTGCACTCAAAAATCAGCTCAGAAGATAAAAATATTGTGTTTGTCATTTTTAAAAATGAAAGTGCGTATACCTTGGATTGCATCTAAATGTAACTTAAATGCAGCATCTGTAATACCTACCACTCAAGAGCTGGGTCTCTCAGCTATAGGGGAAGAACATCAGGTGCTTTCTCTTCTTCATTATTAAGAGTTTATAGGCAATTTTCTGATAATTTTTAACAACAAGAATATTACTTTTTGTAACACACAAATGAATGAACAAGGAGATATATTAATTCCCCAAGTCCTCCCCTTGCTTGTGGATGAATGGTTTGGTTTAAATACCAGCAATTTTTCAGATGTCTAATGCATATAAAAATGGCATTGTAAATGGCATCCTACCCACCAGCACCTCACTGAGAGCTGCAATTTTGTGCCTTATGCCAATCGAATAGAGCAATGTAGATGTAATATATATTTAAGAACACTTGGATGCTTCAGAACACAAGCAAATGAAGAAGGTAAGAGGACAGAGGTATCTTACAAACAGATGAATATGGCTACAGAATATATCCAGTAAAAGCGTGTGCTGTCTCCCCTACCCAAAGAGAACATTAACACAGTCACACAGTGCTGCAATAGGATCACAAGTATTTGAAGGGAGCTGGTACTGTCCCTGCAGCACCCCGTGTACTGAGGCAACAGAAGAAACAGCGTGATGAAAATGAGGGATATATTTGGAGACATCAGAGAGCAATTTGAACAGATACTTGGTGAAGAAAATGATTCCCAGGACTGATTGCCCCTCATTGGGAGTGCTCCCATTGTACTCTGGGAGAATAGAATTGGCCCTGAATGCTTTGCACCACTGAAAAGGAGATGTAATCTCCTCTAGCACAAAATGTAGCCTTCGGACTTTTTATCGACCAATTGTCAGCCAGCACAGTCAAATGGAAAAGGCTTTAAATGAAGGGTCAAGAACCCCTCCATCTTACCCACCTGTAAGAAGTGGCTGAGGCTCAGGGAGTGAAAAGTGCTCATTCCAGGTATGATCTATGTGGGATATGAGAAACAGTCTTTTGAACAGGAACACTGACAAGTCTGAAGTAGAATGTTTTAAATACTTTTACAGCGGGACATTCTTGATTCTTATTTAACCTATGAAGTACTTAAAACTACAGTGATTTTGTTTTAAACTAGTATTTCCCTACTTTTAAATAATTATCATTGTTATGTGATAAAAAGAACCTGGATCCAATGCTTTGAGACAGTATACTTAAAATGCAAGAGTCATGAATAAAATGTCAGGGACAAAGATTGTTTTTGAAGTCAATATTCTGTTAAGATCACATGAAATTGGTAAGTAGAGACTAGAAAGCCACCATTCCTAGAGTTTAAATTAGTTTAAAACAGTATTTACATGAAATATTTCTGCCAGCTGCTTGCAAACAGTGTTGAAAACAGACAGTAATTTAGGATAATACTCCTCTTGGTGCCTGAAATCATTCTCCTACCCAAAGCCTCTGTTAGCCACTGCCACTGTCTGAAAATAAATAAGGGGGAGGGAAAAGGAGCTTTTCACAGGGAAAACCAGGATGTATCCTATTTTTGGCTATTCATTATTATTGAAATCTTAAATAAATCATAAATTGAATTCTCTTGAAGGGTTTTATCCCCTCTAACAATTGACAAGTCATGAAATTAACTCCTATATTCATTTTCTTGCCTACAATTTCTGCAAATTTTAAGCTGGTCAGATAAAAGTTTTTTTGATTTCAAATACATACTGAAATAGTCCCAAATTTCAGATCTGAATTCAAAAAGGAGTGTGAATTTTCCTTGACTCTGAAGAAAAGTTTTACTTGAATCTACATGTATGACTACTTTGAAGTAAAAATCTACAGTATCTGTTTTCAGAAAAAGAAGTGTCCTGGCAACTAAAACCAAAACCAAACCAAACCAAACATCAACATTTGTTCAGGCTGTTATTGGTAAATTGTTAGTTCTGTTGTGAGGAGAGTATCTTCTAGGAAAATGCAGCCACCTCTTCCTCAGAACATTTCCTATGAAAATCATGATCAAAGAGAAGTGTTCAACACTCGAGTTCCTGGGCACCAATAGAGCTGCTAATGCTGCAAACCTCACCAGGTCTGCAGGACTGACACCTGGGCACTCCAGATTGACTGAAGGAAACACCAGTCTATCAAAACAATAAACTGTGTAGAAAAAAAAAAAAAAGGTAAATTTCAAGGTCTTTGGTTGTTGCCACCTTTTTTCCCTAATTTACCACTTTATTCTACTGTACTGTGTCTCTGTTTTATATTTCTTTGGCCTCATCAACTGACTTTTCCAAAATAATTGCTATATTCAGTGCTGGAAGCTGATGGGATATAGGCACTTTATCATGTTGCCACAAGATGGAGAAACAAAATAAGTTAAAGATCTGATGAAGTGTGAAGATATGTGGTCTGCATCACACCTATGAATGAAGAGCTGCAGGAAGAGTTTCTCTTGTACGTTGTTCCTTAACAATTTTCTTTCTTTTTTTTTTTTTTTCCCCACATAAAACCATGATTTAATTCACTCTTCAAATTGTTCAGCTTTTGTACTGTGACTTTATCCTTTTGTTCTTTGCATCTGGAAAGATTCCAGAGGCTAAACAAAGTTTTCAAGGACAGCCATCCAATTTCAAAATCTTGAAAATAAACCCCATTTATACTTCAATGGAACCAATCACAATTTAGTAAGGAGCATTCTAAAGGAGAAATTCTGTACAACTCCCCCTACACTGCTTTGGCTTTTAAATAAAGAACAAGGCAATAGGCAGAAAAATATGTTTGCTTTTACTGAGCCTGCAACTCTGACTATGCCCACAAATGAGTTGAGGGGGAAGATCCCAGTCTGACATACCCCTTCACAAAACATAAGCACATTTGAAACAAACACAGCTCCTGACTAATTTGTGCTTCCCTGCAGTTGGTCTCTGAATTATATCTGAAAAACCAATCTCAGAACTCATCATCACCTACACATATACAAACACACCTTCAAAATTAAAATAGGCTCAGCTTTCAATAACCTTTACCCACAGATACACTGTGCTCATTTTCATTGCTAATATTCTCACCACCAGATTAGTGTTATTTAAGACTGGAGAGTGACATTTTCTGTTTCTCTAGAAAACACTGCACAGGTAACAGCAGGGCCAGTTACCTCACCTTCCTACAATCTCGACTGATTTTGATCTCGATTGGATTGCTCTAATTGACTAAGATATTCCTATTATCTTAGGAAAATACTGTAACTGTGCCATCTATTCGATGTGTTTTACTGCAGTCACTGTTGCCAACAGTACAATACATAAAAACAGTGCCTTTAAAGGTGCACTCAAAGTTCAGACTAGTCATGAATTACACCTATGAATGAGAATTAAGTAGAACATTCCTTTCTAAGTACTTAGAGGTTGGCAATCCTTTTAGTAACGAAGATATTAAGCCTGAAGGATTTGGCGCTAAAATGGAACTTCTTTCTGGGGCACAGATTATTTTACTGAAACATTTGATAATTGTACTTATTATAAGCAAGGGTTGGTAGAATCAATTATTACAAAGGTTGCTTGACACTTCCCATTCATTATAAAACCCTCTTTTCAATTGCTGCAAACTTGCCAACCTTTAGCTAGGCACTCTGAAATTTTCCATGCTGAGTGTCTCTTATGATGACTTATTTATTTAAAGGAAAAATTTAGCCACAACAATCAGCCTTTACCAAGAATGAAACTGCATAAAAATACATAATTTTGGCCATATTTAAAGAAAAAAAAAATCAAACTGGAAATCCGTACATTTTAGAAAATATCCTGAAGGAGAAGAGAGAGTTTTTATCATTCAAGTTGTCTCATGCTGTTCCTGTGAAACTCAGAAATTGTGTTTCACAGACTTTAATCCATATTTCTTGAAGGGGAAAATATCTGCAATCCTAGTAAAGGGTTGTGAAAAACCCAGTATCTGTTTTCGCTACAGGTCTCTGTTTCCCCACAGCACCTACATGGGAAAGGGGTGTGTGTGCCAGCCCAGTTACACCTCTAAGCTGGGTTTGCAGTACTCAGGACAATGTTGTTGGAGCTGATTTTCTTTTCCCAATCCATCCTGACATTAAAAGGCAGGGGAAGGTCCACAACTGCCCAGTGTTTTTAATGGCCACCTCACTGCCAAGCCAGCAATAGCGATGGTAAAACTGTCCTGACACAGAAGGTAAAAACTGCAAGAGTAGTAGGAAGGGAAAGAAACTGGTTGTAACTCTTCGGTGAGGCAAGGACTAGAGTATGGTCAAAAACTGAGTGCAGGGCTGTTGAGGATAACTATGGGTGGAGGGAGGGGGAAGAAGAAGAAACAGCCATCAGGACCAAGAGCCTGGAAATGCGCTGAGTGGGGATCAAGGGCAGCTACCAGAGATGGAAATGTACGTCATTTACACTGAGTTCAGCCTACTGAGTACGGGGTCCTTCAGGTCCCTCTAAGGTCACTGGAGAAACTTATCCCACTAGACTGCTGGTAATCATCATCATCATCATGGNACTAAGCTCCTAATTTGAATTGCCTTCTGGAAAAACCTTTCTCACCAAGGAAATGAGCCTCCAGAGGGTGAAGTTGGATTGTAAATGAGAATCTGTGACAAAGGCATGAGAAGATTCATTGTCAGGTTTCAGCCGAAGAACGGGGTTTGGGAATTCTACTGGGAGCAGAGGAACTCAGTTTCTTCTCCTTCTGTTTATCAGTCCAGATTTCTCCTATGGCTGTATGAACGCTGCTCCTGCAGAACTAGACTCCACCTTGCTGTCTACCAGTGTTTCTACGTGTTGCTAAGCAAATCAATTAATCCAATTTTCCCAGCTTGTCAGTCATCCTCTTAGGGATCCAACAGGAGACCCTAGAGTCTGATCAGCAAAACTGTTGAGCATTCGCAGATAGAACTGAAATGGGTTGGAACTATGTTTTGCATATATAACGTGTTGCAGTGCCACGAAGTCAGAGGAAAAAAAATAATCAAACCTCAGACAATCAAAAACCTTTGGAAATGTTTTCTTTTCATCTTCATATCTGTATTTTCCATCTGTCCAAACAGGGGTGCAGTATCCCTTCATTTCATTGAGACGTGAAAATATATTATTTCATGTCTGTGAAGCACCCAGATACAATAACAATGACTACTGAAGGAAAGCTCCCAAGGAAATTAAGAATTCTGTATTCAGAACAGGCTTTGAATAGTGTGCAGTAAATAAGCCATGGGGTACACACTGAACAATGAAGATAAAAGAAAATATTAAATAGCTGCTCATTAAGTGAGCAATATCCATCCTGAACTTTAAACAGAGCAGAGAATTAATAGTATGTGAGCCTGTGATTAAAGACAATGCCCTAATGCATACGGCACAAAAGCTCTAGTGAATTTGTAGCAACAACTTAAATTCTTGCATTCCCTAAGTTTTGAGTGTTTGGCTTGGCCACTTTTTGAGAATGCCAAACACTCTTAATTTAGCTTCACACAGAAAGAGACAGATCAATAAAGATTAGAGAGAGGGGTGAGTTCCAGAACTGGCTCAAGAGAAGGTTCAAGAATGTCTGGATTCAGTTCATGCTAGAGAAGAAAGCTGACCACAGTTTTTATCTGGACCCAAATGTCCTCAAATTTCATGACTAATCAAGTGTTGGTTCTGCTTTGGCACCCTCTCTACTGTGATTTGCTCTCTCTAAGATGGGAGAGTGTTTCTATGGACCTCTTCATTTTCTTGACCTTCAGAAACATTGCAGCACTAATCCTAACACTAAATTCTACTTATTCTTGGTAAATGTAGAGGGTCTTGTTTAGTAACACCATTAAAAAAGCATGAGGTAAGTACAGGTCTTCTTAAGCAGTTTGGGTAATACAGGACAAAACATGTATTTTTCAGTGTGACACTACAGTCAAAGGACAGGACAGAGGAGATTCCACATCAGGAGCACAGGGCATCCCAACAGAGTCAGGATGGAACAGGAATGGATGTAGCACTGTTGGAACTGGCAATCTCTGAAGCCTTGAAGGCATTCTCGTGTCACACCTCCTAGAGCTCTCCAGCCACACCAAAACAGTGGACAAGAGGAAATCCAACAAAAAGCAACTGGAGTGACTGTGCCACAGGGAAAGGTACAGGAGTGTCATGGAAGTGTATTCTGAACTTTGCCTTAACTGCTACATCAAGAAGCTGGGTACTCACCATCACTGCGATCCCATTGCCCACAGGGAATACTGGAAAAGCAGAGACTCAGAGAGGGAGGAATCAGAGGGTGCAGGTAGAAGGTCTCCTTTCCAAGGCAGACAAATCATCCAGCTGCACCTGCTACTACAGCCTGCAGCATTGCCTTGAAATTGGCTTCAGCTGTACCACGTGAAGCCACAGACAATCAAGAGACCATGTGCCATTTCACAAAACAAAGGATTTATATTTGTGCTGTCCTCCAGGGTTTTGGCTTTGAAACTTCCAGGTACACAAACAACAGAACATGCATGCAGGTCATTGTGCACAGGGAGTTACAACACAGAGGTAAGAAAGTGCCTATTTCAGAGACAGAATCACACCATTCCACACACACCTGCTCCTGAAGGACTGCTTTTACAGTGTCTTTGCTCTTAAAATTTAAACAAAATGTAAAGAAGCTGTAAAACTTCCTTTTATACAATAATTTATCTCAAACATCTTGAAAAGAATCTGTCAACAAGATCAACTGCAACACTGTATTATAAAGAACTTTGTTTTATGATGGCTGAAAGCATTTGCTTTTATCCAGTAAGAACTTGTCAGCAGTCAGGAAATTACATGGATATTTGCTCTTAAGTCCTGAGATAGAGGTTAAAAGCTCCTGATCCACTTGTCTTGTTTTATTCACTATTACATAAAAACTTCACTATCTGTCCAGAAATGATAGCAACAGCACAACAGAGGAAAAAAGTATTGACATAACTGGAAAAAAAAAAAAGGCAAAATCAATTCTAATCTTTTCTTCTCTGCACGGGATTGGCAGCCAGAAAGTTCAATATTCTAATCCTGGCCACTGAATCCCATTTCCCATATGAGAACATGGGCAATACTGCTTTCTAATACCTGAGAGCCATGTCTGGTGAAGACCCAATTCCTGTTCTAAGAAGGAAAATTTCTGTTTTCAAAACTACAGACAACCCCTGCTAGTCTCTGAAGCATGTGTAAGCAATAATTGCAGTATGTATGTGGACAGGGATGTGAAGAGCTCAAGCTGTTACACAGCCATGTACCCTGACCTGCTGCTGCAGGTGTCACAGCAAAGCTGACAATGCATTCCCTTCATAAAGACATTTCCATTGGCATGTGGGATCCTGATTCCTGTCTGCAACCCCAACGAACCAGCCGACACATTTGCAGCGCTCCTCAGAGTGCCTTTTCATTCTCGGCATCTCCCCATACAGTTATACAGCAAATCCAGCAGACAGAACACGTATTCCACGCCTAAGTCCTGCTTTTGCTCGCAGTGTCTCGAACAGGGCTCCCAGGGCAGCAGGAGGATGGGCACGGACCTTCCTTCCCCAGCTAACTCGGTACAACACCGTCATCTAGTGGAGGCCATCCCGGAGGGAACCAGCGCTCAGCACCCAGCCTGGAGCCAGGGCTGGGAAGGATCACAGAATCAGAGAATACTTTCAGTTGGAAGTGACACACAGGGATCATCGAGTCCAGCTCTTCAGTGAATGGCCCACACAGGGATCAAACCCATGGCCTTGGTGTTATTAGCACCATGCTCTATCAACTTGCTTCTTCTCACTGCTGTGACTATCAAACAGGAATCTTATGCCGTTCTTTCCTTCTTATTCTCATCCTCCCCATAAACCCATCTTGAAGAGGGTACTGGAAAGAAACATGTTCACTGCTGCCTTAACTGGAAGGTTCTTCAAGAGCAGCTGCTGGAGTCCTGTGATCCAACGTGTTCAAGCACAGTTTCCACTGCTGGGGTTTGGTACACTGTGAATAGGCAGTCACCAGGCTTTGCTGGGCAGAGCAGTCCTGTTCAGACAAAACTCTGCAGAAATAAAACCTGATTTTGTATAGAGATCATGGAATCATAGAATAGTTTGGGTTGGAAAGGACCTTAAAGATCATTTAGTTCCAAAGTGCCTGCCATGGACTGGGACACCTTCCACTAGACCAGGTTGCTCAGAGCCTTGGCCAGCCTGGCCTTGAACACTTCCAGGGATCAAGCATCCACAGCTTCCCCGGGCAACCTGTGCCAGGGCCTCACCACCCTCACAGGAAAGAACTTCTTCCTAATATCTAATCTAAACCTACTCTTTGTCAGTCTGAAGCCATTCCCCCTTGTCCTGTCACTATATGCTCTAGTAAATGGTACTGGAGGGACACAATTACATCACCCTGAAGTCTGCTATTTTTCAGACTGAACAATCCCAATTTTCTTAGCCTTTCCTCACAGAAGAGGTACTTCATCCCCCTAATCAATGTGGTGGCTTCTTCTGAACTCACTCCAACTGGTCCGTGTCCTTTTATGCTGGGGACCCTAGAGCTGCATGCAGCACTCAAGGTGGGGTCTCACCAGAGCAGAGGGGCAGAATCACCTCCCTCCATAAATGTGAGATCCATGGAATATTCTGAAAGTCTTAAGCAGGCCTGTTTTCTCACCTGATAGCAAAAAGGAGTATTAGCATCCACTTAGAGGTGGTGAAAGCCTGTTGCTAGGATCCCCCTCCAGGTTCTTTAGAAGACTTGTTTAACGACACATTCAAGTTTGTCTCTTCAGCTTTCCAATTTCAGTAGTCCACTTGAAAAATTAAATAATACACCTTCAGATTGCTCATTTCCCTTAACTGAATTTCCCCCGCTGAACATAAAAAAGGTGATGCTTGCAATGTTTGAAAGATTTCTTTGCAAGTGTTTCATAGGGGCAAACCAAAAGCAATGCACGTCAGAGCCCAGCAATGGCTAATCAATTTGCTAAAAAAGTGGTACTATTAGCAGAATGGGTTCAGCTCCTTCCTTCTGCGCAGCTATGGTGAACAGTCATATCCAGGTTGGTGCTAACCTACAAACCTCATTATATAAACATTGTGATTCTTGGTAAAATTAACTGCCCAGGATTGTCTCAACTGAAGAGAAAACGTCATTCTCATATCCTTTGTTTGAGTTACAAAGTTCCTTTTACTTTGGTTTTCAAATGTCAATTCTATTACATGGATCCCTTAAGTCAATTTAAAGCAGAGAATATCTCAGAAGGAACATCACAAAAATACAGCCTGCTCTCAGAATTTAGGTTTCTCCTGTAGGCTTTACACAGCTTATTTTAACAATGGAAGCTCAAGAGGATTTTGTGTTCTTCCATCCCCTGTTTTTACCCCAGGGAAGGCAGCATTGCTAATAAAACCCACAAAGATCAACCCTAAAAATAAATATCTGCTGTTGGTCTAGACAGCTCTGGCTCTTGAAAGAATTTGATCTGGGTGGTAATTACACTTAACTTTCGATCCATATATGAATTCAGTACTGGCAAGATGTGTCAGACCTTTATCTTTCTATCCTCCCCTGATCCATCCATCAGCATTTACAAAGCATTAATCATAGCAAAAACAGAACTGGAGATTGAAGTCCTTTGTTCAGTCACACAACAAACAGCACAGACAACAATGGTGGAAGCTTCTTCTTTACATTGCCCTGCCATCATTCTTGCATCATGACGAGAGAGAACAAGTTTAAGGGTGAGAAAGCATCCCTTTCATTCATCAGCTTATGTTATAAATTTGCCTGCTTTTAAGGTCTCTGCCAGGGAAGGCAGACTGTACATACAAATATCTAATAAAAGATGTCATCTCTCCCTGAATGCTGAGCTTCCATTCTATCCTTAGACCACCAGGACTTGAATATGGCTATTACATTACTAATAAGTAGTAGACTGGGAGGTATCAATTTTACAAGAGAATGCTTGTCTGATGATAACACCACCAAAATCTGATGAGCACTCAGTTTAAACACAAGAAAGAGAAAGGAAGCCCTTTTACCATTCCTCTCCTCTGCTACTCTAGAGACTGTTTCTATGTTTAACTTCTGGCCTTGAAGAATCAGCTCAGCAATTTACTTGGTAGTGAACAGATTTTTGTTCTTTCAAATGATGGCCTTTAAAACGTCCTGTCCTAGAGCTCTCAGATCTTGGTGCAAAAACTCTGCTATGACAAATACAATGACTATTCCCGCATCAGAGACAGAAAAGGTATTTTTATGACAACTGGATTTCCCATTTTGATCACAATGGTCTCCTGTCTAAGTTCACTTTACTAGATTCTACTTTGCCAGTTGCAAGATGATCAGGATTTTTTCAACACTTAAGTAATTCTTTTCCTTTTCTCATTGTTTCTATAGTTTTATACCACCACTATTGTAAAAACAATTGAAAATGGGGAAAACCAATCTAAGTGTAAATCCTGCCTTTGCCTCTCCACAACACTGGATTCTTCTTTTTCATGGTAAAGATCTTCATTAATTTCACTTCAAGGAAAGAATTTCAAGGGAGGAATAGTATTACTCACTTGCCTGCTGCTCTTGGCAGGCAGTGACATGTACGGAGCAAAGCCACAGGTCCTGTAATTGCCTTCACATTAGAGAAAAAGAGAGAGAGAAACAATGGCATTGCTGTTTCAGAGAAAGAAATGAGTAATGGGTATTTTGTGGGTCACACTAACCTGTATGGACACTTCCAAGTAATTCTTTGAAACCTGAGGTCTTCAAGAGGTCACTTGTTTCTTAAGCATCCATTTACAGTAAACTTAGAAAACATATACCTCTGGATAAACTGAATCTCGGTTCTCCTTCTACTTTCTCTTGAAGATTGGTTGCAATGTCAGGACCACTTGTCTAGTTTCAGGCTCAGCTGTGGGGCTTTATACCAATACCAGGCATCACAGATTTAAAAAAATAAAGATGTCTAAAGTTGTTCCATGAAGTAAAGAGAATGTTTTCAATCTTCAGGAAAACATATCTTTGGGAAAAAGCTGAACTTGAGAATGCTGTTTTCTGTGGAGCTAAGACAATTCCTCTCAGTAACCCCTTACCTTTAATTTCCAAATTCATTTCAGTGCTCCTTACTGAACTCAAAACAGACTGAAGACAGAAACATGGTGTGTATTAGCACACCACGTAACACAATGGAATCCCAATCTCAGTTTGGGTTTTCAAGCAATATCAAAATATGCACAAGAATAATTAACAAAAATTACCACCTTTCAGGGCCTCCTGACTAGACCTGAATACCACTGGTCTCTAGATCAGAGTGTGACAGCCTGCAGAACGTTATCAGACCTACGAGATGAGTCTGTCCCAGTCCCAAATGATTTTGCACCTTAAGGTCTCTGGCTTATGACCGGAGGGGGATGTAGCCGTGGGAGCTGAGGCAGTTATCATTCCCATCTGTTTACACCATTTTTATGCCAGAGGTCACTGGCCTCACAACGAAGAGGACTTAATGATGTATGTAGTACTGTTCAGTCACCATGCAATATAGCTTGTTTTATTCACACAAACTAAAGTTAGCTGCAGTCTTTGCTAACATGTTAGACTGAGAACTGTGATAGTACAAGAAAAGAAAAGGCCAAAGTCAGCGAGGAAGGCAATGATATGACAGCCAAACTTGCCTGTGACTGTAAAGCAGATCCTTAATATAATATTACATGGTTTAGAAGTTCTCCAAAAGTGCAATTATACTATTTGGCCAGAAACTCAACACTCTGTATCTAGATAACTCTAATTCTGGTTCACAACTCTTTCACTTGTACCTTAAGTAAATCACTTAATAGCAGGACTTCAACTTTGCGCATCAAAATTGCTTATTGCCAAAGCATTTAGGAGAGAGCTGGAGGGAGACTAGAAGGTTAGTTAGTGTTTGTTTGCTGCTGAAGCTGAGCAATCTCCAATGACTGCAGTGAACCTCCAGGCCCTCTGAAGTTTTGTTACTGATTCAGGGCAGTCAGAATTTTATGTGCAGAATTGATAGCTACTACAGACCAGCCCTTCTGAGAATTCAGCCCTAGACATGCTGAGACAGGAGTTAAGGAGTTTAGGAAGGGTTGCGTGGCTATGAATACAATACAAGAAGGATTAATAATGCTACAAGCCACATCATTAGACCTTGAAATCAGAAGTTTCCAAGAACCTGGAACACATGAGAAAGTAAAAACAATCACACTGAGCCCGCTGACAGCTCCCTTTAGCCCAGTGCATTGTTTTCAACAGTAAGGTAAAGAATATAAGAAACAGGGTGTGTATATAGAGCAATTCTTCCCCAGAGACAACCTCCCACTCTCCAGCAATCAACAATTTATCACTGAGAGATCACACCAGAACTATTGTGTTTAACAATCACAAATGGACCGACCCTCCATAAATTTTCCTAATCCCATTTTTAACCTACATCGACTTCTGACCTTCACACCATCTCATGGCAGTAAATTTCTAAATGTAATTGGGAATTGCCCAAAAAAAATGCTCCCCTGTTACCAGCTGTAGACACAAAATTGGTCAGTACCATCTAGCTAGTGGCCAGGGCAATACTTGCTCCTGCACAAAGTACTGGACTTCACTAACATCCTGGCTAATTATATGACACCTCAGAGTGTTTAAATCATAATGATTTAACACAACCTTGGGAAAAAACAAAAAAAAAAAAACCAAAAAAACACCCCACGGTATTTTCAAGAGCCGGCAACATTGGGTATCATCCAAAGCACCTCCTCTAGCAATACTCCCTACCCACTGTCTAGACCAACAATATTTAGATAAAAATCTGAATCCTGATCACTACACTGGAATCTTGGGTATGTAGACCATCACATATCCCTAATCAGAATACCTCTCTGTGTGCTACATGCCACTGTTTTGAGAGCAATGGGACAGCATGCTGCAAAAAGTTGTATTAAAATCCTGTAACAGATGGAGGGGGAAAAGCTTCCTTTGCCTTCTGCACACAATTGCCTCAATCTCTCCCCACCAGAACTGTTATGTCTCAAAGACAGAAGCCAAAAGATGGCTGCATAAGCTGTGTTCACTTCTGTGGCTGCCTGCAGCAACCCAGTGGATAAACAACAGCCGTTTCAGCCAAAGAATTAGAAAAACCATCTAAGTGCATTGCTCATTGGTGGCATTTCTAGTGGAGTGCAAAGTATCACAGGACGAAACAAGAAGCAGAACCTTCTGCAAACAGAGATTTCAGCATTTGCACAGCTCACAGGAGTATTTCACATTCAGCACCTGTCTTTGAAGATGAAACTTTCTATAGTGGTCACTGAGGGAACAATTACATGCAAATAAATTGGCGCCATTAACTCAACAGGGTCTGAAACACATGGGGACAAGCCAGTGGACTTTTTTCTTCCAAAAATAAGCTGCTTCTATCATAGAAATAATCTTAATGTTTGCTGACACTGTAATTAAGAATTAAAGCTGCAGAAAAATGTGAGGTTTGCTAAAACACAATAGATATCTTTTATCCATACAATATATGGCACCAAAATATTCAGCGTTCTGGGCAGGATAATTAATCAGTGTTCTCTTGCTGAAGTTCTTTTAATTGTCTGTGATGGGCTATGTTGGGGGGAACTATTGAGTTTTAACAGGGAACAAGATCAGGCACTATGGGGAATACATGAATAAAGATTGCATGATCAAGATCTTTGATCTGGGAATTGCTATTCTGTAATCATCTGTAAAGCACCAGGAGTGCCTCTGGCACTGTATATAAAATAATAAATGATTAACAATAAATCATGTAATTAAATCTTCACTTCGAACATTCTTTTCATAATTCTTGCCTCAGATTTAAGTTCCCACATCAGACATGTTAGGTCCTCATAATATTATTAAAGTTCCTACACTTCAGCTTTTAAAATTCCCCCAGGGATCTATTGTTTCTTTGTTTAATGTGTTTATGAGCCAAAGGCCCCATTAAGTACAATAGGGAAACTCACAGACCTTTAAAAACTTTGCCACCAGAGACATTTCTTAGGAAACTGGACCACTTTTGTCATTCCATCACGTAACTATTGGAAAGTCTATTGATCAGAGAAGTTCTAGGAGAAAAACAGAAAAAATACTCCACCTCTATGGATCATCAAGTCCTTAAGGCTACAAGGCAGAACTACTGCACACAGCATTGCATCAGGTCATTCACACAATTAAGAATATTAAGAATATTTTCTATTATGATCGCTTTTTATGCCTCATCGCCTTTGTAGATGCTGTCTTTAAGGACAAGGAAAAAACCAAGCCTCCTTGTGTTTCCTTGGTCTGGAAGATAAGGAAACGGGCAAATGCTTATGTTCCTCTAAGCCCACGCTTTACATTGTCCCCTATAGATTTGAATGGAACATTTGGTCTGAGACACACAGCCAAACCAGCAGTAATTTTGACTATCAAACACTGACTTCTAAAAGTGAATTTACATCTACCTTCAAAAGATCTTAAATATGGTGAGAGACTCCACAGAGAGCAGGAGAGAAGGATGAAGCCACTGTCAGTGCGCTGAAGAAGGTAGAGTTTGCCAGAAGTACACCCCACAGTCTGAGCTCCTGTTGAAAATTATTTGACGTTGTAATCCAATGTGAGTTCTGGTTTATTTTAGAGGGGTTATCTTATCCAGCTGCCAGGTTCTTCTCAATTGCTTGCCTCAATTCTCTAAAAGGTAAAACTCAATAGAATTAATTTAAGTCTCCTTGGTGAAGCCATGGAGGATAAGCTGGGGTGCTGTGATTTATCAATGCAGCTTCACAATTCAAAGACACAGAGCTAAGTGGGGAGTTCACACTTGTGTAAAAGTGCACCCAAGGGACATTGAGAGTTACTATGTAAAAGCCTAAGTCTAAAACAAAAAATGCCTGGTATCAATCTGAGCAACACCATGCCAGTGAAAATGGTTCATCTGCAGTTGAGCTGACAGTTTTTCAACATAAAAGAGCTTAGAATGGGGTTAGTGTAAGCCATGGGTGAAATGGAAATTCCTTTGGCCTTGACTAATGCATTTTAAGTGACTCCCACTTAGGGTCAGAAAATTACAAGTTCTATTTTGTTAAACAGTTAAAAAACCAAACACAATCTGTATTAGGCTGGAAAGTTCTACATTCCAGTGAACACAAGGGATGGTGAACATAGCCTGTGGGCCAAACACAGCCCACGCAGAGCTTCACACTGTTGAAGCTTTCATCTTCAGCACCCTGAGGTACAGCCCACAGACTACAGGATCTCAACATGCAGTGCTCCATCTTGCTCCAACCTAATGTGTATCACATGCCAGGACCTGCACCTTCTGTGAGCTGCACTGTCACACCACAACTGAAGAGGCTCACAGCTCACTGTGTAAGTATTTGGAGGTGGGGGGCTTAATTTCAAGAGGATGAGACCTAAGGGCAATTTCTGTAACCAGCATGGTTCTCACAGGGCTGCTTCTTGTTCAGGAGTTAGTAATGGACAGTAGACATATTCACCCATCAGTCTGCTGATTCCTGATGAACTGCATTCTCGTGCAATGTATGTCCCGAGCTAATATTTACAAGTCACTAAAAAATACAAACCAAGTGGGTTTCCCTCCTGCCTCACCAAATTCATATAGAAATCAAGTATATGCTTGGCTGTAAAGATTTCTGAAAAGACAGCAAGGAATAAGGTCATGCAAAATTTCACACAAACAAGGGAATTTTCTTGGTAGGTAATTTATATCTCATGACCCAGTGTTAAGTAAGGAGTGTTGGAAAAATGAAGCTTGGATAAACGAAGTTGCAGCTGTATATCTGTAACACCTTTATAGGACTTCATGGTATAACCCTAATGAAGAAATCTTGTAGCATAACCTACCTTCCCAAATTGCCAGTGGAAAGTTATTATTATAATTAATACAGATATGGTATCTTACTATTAAAAAATGTTGCAGACAAGTTCTCAATACACCTGTGAAATAGCTGAGAACAGAGCTGGCATGCCAAGAGTTTCAATCAAGCCAGTTTACTGCTTAGTGTACATCCAGAGCTAACAGCACAAAAACCCTTTTACAAATAGCAGTTGTGCTAACGACAGCCAAGTTATTTAGCTGTGGTAACAGAGTAAGAAATTACTAGAATTTGTAATTTCTCATTTCCAAATGGACCATATCTGAGGATCTCATCTTGTTTCTTAGACTAGCATTCTATTCTATCTTTGAGTTACCTTTAGTTGACTTGAACTTTACAGCAGTCTGATCAACCACTATCAGCTCTCTGTAGAGAAAGAAATTGAGTTATTTAGCGTAGAGCCTTTTTTTTTTTTTTAAACTCACACTCAAAAATATATTTGCATCTTTTTAATATTATACCCACATGGAAACAAAGTTATTTTCTGCTAACACTAATCACTTCTATTTGCATTATGTATTGAAGAGAACTAAGTTTTATCCTGTAGGTTCACTTTAATTCCTCCTCCAATACCTTTAGTATTGGAGATATCAGCTTTCTCTATGTTAATAGTTCAATGGGGGAAACAATGATCCCTGTACTCATGGTCCAGGCTGCATTACTGGGGTCTAGGGTTTAAGAGACTCTTTCCATAGGACAGCAGTGTACCCTGTTTGCAGTTCTGCCATGGTCTTGGCACACAACCTTGAACAAAATGTTTAACTGCAAAATCCTGCTTTCTTTTCTTCAGATGAAAGAAATTAGATAATAATTCATAGCTTCCTCTTTAAATGCTCTCAGATTTATGAATGAAGCAATCCTTCTTCCCTCACTATTGCATTCCTGCAATGGTTTTTGGTTGGAAACAAAGGATGTTGGGATAGAAGGGTGACTAACAAGCAACGCAAAAACAAAAGGGACCTCCAGGGACACCATGACCTGCAGTCATTGGTTCTGCTGCCCTCAGACACACACCAAGGATTAGCTGTCACCCTACATAACTCCCTAGAACAGCAGAACAGTAAAAAAACAGGAAAACAAACAACAACAACACAAACAAACAAAAAGATAAGACAAAGCCTCTTGCCCCAAGCTTACTGCTCAAAGGACACAAAATACTAAGTTCATTCCTAATTTATAGAGTATTTATTTGGAGAAAACTCTGGAAGGGAATCCTATGGAGATTAACTCTTGCTTCTTGAATGCTATTACTACATGCAGGACTTCCAGATTTCTCCCAAAACTTCTTGTCCTTAGAAGCAGAAAACATTCTGATCAGTTTCTCACGTAACCATCCAGCCCATAAACACCAGAGCCAGGCTGAAGAGAACAGTTATGCAACAGAGCCTGTGAAAGAGAAAAAACTGCTTGAGGCCAATTGGCTGCTTACATCATATATTTTCACGCTCTGTTTACAGACTCTCTCTATAGACATCTCACAATTCTGCTGTGGAAGACATGGGTGAATATCTTCTGATTAAGAAAAACCCCAAACAACTTACTGAATGCTCATCTCAGCTTTCAACTGAGCAGTCTTTTAAGTGTCACATGTTTTACTGAGGGGGTTTTTGTTTCTTTTTTAGAATGTCTAAACGTTTAATAGGCTAAGTGAGGAGTGGGTGTTCCTTCCATATTACCCCTGGGAATTCTTTGAGACCACAAACCCCATCACATTCAGTACTCCTGAACTCTCCTGTATGTATTCCTGCTTCCTATCAGTACTAACAAGCTAAAGATGGGACTCTCAAACCTCCACTAAGGAGACACTGACACTACTTTAAGCAGTATTTTAATGAACATTTCACCCCCAATTGCAGTGCTGGCTTAAGCAGCTCCTCTTTCCTGGAGTAACCAGAGAATTGATTCAGGTAAAAGCTACACATCATCATCTGCCTGTGTCAGTTCCTCAAGCTGCTCAGACACTGCAAACAATTCCCACTTGGGCCCTGCAAGAACTTTCATCAGCATGCACTAAACAAAAATTCCTGGAAATTTTCCCTCATCCATCACACAGACTTGCACTTACCAGCTAAGCATACAGGAGAAAAGAACTCATGCAGTTCTGTAACAGTTGGTTTCAAGAGTGGAAACACAAAATCAAAATTCCTCCAAGACCTGAATATCCCTGAGCAGAGCAGTGTGGAAAGGAGTTAGTCCCCAGCTAGAAGAAAATACTACAAGGACCACACATTTGTTACATCTCTGGACATTGAAAATTTCAGAGCCAGGCTCAAAGTTTTGAAACATTTTATGTACTTTTGCACACAGAACTCCACAACTTTAGATATTCAGCCATCCTTTAACTGTCATCAGGATTAAAAATCCTAGGAATTAATGACTAGCATTACCACAGTGCAACACCATAAAAACAAGTGGGTGGATAAATCCAAAATATTTGCAATTCACAGTCTAACACCTTTTCCCTTCAGCACAAGGAGAGGACTTCCTAGGATGGAAACACTTTGAAGAGAAAACAAATGCTTCAGTGACATACCTGCATGTTTTGAAAAGGCTAAAACTTAAATCTTTCCTTAAATGACTAATGAGAATAGGTGTTTTTGAAAATGAAGTTATATACCTGACATTTTTCTTAGTATGTTGAGATATTCATCAGCTCAAAACTGCAACTGCAGTTTGTAACTGTATCTTAGAAAGAGTTTCAGAGATTTGCAGATGGCAGCAAAAGATGTCCACTAATGCCAAATTTAATGACACGTCATCAATGAGATCAACACAGTGACTATAGAAGCTTCATCAACATGTAGGTGTTTTAAGTGTTCACTGATGTTTAAGACTGTTCCTTGCCTTTTAAAAAAACCCAAAACCAACTAACTACTAGTTAGAGGAGAACAGAAATGAAAAAATATCAGTCACAATAAAGAACATACTAGAATAAATTATTTAAGCTGAGGACTTAACTATAGGCTACAAAAGAAGGACAATGCAAAGACTTGTTCAGTGATTTTACTGACACCCTTAAAATTTACTTTTTTGTGAACAAATGGGTCACTTGCATTAAATCATTGGTTGCACCCTTTTCAAAAAAGGAATGAAAGTAAGAGTCAGAACAACACTGAAAGAATCCAGACAGTAGAAAAGACTCTACAAAGAACCAGCAGATCTCTGTTGCAGGTGTGATGATGCTATTTCTCTGTGTGACTCTCTTCTGTGCAGCTGAGCCAGTCAAAGGGCAGCGCTCACCTGCTTTTCAGAGCCGTGTATCAAGGCTGGTACCAGAGTGAGATGGAGAAATGCCTGTCCAGTAAGCTTCACCCCAGCTTTGTCAGAGCCCTTCACAAGAACAAAACCTTGTACCCTGTTTATGAGACAACACTACCAAGACAATCCCAAGGAAAACAAAAGTAATGGAAATTTAAAGAAAACTTCATATTCAACACCTGAAACAGCACACGTAAAATGTTTCTCCTTAACTCATGAGACTGTGCATGAGAGAGGGAAAAAAATCATTGTATCCACATCGGAGTGTCTCAAGAAAAAAATAATAGCAATGACAGCTGGCTTTAGGATTGAGTACAGAGGACAGATCCTGTGTCATCCACCGGACATTGTGAATCTGGAAGCAGCAAGCATATGGCACTGCTGCGTTTAGGTTGGTTTACAGGGAATGTGGGACAAAGAACTTCTAAAGGCTTAATACTTAAACACAAGGAAAGGCTACATTAGCTGATACTAAGATAAGAGCCTGTGCTTCATGAGTGGGACGGCAATAATTCAGAAACAGCTCTGAATAATCTGAATTACACCCATAGGCAGCAATAACGATCAGAAGGTTTGGTATAATAAAATTGTTAAGAGTTGTGTTCAATTCAACTATAATGCATCCTCCTGGGTTGTTGTGGAGCTTTGGATCCCTTGCCCATTATAAGCGGCACGTCAGTCAACAAGAATTTAGGCTGAAGGAATTCATTACAAATATAGAACAAATCAAATTAGCTCTCAGATGTTATCTGTTGATATCTCATTTCTTCCTCAACTTTCTTCTAACCACTGGAACACAACACCTGGGCATTTGGGGAAGGCAACTGTTTTAGTAAAAGTACTAAACATAGCTGCTACAGAACAAATTACAGCACACTGCATTAGTACACCACCTACAGCACAGCACGAACCAGTAACTTACCTGCTGCAAAAAAAGTAATTCAGTCTACTTTACAAGTGTCACTTTTACAGAACAAAAAGCCAACTTAGAGCAATTATGTGCTAAGGATGAGTGACAAAGTTAGACATCTATTGAAGAAGTTATTTAAAGAAATCAAGATTTGGAGGACCATTTACTTGTTTCAAATTTTCCCTGTCTCTGAAATTTGAAGGTTCCTGAAGAATTCAATAATGCATTTAAATTATGACAACCACAGGCGTTATACTTCATATTCTACATGCTTTAACTTAAATTTAGAGCAGCATTCTTTCTTCTTTTTTGCTTTCATGGAAGTTCTTTGTGATGTCCACAGAACAGACTGGGGAAGGAATTGTGACTTGCTTGGCCAGTTTTACACAGCATTTCACCCTGATCAGTGTTAAGTGCAAGCTTCAGGGACAGGTGCGTTTGATGCCATGATGTACACAGAACTGGAGGTTTTACTGCCCAGCAGTTTAGAGGATTCAAGAAAAGCAAATGAAAGCTTACTCTAGTAGAAGTGTCACAACTGAGAGTTCTATTAGACAGCAATTAGGCAATGAATCACAGAATAAACCGTGCTGTTACTAGGAAAGGCTCTTGCAGCCTCCCTTACGCACTAAGATGATAACATTTCTGTGCCACAGCTGAGTGCGGTGAGAGAGGAACAGGACTAAGTCACCTGCAACACTAAGGTCTCCTTTAGAGGCTGAAAGTGACCCACACTACTGCAACAGAGTTCATGAAATTCAGGCTTCCCCTTGTCAAACTGTCTAAAGACACTGGTGAAAGTTCCTTGTTCAAATCATCCAGAAACAGGCTGGAACACTAGATTATCTACTGCAGAGAGCAACTGTGTACTGAGATGGGGCTTTGGGTCATATGAACCAATAGACTGTGATCCAAGAGCGTCATGTTTAGCCAGCACAGGTGTATAAAACATAAGTCTTAATCAGAAAACTGATTAAACAACTGGTTCTAAAAAGCTAGAGCAATATTCATCATTAAAACTAAAGAGAAACTTGAAAAATGTGCCTACATTGGAATATTCTGATCTCTTCTGAAGATCTCCATGTGCACCTTGAGCAAGTAAATCTCCATGTTTACCATGTACCACACAGAGGAAAACATTGTTAAAACCCCCCCTTCGCGATCAGTCATTACCCAACTCTTCCAAAAGTTTATGCGGTGCTTTCTGCAATAGTCTGTCCACCCACACAGACAGTCAGCATGCCCAGTCCCCTGCTGTTGCAGGCAGTCACATCATAAACTGATCAAATGCCATTGTAAAATTAAATAGGCTTTTTGGACTAAGTTTCCAAAATTTGGGAGTGGGCCTTTCTTCCATTCAAACTAATTTGGGTAACAATGAAAAAATTCACTCATGAGCAGGGTTTCTGACTACATATTTTTCCGTCAGTGGTTCTTGTTTTCCGCTCCAACCCACATCATCTATTCTCTTCCTTCCACCCATTCTTATCCCCAGAAAAGGCTGGCTTGAACACTGTGCTTCAATTTTCTGCAGAACTTTCTATTTTTCTTTCCCATTCTTTTTGCTTAGTATATAAAAGGAGCTTCCTGTTTAGAAGCATTGGAGTCCTACTCCCTCAGTAATGATGTATTCAGTCCATCAATGATCTTGGCATGAATGCCTTGAACCTTAATAAGCCTGATGAGATTTTCTGTACATGTCATCATCAGTCCAAAAAACAATGCACAGCACTTGTGGTCTTGCACTGAATAAGCTTCCTCCACAATCCTACAGCTCTAGTAAGAATTCCAAGGGCTTATAACCATCCTTCTCTTAAATATTTCATAGATTTCCAATGTCTACAGTACAAGAACAGAAGGAAACAGCACTGCTGCAGAACTTCCAATATGATCAATACTGTTCTGCTTTTCTGGCCCCAAGTCCCTGCAGCAGCCTGACATTGCTCACACTGCTCAAGTCTTCCTACAACCTGTTATCCAAATCCTTGGCTTCCTGTGCTGAGAAATAGGAATGAAACAATGTAATCTCCTTTCTACTTCAAAAAACCCAGCCCCCAAACCCTACATGACATAGGGCAAAATTCTATCTTGTTCAACAATGTAGAATGCATCAAAATCTATTTATATGGGTCAAAAAAGGGAAGCAACATTGCTGACTTGAAATTAACTGAAATGCTTATCTCATCAGGAGTTTAATGTACATAAATACCTAAGCGCAGGCTGTTCTCCCTGCTGAATTTTAACTGCAGTGAAGTTCTCCAGTGAAAGTACTGGACAGGCATACAATGAGCACCTGAACCAGTGGATGCAGCAGCAGCCTTGTGTACCACACATAAATGCTGTTTTTCTACAAGCAGTGCTTAGCAGTAGAGTGGTCAATCACAATTTATTCTCTACAGTGTAGTTCTTCAGCTAATACTCCTGGCAAAGCTGCCAGGCTGGAGCTTGTGCATATTAAAATCTGGCAATGCAAGGTACATAATACTCCTTTACTTTAGCTCTTGTGGGGGCTTGTTGTGTGCCTACATAAACATCAAAACATATTTTCATTTTTACTTATGGGTGAGCAGCAGAGTTAATCTAAAACTGTCAGCAAGTGCCATCCTAATTAAAAACAAATGACTAATCGTACAACTACCCAGCCTGTTGACACAGGCTACATACACAAGTCAAAGCCAACCAAGCTTGAATTTGAGGAAGAGCAGCACCATCTAGTGTCCTACAGAAGTCAGAGATTCAAAAATCAAATTCACAAGTCCCTACAGAAATTTCAAGGTAGCAAACATTCACAAAGCAGTAAGACACCAGAGGTCTAACTATAGCGGCACTTCTGATAAAGGGAATTACATAACAAATATCTTGTGAAAAAAGAGCTGCTGAGAATGAGATGTTTGCTGGCAGAACAGAAATTCCTTGAAAGACAATACATTGAGAAATTATTCCGCCATCTATAGAAAAAGTCCAAAGGCTAAAATCTACCAGAAGGCTACTATTGTCTATAAAAAGCTACTGAAAATAAAAAGCAAGAAGTAATATTAAATAAATCTATCCCACTAAAAACAAAGACAACACAAAAAGGCATTTGAGAAATCTTAAGAAATAAAAGAGGAAAATTAACAAATTCTTTTTCAAACTCATCAGGAGCAGAAGTCTTGACAAAGGGCTAGTACAGCCAACAGATAATCAAAGAGTAGAACAGTAAGAAACAGACAAGATTGCAAAGAAGTTTTTAAATGTTTTGGGGTCTGGGGTTTGGTTAGTTTAGGTTTCTTCGGTTTTGCTTTTTGGGGATTCATTTGTTGTGGTGGGGTTCTGTTTTGTTATGGTGTTGCTTATTTTGTTGGGGTTTTTGTTTGTTTTTAATCCATGTTAGTCCTGGAGGAGCTCATATTACTAACAGATATGAATTGTAAAATTTATCAGGTCAGAAGGTCCTGAGGTACCAATACTGAGTGCATCATGAAAGTCCTTCAATACAAAAATCATTGAAAATTGAACACAGCAGTCTTCATCAAAAATGAATATACAGAAAATCTTTTTGCAACCTGAAAAAGAGAAAACTGAAGGATAGTTAGGAGTACAAAAGATGGAAAGGTAAATCATACTGCTGTCTCTGAATATCGCCAAGCCAAGTGGCAGAATGTAATGTACTCAAGAACTGAAACAGGCTAGAGACAGTGGGAAATGAATGCATGCATCAGGCAGCTCAAAAGCCTGGGAGCAACAAACTCAGCCTCTACTTATGGCCTTGCAAATCATAGCTAAAATAAAACACATCTCAAAACATTGCAAAGAACCCCATGTTTTTTATATATCTTAAATGGAAGATTCATATTTACTCTATTTCCCTGCTACAAGGATATACATCAAGGATTTAAACACAGAAAAGCCACAAATTACAGCATCATTGATTCATAGTGTTATCCCAAAACCAACAATCTGCAAGACTCATGTATTAGTAAGGACAGAAGTTAAAACAACACACTAAAGTTACTACTTTCTCAGAAAGTGAGGCTGATACTATAACTTTAATAAAGAACTAGCTCTATGGAAGAACATATGTCCTCAACACAAAAACATGACCAGTCAAATCTGAAAGATAACCCAAAAATTTATTTAAAACAAACAAACAAAAAAGACAGTGTTATTACCAAAATTGAAAAAAAATGAAGGATCTTTTCACTGATGTGACAAGACAGTCAATTTACAGCAGTTACATTAATTCTCATAAAATCAAGCTGGGTTTACACTGCTTCAATTGACTACATGTACTTTCTGCCAGATAAGCCGGTTCCCCTTCCCAAAATAGACAAAGCCATCTTATAAAAAAAATCATATACAGAACACTTTGAGACACATGACTGAAACACAAACCAGTCCAAAGTCTGGAACTTCCAACAAGGTTAAATTCTTTGCTGCTTCAACCAACCCTCAGCGGGGGAGCTACGAGGACAACGCCGTCCCCTCTGACAAAGAGCATGGGGATATTCCTTTTGGTAGACTGTGAAGAACGAAAGAAAAGTTCACATTTACAAAAGCATAGTTTACAAAGCAAATCTGCTAAGCATATGACCAAATTCAATTGTAAAAACACACCTGAAAGAACTCCAACAAACACAGTGTTCTGACATGCTGAAGGGATCAACACAAGTAACACCAAGTCTTCAGGTAACCGGTGTACTTTTGTAACAATTTGTTCCAAATTTCTCTTAGAGCTCGGTTCAAAAAATAGTCAGCAATAAAATACTTAACAATATAACACAGTGTAGTTTAAAAAAAAAATTCTATAGGGATAAATACACTAAGTCCTTACTTTGTAAATCTCTTCATAGGTTTCTTCATCAATCTCTATTGTAGTCACAGTTTCTTCCACATCACCCAAAATCATATTTAAGTGCTGATCATATGCCTGTAGGAATGAAGATAGTTTGTTATTGCTTCCAAAATTCAAAGATGAGCTTATTAAAATGAGAATTTTAGCAAGTCTTTCAGAAATAATTTGTTTAATTTGATTTTGACCAAAACACATTGCTATGTCAAAACAAAGTAGTATCAGTTCCCGTTACAATTGCAAGCAAATATAAAAAATTGGGTACTCCGCAGCAGGAAAAAAAAAGGAAGACATATTTACTGAAACACTCCTCCAGGAAACAGCTCTGAAGCATTGTGTGAGAACATACAAAAACTCAGAAACAGATACACTTCCGTAACATTAAACCAGCTACACATTCTCTGCTGCCAGTCCAGACTCCTGGAATTGATTGTCTAAGAACAAATTCAAGGATATGAAAGCTGTTTCTCATACAGTGCTACAAAAACTTAAAACCAACACATGTTCCAAAAACCTTACAAAAGCATGTTGGAAACTACACGTGTGCCTCACGGACCTCTGATCATCTCTGGGTTTCCGAGGAGTTGAGGCCCAGTCAACACATAGGGCAGCTGGTTCTCTTCCCCAGCAGAGCACAGCACCCAGGGAAGACAACTGAACTAACAGAAAGCAAAAAACCTGTCTCTTCAAGAGACATATCTCAGAAGAGCACTTACACAAATGAGATTTGCAGAGAATGTAGCTGAGCACATATGCCATCATACCTTCAGAGGGTGTGCCTTAAGAGATACTCATGTGATAACCTCATAGTTAATTTTGCCTTGAAGAGACCTCAGGGTACATCACAAGAAGAGGCTTGCAGCATTATTGGTTATTTCACAGACAGAAATGCAAGCCAAGAGCAGTGAAATGAATTGCTTGGTATCATTCAGGAGGCAAGAAAAACAAAATACATCTCCTGACTTTCTAGAGAAGCAGTTAATAGTACTGAACAAATTAGATTTTTCCATTGATCATATTATACTCCTGTAAGAGAAAGTGTTCAGACCTTGTTACTAAGACGATTTTTAACCTTCTCTAACCCCTTTCACACTTTCAACCATGAGATACAATTACTAGTGGTTTCAAACTAATTTTTTTGAACAATCAATGGAACATAACAGGTAAACTTGTGTAACAGCCTGTTGTAAACAAAAAAAGGCTGCCCAACGCTTAGCTGAATGAGTATGACAGTGCTCTGAAAGTTTTACTTACATGTAGCCTGCCTCTGAGCTCTCTGTCGTTCCGCATTTTGACATAGATTCGCTCATCTAAACTGAGCCTGATGAGATCAAGTGGCTCCTCTACAGTATTTGTTGTTTGTTGCTAAAAAACAAAACAAGAGTTACTTGTACAGAAGAAGCCTGAGAACTTTTCCATTCCTCAGTATTTGTGAGACACAGAAAACAAGAGAAATAAGGACACAGCTGCAAGTATTTCAAATCATTCCTTCACATCTTGATGAACCCGAATGCAGCTATTTACCACTCTGTGGGTAATTCACCAGCCTAAGCAACACAAGTTAAAAGACCTCAGTTTAGTCTGCAGCAAATCACACCTCACATACAGAGGCGTTGGGCTTAGATGATCTTTAAGGTCCCTTCTAACCTAAACCATTCTATGACTCTGTGAAACTGAGCAGCCACTGTCCACACTGCAGCAGAGCCTACACGTGAACCAGCACCACCAGTGCCACCATACGGCCAGGGCAGAACAGCCAAACCCACGGGGGCACCTCTGTCAGCACAGCCAGTGCCCTCAGCGACCTGCCCACGCACACTCAGGAGCCCTCAGCGACCTGCCCACGCACACTCAGGAGCCCTCAGCGACCTGCCCACGCACACTCAGGAGCCCTCAGCGACCTGCCCACGCACACTCAGGAGCCCCCAGTGACCTCCTCACCACACTCAGGTGCCCTCAGTGACTGCCCACGCACACTCAGGTGCCCTCAGTGACCTCCCCACACACTGTCCCTACACACAGCCCCCTCTCCCAAGGCCTTGCTCGGCCCCACCGCAGCCAGGCCAGGCCTCGAGGATGGTGTAAAACCTGAACACACCGGGCTGAGACCCCATTTGGTGACAACGGCGCGCTTTGAGGGTCGCAGGTAACAAAGGGCGTGCATCGCCCGCAGCTCGCTCCCTCCTCTCCTCCTCAGAGCGGCACAGCCCGGGGCACTGCCCGCGGCAGCGTCCCCGCACTTCCCGCCCTGGGCAGCTGCTGGGCAAAGGGCCTGCGGCGAGCCCTGCCCTGCCCCGAGGCCGAGCAGGCATTTCATCCCACACACAAAACGCTCCCGCGGGGGCTGCGCCTCACGGAGGCTGCCGGAGCGAGGGACCAGGGGGAGCCGAGCAGAACCCAGCCCAGCCCAGCCCAGCTGGGCAGCCGAAAGCTGCCGATGCTCCCCGGCGCGGAGGGAGCCCCGGGAGCCGCTCACCTGGTCCACCTCATCCGCCATCTTTCAAACCGCTTCCCGCGCCCGCCCGCGAGACTTTATGGCCCGGCCCCTTCCCCTTCCCTTCCCCTGCGGGGCCGGGCCGGGGCTGAGGCGGGACCTGCCCGCGGCCGGGGGAGCCATGGGCAGGAAGCGCCGAGCATCGCCACGGCCCGCGGCGGCCACAAAGAGACGCTCCGGGGGGCTGCGGGAGCAGGAGGAGAAAGAAGAGGAGGAGGAGGGTGAGTGCGGTACGGCGGCCCTGGCGGGCCGGGCCGGGCGCTGCGCCATCCACGGGTTGGGGCCGCTCCGGGCCGGGCCGGCGGTGCGGGGACAGCCCCGTGAGGGGAAGGGCCGTCAGCCCGGGCTGGAGGCGGCGGCGATGACCGGCAGTGTTGGTGACCGGCCGTGTTGTCAGTGCCACAGAAATCGGGGGCCCCGGTTTTGTGAGTGCCCGGGTCCGCTCATAAAGGCTGAGCGAGCGCCGAGGGGTTTGTCTCACCCCCGCAGCTTCCTAGGGTAGTAAGTTCTGGTGAGCGGGCAAACACGATGCTTGGTTTTCAGCCGACCCCATTGGTAGGGCTGTAGGAACCTTTAGGTACTTCTCGTGCATTGCGTTACTATAAGTATTTTCCTTAACCAGGTGTTGTTGTTCAAATCTGACATATTTGGTCACAGATGATGACACGCTCAGCCCTGTGAGCGCTCACAGTTCTGTAGCTGCCGCTAATGAGGTCCATGGAGATGAAACTCCGTCCTTTAACATACCTTCCCTTTTTCTGTCACTTCACATGGCCGTGCAGATGATTTCGAAGAGGAAAAGCCCAGTATAAAGAAAAACGCCAAAGCTCCAGCAAAGAAAAAGGAAGAAGATTGTAATACTGGAGTTTCCAACTCAGAAAAATCTTCCAAACCTTCAAAACAAACAGGGGCAAAGTCACAAATGAAAGAAAATAAAAGGAATGGTAGAAACAAAGGGAATTGTAACAAAGAGGAAGCATACAGGTAAGTTTACTTATCATTCTAGTCTGTGGGAGCTTTCTCTTCATCCCGTTTCTTTAGAACCTGGTTCTGTGTATGTGCATGTGAGCAATGTGTTTTAGTACTATTTACAAGCTGTTCTAAAGGATTGGGCCTTCTGTAGGTTCAGGCATAGCTCATTTAGGTTGTTTCCTTAAGCATTCATGCAGAATTGGAACCTGAGTTTGCACTGAAAACCTTGCTCCACTGAGCCTGTAGTTTTATCTATGACGATTTGCTCTGCAGAGAAGTTTTCTGTGGTGTAATTATCAAATACTCAATCTGTTGTTACTGATGCAGAGGCCATGCTTCATTTGTTTCCCTATTTTTAGTATCTTCTGTTTCTGTTCTTCTTAAATAAACAAGCACCTATATTTCCTGATGCTAAAGCTGTTTTGATAATTTTAACAGTGACTCACTGAAGTCTCCTCAGACGGAGATGAAGTTGAAGAAGGAATCTCCTGTTAAAAAGGAGATGGATGAAGACAATACTGACAATGATGATAGTAATGAAAGTGAAGATGAATGGGAGGACGTGGAAGGTAACAGTTGCATGTTTATTAATTTTAAGCAATTTCTTTAATATAATTTGATTTTTGAACCATTTCTCATTTGGATTAAGGTAAATGCATATACCCTGTATACCGAAAGTTCCATCCATGTGCATATCTGTATCTTTAAAAGCTCATACCTCACAATGATTTTAGAAGCATTCCAAAGAAGAAAAAGAGCCACACAGCTACTGACCTGATGGGCGTACCTTGAATTTGATTATTTGTTGGCTTGCATTAAAATTATGCTGTTATGCACAAAGCACTTTTTCAGCTGCTTGTGCTGGTTGATATTGAGCAGCTAAGAATGAGTCAGTTTGAAGATTGAAACCTATGACTTTCCAGTAGAGTGAAGATAAACTCAACTGAGCTGTTTGATTAGGTGGCCATCAACAAACTGTGTTAAGAATCATGATGATCATAATCTTCCTATTTTGCTGCTGCAGATTTATGCCTTCAAAACTGAAGGGTTGTCAGGTTTTTTCTTTACTATTCTACAAGAAACCTTAAAGGCACATCTGCTTCATTCACCTTTCTCCTGATTGAGTTTGCTTTTGACAGTCACTTGCCATTCAACTGTTCTGAGCTGATTCTTCAACAGCAGGTGGCTGGCATCCCACATTTATTTGAAATAACTGAGCACGCAGTGTTATGGAAGATCCAGGAGCTGGTAATTGCTGAGGATGTCCTGTTTATGGGTTGAGTACTTGAAAAGGAAAATATAGGTTCTTATCTCATTCTCAGTCTTCCCTGGGGATCTATTCCATGTTTACTTATAATTTAGTAATTTTTTTTTCCAGAACTTCAGGAACCTGCCACAGATAAGTTTGAAGAAGCTGCTGATCTTCCGTCAGTGGAGCTGCCAAGCAATCCTGTTGAGATAGACATTGAAACCCCAGAGCAGGTGAAGCAAAGAGAGAGGAGGTAAGAACTGGGTGGCAGTGGAGGGAATGGTAAAGGATGAGGTTAAAAAGTCTTGACTGTCATTGACTTGCTGTGTTCTGGGTGAAAATCCCCATTTTGTGCGGGTCGTTGAGTTGGAATGATGCAGGGTCATGAGATGGAGCATGGTTTGTACTGACAGTCTTACCAAAAGTCTTCAGTGAAAGTTGACAGGAATGGATGCTTTTCAGCTTCCTGGAAAATCTAGCATGTAACTTTGTTGTGCTTTAGTATCTATGTTTCCAATCAAGGGACAGCAATAGATGTCTTCAAGAAGAGCTGTGACTGGCATTGTGTTACTGCAAATATCTTAACAGCTCAGGAGGAAGGCTCTGTGTGCCCATACCTGAGCTGTGAATAGATAGGTCATGTGAATGCCCTCGGCATCTGGGAGCATTAGCCCAAGGAAGGCTGGCTTTGAGTGGTAGCTTGGAGGCCTCATGATGTCTCATGCTCTTACAGGGTAGACACTGTCCCAGGCCACCCTTCATAACAGAGCAATCAGATTGTCTACTGCTTCTAAGTTAAAAGCCTTCATCAATAAAGAGAAAACCATTTTTCCTGGGTTCTGAATGAAATGCCAGAGTAATCTAAAAGTCAGACATTTCATTTAAGTTTAGTATGAAGCTGTCCAAAACTGTCTGATAAGAAACTGTAGGCACATGAAGTTAGGTAGAGTTTAGGCTATCTGAATATACCGAGCTCTCAGTGGTTAGGTATGTGGAGTTCACAGTCATATGTGTATGTATCCTGCTTGCCTTTTCACATAGCCAGTAACTAAACTTTTCCGTAAGTGTGCACAGAACATTCTCTGGGATGGATTCTCTTTGTGAACTGATCCAGTTCAGGAGTCTGGAAAGACAGGTCCACAGAAAGCCCACAACATCCATTTCTTTTGTAATCTTCTGCAGAGAAAAAAGGAAAGCTGAGTTTGAGATGTATCTTCGGAGGATGATGAAACGTTTCAGCAAGGAGGTTCGTGAGGACACACATAAGGTATTTTTCACAGAGAACTTTGGCAGAGAAAAAGTTGAGCATAAAGATTTATGAACTGATTCTTAATAAAGAATAAACTTATTTTTGATCAAATAATATGGGGCCATGGCTAGAAATGGAAAAATAAAAAGGCTGTAGTCCTGACAAATGATCATTAGACTCGTCCTGAACTGTGAGTTGGAAACATCAGTGCCTTCATTAGTAAAATTCTAATTCAACGCATATGTAGGTAGGATGTATATTTCTCTATGGAGGAATATCTTTTCGTTCTGTCAGGGTTAAACTGCCAGTCATGCAGAGCAGGACGCACTGACAGGGACTTCAAGGATTTCCCATTTTCTGAAGAAGACAGTGCTGCTTTTCCACCCCATGAATGCCTTGGAGGCTTCATTATTGACTGTCTCTGCTAAAAGGAGCAGTGAAGTGTTGCTCATCTTTACCATGCACAAAAGTTCCAGTAAAGAAAATCTCTTGTGAATTCGCTATAAAAACTTTTCTCTTTCAGGTTCACCTCCTGTGTTTGTTAGCAAATGGTTTCTATAGGAACAGGATCTGCAGCCAGCCAGATCTCCTCGCCGTTGGTCTGTCCGTCATCCCTACACACTTCACCAAAGTGCCCGCAGGCAAAGTGAATCTACTCTACCTTTCCAACTTGGTGAAATGGTAAAACTCTTCTAATCGTGCTGTCACATAGAATGTAGAGCAGGAGTTCAGGGAGAGGGGTAACATTTTTGAGTATTTTTTTTCATTTTAAATACACAGGTGAGAGTCTGTCCTTTTTACAGGAAAGGGTGAACTCGGAAATGAAAGAATACAGTCACAAACACTAGACAATAAGTAGGTGTCTCATATTTCAGGTTTGTTGGAACCTTTACTGTAAACGATGAGCTTTCCACTGAAAAAGGAGAGCCCCTTCAGTCGACCTTGGAGAAGCGCTTTGCCATCTATGCTGCACGGGATGATGAGGAGTTGGTTCATGTAAGAGACTGTGGGAAGTGCAGAGGTGGTTGCTGAGTTAGGATGCTGGATCAGTGTTGTGCATCAGGTCATACACAAAGTGGTGTGAGGGATGGACTTGGAGAAAAAGAGATTGGTCACTTAGGTGATTCTGTAGCTTTTTATTTTGTTGTATTTTTATCTGGCGTCCTGTGATTAAATGATTCAATTTAAATTGTTTTTCAGATATTTTTAATTATTCTGCGAGCATTACAGCTTCTGTGTCGCCTCGTGCTGTCTTTTCAGCCTATCCCCCTCAAGGAGACAAGACCAAAGGTAGTTTTTGTTGTTTGTGTGGAATAAGGAATAGGTCACTGATTCAGTAGGCTTAAAAAAACTTCCTGGCTGTTGCAGCATGAAGTGAGTTACTGCATGAACCAGCGTTCTGTCTATGCTGCAGAAAACACAAACCTTGAGGTTCTAGTTTTCTCCTTTAAAGAAGTCACACATTTTTGTATTTCCACAAAGACTTCTTATGCTTCAGGGGTTTTAAATGTCTTTAAAACTTCAACAGCAAACACTTGCTGCTTGAGTACACCTCTTCAGCCATTTGCCTGAAGTTGTCAAGCCCCTAAGACTTGGGGATTGTCTGTACCTGCCAACCTTTGGTCTGCATGAACCTCGGGCATTTCAGTCTTTTTTTTTTTAACATATTCATAGCCCTGATGATAAAAGTGACCTAGCCTGTTTCTTCACAGGGAAAGAGCTCATCCAAGAGGCTGTCTCTCAGCAGCACCTCTGAGAAACAGGAGAGTTCTGCCACAACACCCAAAACTGTGGCAAAAAAATGCCCCTGCAAAAAAGCCAAGCAGGATGAGAAATCCTCAGAGAGTGAGGAAGACAACAAGAAGTCAAAGAAACCCAAAACTGCTCAGACTGAAAGGACACACAAGTCAAAGCTGACTAAAGGCAGCCAGGAACAGAAGGAATCAAGTAATGAGAGCAGTTTAGCAGAAAAAGATGTACCAGTCAGGCCCAAGAACGATCGCCGGAGACGAGTGGCCTCCAAAGTGTGTTACAAGGAAGAGAGTGAAAGTGATGAGGGCAGTGTTTCGGACTTTGAGATTTCAGAGGAGGAGAGTGGTCTCTCTGATGATGATTTTGAAATAGTGTCTAAAAAGCGGAAGAGCTCACTGGCCTCCCAGAAGTCAAAGTTGACAACTATAAAAAGTCCTAAAACTGAGACTTCAGAATCAAGGCTATCAAAAAATTCATGTGAGTCTCAGCCTAAGCCAGCAAAAAGTGCAGCTCCAGCCTTGCCTCAAGCACAGAGAAAGAGAAACAAAATAATTTCTAGTGATGAGGATGATGGACAGCAGGTGGTAAGGAAAGCAGTGGGCACAGATCAGTGGCTGGAGGTTTTCCTCGAGTCTGAGGACAAATGGGTTTGTGTAGACTGTGTTCATGGCAACATTGGCCAGCCCCAGCTGTGCTTCACACATGCCACAAAGCCACTTTGCTACGTTGTGGGATTTGACAATGACGGGAGTGTCAGGGATGTGACACAAAGGTACGATCCAGTGTGGATGACTGCAACAAGGAAGAGCCGTGTGGACCACGAGTGGTGGGAAGCGACGCTGCAGCCCTATGAAAGTCCCTATGTGGAAAGAGATAAGAAGGAGGAAAATGAGGTAAATGGCAAGGGGTTGTTCAGGACATGTAGTGCCAGGAGTCCAGTCCTTGGATTCTCATTCAGGCAAAAATCATTAGGAATATTCTCCCTATTTCTATTTGAACTCGAAATGTTGAGATAGAGCATTTTTTATAGGGGATATACAATAATATCAAATAGAGTTTGTTCAGAAATTTGCATAGCAAAAGTACTGCACAGTTCATGCTGGAAACATAACAGTGTGGTTTCTGTACAGTTCAGTATTACCCTGCTCAGAGTCTTCAAAATACGAAGATCTGAGTACACATATCTTTGTACATATTGGCAATGGGAATACTCTGGTCTGTTGGCTCATCTGATTAAGTTTCTGGTGGATTTTTTTGCTTTGATCCATACTATAATCATAGTAGTGAAATCATTCTCCTTTGTGTAATTCCTACAGTTTCAAGTTAAACTTCAAGATCAACCTCTACCAACAGCAATTGGAGAGTACAAAAACCACCCTCTCTATGCACTGAAGAGGCACCTCTTGAAATACCAGGCGATCTATCCTGAGTCAGCTGCTATCCTGGGATATTGCAGGGGAGAGGCTGTCTACTCCAGGTGAGTTGTTCACATGCTGTCACCTGTGTCTGTGATATTTGTAACAAACTGAAGAGCTAATTTACATGATGGTCTCTGCAGTAGTCTTGGGTCACGTGCATAGCCAGGCGAGGCGTTTTACTGCTCCAACAGCATTTGCCTATCACTTTGCTACAGCTTTTCTTCTATTCTTGACACGTGGTAATGTTTTGGAAGATCTCGTACAGATGTCTTCGAAACTCTAGGTTTGCTTCTCTCTGGCCTTTTCTAGAGACTGTGTGCACACGCTGCACTCCAGGGACACTTGGCTGAAGCAAGCTCGAGTGGTGAGGATTGGAGAAGTGCCTTACAAGGTAAGAGGGTTTGACTTCCTCCTATGCAATACACCTGCCCCGGTAAAGCTCAAGCTAAGTTCTGTTTTGGTTTTTGTCTTCTGTCAGCAGATGCAGATTTTTCACTTGCTTGTTTGGCTTGTGGTAGCTGCACTGTCAATCTGTCCACCTGCTGTGCCTGTAATTCCTAAATACTACCCAAAGCCCAGCTTTCTCTCCCTCCTCCTGCAAGGGTATCTGGCAGAACTCCTCCCTTTTAATCTTTTTCAAAGGCACCCTAGTGCTTCATATGCACTGCTGATCTGGCTGCCTGTTGCATACACGAGTCAGGGGTTATCATTTATAGGCAATGGATACTGAAGCTGGGAAATAGCATTTCTACTCTCCTAGAACCTTCCTTGATGTCCTAGAAAAATACGAAATCACTGTCAGCTTGTGATTGTGGTGTAACAGGCTTGGTTGTTGTATTTGCAGATGGTGAAAGGATTTTCCAACCAGGCGAGGAAGGCACGCCTTATGGAGCCGGCAAACCGGGACCGAGAGGACCTGGCGCTGTTCGGCCGCTGGCAGACAGAGGAGTATCAGCCTCCTATAGCAGTGGATGGAAAGGTAGCTAGGAAGGCAGAGCGCTGGTGTTAAAGGAAGTGTTTTGAATGAAACACTGGGCTTTATTTCTCCAGAAGTTGCAGGTTTTCTGATGTGAGATGAGTTAGTGACACTGGAGTCAGGATTAAGAGTTCAGGGGTAGCTGTACCCAGGAGGAAATGGTCAAAACTGTAGAGACCTGTCTTTCCTGAGTCCAGGTACTGAGTGCTGGCAGTGCAGACTGCTGGAGTTGTACTTTTGTTGAGCTAATTTTGTTAGGCCATGTTTGCTTTGCTAATTCTCTGCATTACAGCCTGAGTAACAAGGCCTGGGCAGAGGACATAGCGAGGAGATAACCATGCAGCTAAAATCTAGGCTTGTGCCTTGTCATGTGAATATTAATTGAATACTGGATTGGAATGTAGCAGGTCAGAAGAAATGGAGAGTCCATGAGCTGCAGCAGGGATTTTCATCTCTCTCTAGAAAGCAGGAATATCACCATCTCTCTTTAATTTTGCAATAACAGGTTCCTCGGAATGAATATGGGAATGTCTATCTCTTCCTGCCATCCATGCTACCTGTTGGATGTGTGCAGCTGAGACTTCCAAACCTGAACAGAGTGGCACGGAAGCTGAACATTGACTGTGCTCAAGCCATCACTGGATTTGATTTTCATGGTGGCTACTCACACCCAGTGTACGTAAAGCTACTTTCTTGCAGCTGCAGATGTTGATGTCCTGCAGAAGGTGTATACCCTGTGCGTGTGACCACTTACACACTTAGATCTTTTGAGACAGGCAGTTCTGTCAGTATTCAGTAGCTTTTGGGTTGGCTGGGTCAGCAGGCATTTGCTCCCTTTCTTTTTTCTCGTAGCTGACAGAGGATTGTGTTCTCCTTCCTAGTACCGATGGCTACGTGGTGTGTGAGGAGCATAAAGAGGTTCTCATTGCTGCCTGGGAGAATGAACAAGCAGAAATAGAAAAGAAGGAGAAGGAGGTGAGAATTATTTTTGCAGCTTCTTTCTTGTTACTTTTTTTTAAGTGAATTTCATTGAAACTGGAGACAGTCAAACAGGGCAGGCTGTGTAAGTGACAAACACAGTGACTGTGAGGGGCTTGTTGCATTCCCTAAGTGCCCCAGTTTGGCCTTGTTGTCCAGATTGCAGTGGGATGCAATAGAAGTATGTAGCAATATCTGAAACAGTGCATAATCTGGAATAGTTTTCCATGTCTGCTGGGAAACAAAAATGAGGAACACAGAGGTGAGGTTAAAGTTTTGGATGTACTTCTGGTGTAATTTACACAGTCAGGATGTACATTGCAAAGTGACCATAATTCATGTATTTAGCAGATAATTGGACACAAAGACATTTTACACTTAAGAATCTGCTGGCCTATAATCTTTTTCTGCAACACATCTAAGTTGGTGTTGGGGTTTTTTGTGAGCAGTTTAAAAACAAAATCTTCAAACTTTGATCTTCTGTGGGCACAAATACATTGAAAGTTAAAATAGTAAATTTTTCTCTTTCAATAACAATCCCCCACAGAAGCGTGAGAAGAGAGCTCTGGGAAACTGGAAGCTGCTGACAAAAGGACTACTTATCAAAGAGAAACTGAAGAAACGCTACTCCTTCAAGGTATTCTGCATTTCTAGTAGTGATTTCTTTTTCAAGATGTTACCTTTCTATCAATAGTTTTTCCAGTCTTTCCAGTGTGTTACATTTCCAGCTGTAGACTCGAGTTTCCAGAGTGTAGTTGCTCAAAAATGTTCTTTCCCATTGCTATCATATGACTAGCAGCTAGTCAAGAAAACTACACCAAAAATTTGATGTGGTCATGTCCATCAAAGATTCATTATTGTTTAACAGATTAGTGTTTCCTAAAGCATTGTTTTTTTGTATTATTTTGTATTTTGACATACCCCCTTCCTAGATTTATTCCTCCAAGACAAGCATGTAGCTTATGGGATGAGAGAGGGATGCTTTTCTGTTATGAAGTCAGATATTTTAGTTCTTAATCTTTTCCCCAGTGAGAAGAGTGAAGAGCCTGACCTTTTTAAAGCAGGTTTGGCTTTATTTGTGCGTCATTAAAAATACTTTGCTTGTGTTGAAAGAATGTTTGATGTCCAGAAATAGAAACACACTGCTTTGGGTGAGAAGCCCAAACCAGAACAACCAACTTCTGTAAGGTCACCCAGTGTCACTGTGATGGATGACAAAC
This sequence comes from Grallaria varia, assembly GCA_013396735.1. Taxonomy (NCBI): domain Eukaryota; kingdom Metazoa; phylum Chordata; class Aves; order Passeriformes; family Formicariidae; genus Grallaria; species Grallaria varia. Next base: position 506,775 of record VWZG01006450.1, read on the forward strand.
ACTTGTAGAAAGGGGTAGTTACAAGTCATTGCTAGAGCTACTTAATGATTTTCATGCCTGTTTTTTCCAGACTGAGCCTTCAGCACCTGAGACAGGGAAAGGGGCAGGATTCTCTTCCGATGAAGAAGGAGCTCCAAGCTCAGAGAGTGCAGTGGGGAATGTGGCCATTTCTTGGCCCCAAAATCGCCAGTTAGAGAAAAAAGAAGAGAAAACTACCAGAAAGAGCAAGCGAGAAAAAAAAGGGGAGGAAGCACAGTTGTTCCCTTTTGAGAAACTGTGATTAGAATAAGGTTTTCCTTGCCATTTCCAGATACAAGAACACAAATCAAGATAAAAGTATACTTCGCCAGTTAGGGATTTAGTCTCCCTGGGCACTTGTGTTTCTGAGCTGTCAGGGACCACCCTAATTCACTATCCAGTTTCCTTTGATATCACAGGTAATTAGATTCTTCCTTTTATCCTTTGACTTGGGAGTAGCAGACATGCAGTTGTACCTTCTGAGAAGATCACTTCGCGGTTTTGGGGTTTTTCCTTTCTTGTGCATCACTCAGCTCTAGTAATTCAGTTTCCTGAGGTACTTCTTTTATTAGCAGCCTCATTTTTACTCCTTTTCATTTTTCCCTGCCTGCTCAGAACTAAAGCAACCAGATGGTGTTTAACTGGGGAGAGCTGGCCAGAGGACTTCTGATGCCTGCTTTGATCCATACCTTATCCAAATCTGTGGTGAGGTAGAGTTCTGGCCTTCCTGTCTCATAATCACAGAAAGGGAAATACTTCCTCTAAGGTCTAAAGAAATAGGCAGTCAGGATTTGGAGGAATCTGAATTTACTTTCCAAAGAATACTTGCATTTTATGAACTCAGATTTGGCTTTTCAGCCTACCATCTTCCTTTACTTTCAAAAATCTTGTGCTTTGGAAGGTAGAAGCCCTGTCCTCATTTCAGACTTAAGGTTCAATATGTCTTAAGTAATTTGAAGATACACATATTTGTTTCTGTTTCTTTGCAAGGTTCTGAAGCAAAACATGTAAAACTGGCTGAATGTCACAAACAAAATGCACTGAAATCAGAGAGTTCTTGTTATCCAGTACCATAGGATTAAAAAAACTGTTGAGAGAAGAATGTTAAATCTACATAAGCTTTTCCTGCACTTTGTAGTAGAAATACTGATTTGTCTTCTGCAGTATTGTATATCTAAATTCCACTGACACTGTCTCTTCAGAAATAGAGGGGAAAACAATTCAGTCATTGCTGGATATTGTCACAGGAAAGATTGAAATGCAACATGTAATTATGGTCAGAAAAAAAATCTATTTTTGTACTGTATTTGTAGATCAAAATAAAGCTTGGAAAAAAGAGTATGTTCTGTTACACCTCCCTTCTGGCCAGCTTGCTGTTCTGTAAGCAGCTGTTTCCCTGGAATGACCATGGATAGGAACACACTGTATCACTTCCACACCTCATAAACTGGGTCCCAGGATGTCCCAGAAGCAGCTGCTTGTGAATGTTTTAATGGTCTTCATTCTGAGTTTTTAGTTTTTGCTACCAAAATCTAAATAAATAAAGACCAACCTAAGTTGGAGGCTTGGGGAGTAGATCCGACCTGTATATAAACTTCAAGAAAAATTCTGTATTTTAGCAGAAAAAGTGCAGTGGGCCCAGAGGATGTATTTCCTTCTGAGTTAGTGCAGACATGCAGGATACTCCTGAGTGTGTTGAGTGTGCTCAATGTGGGGCCCATGTCTAGCTTAAATCAGGAGCTGGTACCAGCTGTACCAAAGTGACTCCGTGCTTCCTCACCTGGGACACACACCAGGGATGCACAAAGCTGTGGGTCCAAGGACTATTTTATAGTCAGCTGGAAAACAGACAATAACATTTTCAGATGGCAGGATTCTGCTTCTCAGCTACAAAGGCAGCTGGTGCACCCAACCTAAGCATAGGAAAGATGAAAGAGTAAATGTGCTTTAAGTTGTTCCTACAGAAACACTGTTTGTGTACGTGCAGTGGAAGCGAGCCTTGGCTGTGAGCCTTGGCTTCACCAGCATGCCTGGCCTGGGGAACGTGAAGTTCTTGTCTGTGAAAGGAATCTTTATTTTGTTTCATTCTGGTGTGCACACTGGGATGCAAGACAAAAGTATTTTAGAGTGTTGAATGCACAGGTAACCCCCCAGTCTCTTTAAAAATACAAGAGGCTGTTGCAGTCAGGTTGGACCATCGTATTTTTCAAATAATCTTAGAGAGGCAAGGAAGTGACTGATTTCAGTAGTTGGTAATGAGGAGTAAACCTATAGCAGGCTGGCACCAGTGGTACACAGACCAGAGAGCAGCTGTGCTGTCATTGGCAACTCACTTCCCAAAACGGGGAAATGTTCGCAGGACAAACAAAACCCACGTGTGCATTTATCTCAACCAACAATGGGAAGCTAGTTCATGTGGAAGCTACAAAGTAATCATCATGTACCTGGACACTACTGCTGGATATAAAACGTGCACTACTTAAGTTTAATAAACAAGAAGCCTACAGACCAACCTTCTGAAAACTGCATTTTATTAAATATACAAAAGCTTAGCACTTCTGTAGAAAATTGTATCTTTGTCTCTGATATGGTAATGTTGGTTAGTGCCATGCATCATGGGTAAAATGGTGGCAGTCCAACCCCTTTCTCCCCCAGTGGAGTGCAGTTTCTTACTGCTGGAGCACAAGTTGGTGTGCAGCAGAAAGACTCTGCAGTACTGCTGACACAAGTCAGCTGCATGCATGAGGCCACATCCCCTTCCTGAGGCCTTTTACTCACTGCTCCTGCTTTTACTAGCACAACTGAGCCATGAGACTGAACTGACAACATTCAAATACCAAAAGAATTAAAGTAATTAATAAAGTAATTACAGCTTCTCAAAATATTTATGATTTGTAACTCAGATTTCTATTTCAGTACCATTTCTAACAAACATTTGCTTCTATGTATGTTCAAGTCAAGTTTCTTTGGTACAGAGAGCATTTCGTAAATGAAGACATTATTTTTGTACTGAATTGTGTACACTTACAGAAACCCCCAAAACACTGTAGTAGTGCAGTAGTTCCATCTGGAACCCAGACTCCATACTGGTGCGGAGACTTCAAACAGTACAAGAGTGTCTCCAATCTCAAGTACTGGTTACAACAGAAATATGTAAACATGAGCCACTGCAACACTACAAGAAGGCATTCCTCTAACATGATACAAGCTCTTAATTTAGGCTACTAAAATCTATGAAAACTAATCAGGCAAAAATGTTTCCATTATCTAATTTCATGGACTATGTTCATTGCCCTTACTAAGTGAAATTCAAGAAAGAAACAGTATACATAGCGAAGAAACCCCAAATATTTTAAAGACTATAAATTCAATTATAAAAGTTAATATTTCAAGGCAACAGGTTTTATATGTACAGGTGTAAGTGCAAGGTTTTTTTAAATACTTATGCAATGGTATAGCCTGGGCTATCATTTTGGATGCTTAACCAAGAACAACTTCAGAGACTTAAAAAGTTAGGGGAAAAAATGCTCTCTGATCTATTTGCCCAACCTCAGAGCACTGCTAACCTGTCCACTCATTACACTGAGTTACTTTGAAAATCCCCAGTCCAAAAGCACACGGCTTACGTGAGTATTATGTGGAATTAGCCTAAGCTGTGTTTTCCCTTTGAATACACACACTGCCAAATGCATCAGTCGAAGGAGTGTACCTGACTGTGCTACAGGAAAAGGCAGCAGAGGGAGGGTTTGTCAGAGACAGGTATGCACACGTTATTTCCTGAGGATATCTAACCATGGTCCATGGGATCCAGCTGGCACCCTCTCCAAAACACAGGAGGTGCCCCACCTTCAATAAGGACTTGCCAGTTCTCAGATCAGGAATTACCAGGCAGTGAGAGGTACAAATCTGCTTGTTTGCTAACTTATCAATACAGACACTCCAATTGCTTTTTCCCCCAAAGTTGATGTTACTGACTTCCTACAAACGGCCTCCTGTAGTCCTATGGATAACGTGTACCAACAACCACATTCAAGCCTGCTTTTGGTGCTCGCTGCTGAGCTGTGATTTGCTGTAAACACACTGCAGGAACCAGGACAGAAACACACTTCAGAAGTTTCTAACCATGACTCAGCTCAAGATCCGACCATCTCCTTCTCACTGCTGCTTCTTGGGTGGAACACGAGATCTTGCAACCACGATGGGCACCACGGAGAACAGCCCAATGAGCAGAGCCCAGAGCGGGCGGTAGAAGAGCCACCCCACGGAGATGGTCAGGAGTGACAGCGAAGTGGCTACGCAGAAGGCAAATGCTTTTAATCCAGTGTTAACCAGATCTCTCACAACAGGAAACCAGTCCACTGCAGAGAGAATTAAACATGGGATAAAGCAGTTGACAAGATGATAGTTGTAAAGAAAGTCACGCCTAGGATCCGCATACTAACTATTGCAATCAAAAGAGAAACTCAAATGATTTATCAAGAGCACTGGATAAGGCATTTCAGCGGAGCATCCTCAAGGCATCTAATAATTAAGCAGCAGCTAAATATATAAGGCAAGGCTATCCTGCTCTCTTCAGGCAGAAAGTAATTAAAAATCAAGTCTGAAGACTTGTCCAATGCTTGAGGGGCAGAGGAGACAGATAGCCTTGTAGCTATGGAACACGTCTAGGGCAAATGATACAAGATGCTAGCACAAAACTTAATTTCTGGTAACAATAAATCTTGCAGCAGCATGTATGTGGATAAATAAATCAGAAAAAAAATTTCACAGCTACAAAGTAAATGATATCTTTGATGTCTGAAATTTATACAAGTTTGAGGCATCGTCCTGCTTTTCTGTTTTTATTCCAGCATGTTAATATGTTAAAAGGATAAACAAAAACTTGCCTTGCTGTTTGTTTACAAAAGTGTAGAACAATCAGACACAAAGACATATTTCTAGACAACTACTGATTAGGACGTGTTGGGGGGGACTAGTCATGTGTGTTGGTGCAGAAAGTCATTGTATTGCAGCACCATGAATTAGATTTGAAAGAACCAGCCCAACATGTGCTTTGGCTTCTGATTTTGGAAAGCACTGGGCTGAGATCTTCTGAGACTGGAAACAGATATTTTGCGTGTTTTTTTTTAATGTCCACAAGACAACCAGATGATTTTGGGATCCTGTTTACCTGCAGTTGCCTACAGTAGTTTTCAGATCAAATCAAATCTGAGTTCAAACCAGATTCCTCCTGGTCTCTAAATAAATGAACTGCATATGGGAGCAAAAGAAGACTCTCTACAACTTACAGTCTTATTTGTAGATCATTTCACCTTTCTGTAAAAAAAAACTTACCTAATGTGTAAAAGATTCGGGTCATTAGGCTGATGCCTACAAACATGGAGAGCCAGCCTGCTGCACGGAGGGCCCAGGTCTTCATGGTGTTACTCTGATGCTCTTTCTGAAACACTTCCTGAAAGCAAAAACGACACATAGCCTGTTTCTTGATTTCTTTCAATATCCTCTTAATTACAGTATTATGAGCAAATCAGAGCCAACAGCATTTTAGAAGTACAGTTTCTGTTGTAGAAGGCACATTGCAGCTCATTCCACAGGGTCTGTCTGTGCAGTATGGCAGTGCACAGCAAGATTGCACAGTGCAGCATGAGGGAAACTGAATTTTTTCCTAAATTAATAGCCTAACAAGCACCATTTGACACTAACCACAGGCAGAGAGCACACAGGTTTTGCTGCAGTTTGATACATTCAACATTACCATGGGAAGTAAGATACCAGTAAGTAACTGTACTAAAGACAGAAGGATCTGACTTCATTGTGCTTGAAGGAACAATAACCACTACAAGCTGAAGGAAAGGTGTGTGAAAGAGATCAAGCAGGATGCAGGAAAGAAAAGGCAAAAGGTGTGTGTGCACTCCTTCAGGCAAAGCAAAGCATCTATTTGCAAGAGTTCTGAATAAGATTTTTTTCAAAATGGGCTGTGTGACCCTCTGATTCTACAAAATGTTCACATGAAGATGGTGGGACATAATAAAGTACTAAATGGGAAAAGATGTGTAAACCTGTTTGATTACTTGTACATACAACCACTCTACAAATTATTCATTTGCAGTGAGTTAATTTTCAATAAATTAAAATTCCTTCTAATGAAGATACAAAGCTTACAGTAGAGAGCTGATTCTAGTGCTATTCTTTCAAGTCAAACAGAAGCTTTTTTTAACTGCTTTTGGGAGCTCCTGTAAACTCTTGACATCTGGGTTTTTCTGAAGCAGGACATGAAACAATCATTAATGGAAACAAACCTACTAAAAGGAGTAAATGAATCACCAAATTGCTGGAGCATGCAGGATTTATTGGAGCATAATGCTCTACCTGAAGGTGGTTTCTCAGTGAGAATTGCAATAAACACTTCAAACAAGCCTAAACCCCTGTTATTAAGAGCCGAAGAGATAATAGCTCCTATAGTTTATTTAATTAAAGTCTGATTTTTACATGTGACCTTTTCAAACGTGTGTGCTTGAATGTGTAAGCAGGAAACTACCAAGGAACAAATAAAAGCAAAATGAGAAGGCACAGAAAGAGTCTTTAGAGCAAAGGATGTTCAAAAGCATCACAAGAGGATTAAAATAAAAAAAATCAGAAATTACTATAGCCAAATTATGGACTGCTACTGGCCAAAGCATGGCATTTTCTGCAACACACAGAACATGCAGAAACCTGGAAGACAAACATGGGCTACAACATGTAGTCCTAGAAAAAGGAGAGAGAAAAGCCAATGTTTACATTGAGTATCTCCTCTTCTAGAGCAGGTCTGAAGGAGAATGAGAGCTTACTCCTCTGCTGCTTCTGCACTACCATCTCCAGTTTTAACCCTTCACTAGTACAGTGTGGTATCTCACCTCCACAGAGAGATCCCCAGGGTGCAGAATCTCTAGGACGTCTCCAGACTTGGTGTGATATGCAACCAGCTGATCACCTCGCTGGCGAGCAATCACAGTCACCTTGGAACAAAGGGAAAAATATTTACTGTTTACTGAGTTGGGAACAGAGTTTGTACAGCACAGTAACGGTGAAGACTCACCTTATCAGCAGAGCCCAAATGGGGATCATCTCCACTCAGACCTGCATAGAAGAACGAGACACGAAGGTCTCCCACCTACAAACAGGAAAAGACTGGAAGTCAAGAAAGATTGCTTTACAAAAGAGAATCACAGGAAAGACAACTCAGCATGGGCACACCCTGTATGCATTAACATTTTCACTGAATGATTATTTCAAGCCAGAGGATACCCAGAATGATTTCCAAGCTGTACTTTTTCAGGGGTAGTTGACAGCCGAAACAGGAGAGCTCAAAGACTGTTTTGCAAAGACCCCTCTGATTTAGCTGCAGGAGCACATTAACACCAACTATACTTTTCTTCATCCCTTATCATTTCATCTTTTGGCAGAGCAGGGCAGGCAGCACAAGCTGACAACAAGCTATTTCATTGTACTGCTTTCAGCAAGGCAGAGGTAGAACCAACCTCCCAGCCCCATCCCTTTAAAAGCAAGGCAGACTCAAGGAAACAGAGACAGAGAAGTGGGATAAGAAGCTTCCTGCAAGAGAAGAACTCATGCAGAAGGACTGCAATAAGGGAGTCATCCTATATAATGGTCTGCACTCCATTTTCTATGTATTTAAATAGAAATGGGACATGCTCCAGTTTCTTTTTCATGTAAGAATAATCACTGCTTTGGTTGATCTTTCTCATCTTACTTCTGGACGCCTGGGGTTCTCGCTGTGATAAAAGTAATCTCCTCCTCGGGTAACATCAGCATGTGGATCCTCAAGGTTTGACAAGCTCAACCGCTTGAAGTCATCAATTTTATCCACGAGACCTGAGGAGAATACAGCATCAAACTGAGGTCCAGCATCTAACCTGGAACAGCCAATTTGCTGGCTGCCTTCCCGATTATCACTTGACATGACGGCTACTGTGGAAAGAACCAAAGTCCACTGCTAATGCAACAGCAGACACAAAGCCAGTATAGAGCAATCCTTACCCTTGGAAAGAACAAAGCTGCCAACCTGGACGTTAGGAGAAACAGCAGTGAAAGACTCCACAGCCATGGCACTGAGGAACAGAGAGAGTCCCTGATTAGTCCCAGAATTACAATCAAACTCTTACTGCATTCATTGAAGAAGGCGTGAAGAATCTGCCTTAACAAACAAGATGGGGAGGAGAGACAAAGCAGGCATGTCATCTGTGCACCCTTTTTTCCATCTTCTCTCACCTAAACTGCTAATTTGTCACTAAACTTGCTAGTTGGGACTTAGAATAAAAACCACATTGATCTTCACTTCCCTTTCTTAAGTAGCACTTCCAAATAAAGGGCACTGTATTTGGATGAGCCCACAGAACCAAAGCAAAGTTCTGGAGATAGTGCAAAGTTCAAACTTTCATTGAAATCCCAGCCCTGATACCTCTCTGGCTGTATTCTTCAGTCACACATAATGTCTTTTGCCAGAAGGCATCCTACATCCTAAGGAACCAAGCAGGCACTGTGAAAATGGCAAGCAAGCTAAAACTTAGCATTATGGTCCAGAGGTAATATATAAATTGGAGGCTGCAGATGAGAGATATACAAAACAAATTCTATACGGCAATTGCTACAAATAAGCCTGTGAGCTCATGAACACTGGCTTAGAAAAGGCAGCATGCAAGTGGCATGGAGACACCTGCTATTCTAATCCTCTACTTGTAATAAAAGAAAGAATTAGTAATAGACTGCACTAAAGGACAATAACAGCCAGAAAGGAACCCATGCAAGTTCTACACAGAGACCCCCTGGTCCAGAGGTAATATAATGTCCAGCCATTACCAATGGATAGGTTAATTCTGGTTCCATCAAGCAGCTCTGAACTGCTCTCTAATTTCTTTCTGCTCTCATTCTCCCAATAACCAAAAGAACAACGGTTTCCATCTACTTCACTGTGTCATGGAATTAGTCATTTAGCTTTCATCTTTGATCAGATCCAGTGACAGAATCCAGAGGGACTGTACCAGATGGAACATTACCTTGGGTTTTTGTGTCCAATTTCTCTATCAAAGTTTCTGCTGTTCACAACTTCCGATTTCCACTCTGTATCTAAATAGAATGATACAAAGGTAGAGGAAAAGACACTCAGATCTTAGTTACTGAAGACACCTCTCAATCAATTAATCAGTTCTAAGTTACACTTCTAGTAATACTGTTTACATCAAAGTATGTATGTGATAGCCTGTACTGATACTTAGACCCGTCCTCCTAGCATATAAACAGAGAATGGTGGGATTTTGGAGAAAAAAGGTATTTTAGGGATAAAGTTGTAATTCAGCTGTGCTCAGCTTTGCTGTTGGCATCTTCCACGATCAGGCTTTGATTCCTGGCTCCACTCTTTGGGAATAACTTGATTTTGTGAGGAAAGGTTGTGAGCTCTGGAACCAGCAGAGCTGGAAAGAGTGGCAGAGAGAAACCCTCACATACTGACTGTAAGCCCAGCCCCAGCCCCTGCCCCACTCACTGCCCCATCAAAGGGGTGAGTGCAACCTGTGGCGATAACCAGGGGCAGGGGGCAAAGGGAGAGGAGTCTGGAGTGAACTTGAGCCTGGGAAAGGGTGAGAGCAAATGTGTTTTGCCAACACCTGAGTCAGTAATTAATTTATTGTCAATTAAAATAAATATTTAAGTTAAATTTCCCCAACTAAAGTCTGTTTTGCCCATGATGGTAATTGGAAAGCCATCTCCTCATCTTTATTTGAACTTACAAGGTCTCTAATTCCTGTTCTTCCCAAGCAAGCAGCTGTGTGGCTCCTTGGCTACCAGCCAAGGCTAAGCCACCACAGCTAACAATACACAGGCATTTACTGGACAGAATCCATCAATCTTGAGATGGCAGCTGTTTTTTGAAATGGCATTTCTTTTTGTAACCTATCACTGTTTTACACAGCTCACAACCACTAGCTTTGCTCCTTATGTACCTCCATGCTGCAGGGTCCAACGCTTCACTGAGCTGGGTATTTTTATATGATCACACCCAGAAACTGCTGCACGCCCACGCTACACATCCATGTGCTTTAATCAGAGATAAATGATGCACAGAGACCAATCTCCAGAAATACGATGACTCAGAGCATTTGCCTGCCCCTGGATAGATCAGAATATCACGCTCTGTTCCGCTCCTGCCAAAAAAGCCTTTGGCAAAAGCCAGGGTGCACATCAGAAGGTGCTGGTTGTTTCCATTAGCAGATATCAACACACAAACAAGTTCTCTACTGGCTCCCTTACAGGTTGGAGCTACACTGCTCTTCCCTGTCTATTCTCTGCTGCTCACAGCTGACATATGCCCAATTACTTCATGTCTGAAGCGTCATCTCAAGTGTAGCTTTGAAGACACTCTCATCTCTGCCCATCTCCTCTCACTAAGGACCTTATGGCCCCTATCTCTGTAGTATCCTATTCCTGGATGTTGCTCTGAACCTCCAGGAGTTCCAAGACAAGACTCAGATTTTCTGTAGTACTTGCTTGCTAACAGCATCTCCTCTCACCTCAGTTCTGTCATTTGTTTAGGAATCAGAATTTTTCCTTATTTCTTCACATTCCTTTCCTTTCTTTCCCAAGAATAAATTACAGGTTTTAACAAAAAAAATCAAAATACACACACATAAAAGCTCAAAGTTACATGTATAAAAGAAAAAGGGACTTTCTGCTGATCAACTTACTGTATGAATACTTTGTCTCTTTCTTAATCTCACCATTCTCTTCATATTCCCTGCAGAGGAAAGGGGCTGGGATGAGAACCAAGACAGTGCACACACACCCCTGCTCAGGGAAGAATACACTTACAGACAGATCACTGGCAACACAAACTTACCCATACATGTAACCTTACTCTTCTCTGAACTACCTGTTCTGAAGACAGAAATTTTCTGTACAAGGAGAAAACTACACACAAATGCTGACAGCCACAACCTCTTTATTGTCATGTTTCCAACAAGGAGGTGTTGACGAGATCAATGAGGAACAATCAGTATTAAAGACACTGAGACAAGCTGACCTAAATCAAGTCTTTTACAGATGCTGCACCGTAAGCAATATAAAACTGAAAAATTATTTTTCATATCTTCACAACCTCTGATTTTCATCACATGAAAGAGATTTGGAACATGAATTCTGTGCACTCAGACCTACCTAATAGCTAATAACTTTCATACTACCCTCAGCGGAATTATTAGTAATAGCAGAAATGTTTTCCCTATTCAGCTTGCAACTTTTACCAGAGTAAATATCTCAATATAGTTCTGTACATTGTCTTGAAAAGGCACAAAGATTGCAATATTGCCTATTATGGACTAATCTAAGTGTTACTCAAGCAACTGAAATGTGCAGTTTACTTTCAAAGCTAGAAATTAATGTTGTCTTTTGATTATTAAGGATAAAGGGGTAGCAAAGTCTTCTAAAAATAAAGAAATTGTGCCTGGGTTTGCTAAAGTATTTCCGTTTGCACACATATGAAGTACTAAAGAAATTAAGAGACGGAATGAAGTTACACAAAATCAGGAAGTGGAAACATCTGATAAAAGGCCTTGGATGTTACTCAAATTTTATCAGATGTAAATTCTGCAGCACAGACCATCTACGAGACCTGACATCTCCACAGAAATTAAAGTGATTCTCTAAAGAAAACCAAAAAACAATTCAAGAGCTCTAGAATTCTCATGCTGTAAAGAGATTTTTGGAATTTTTTTGATTTGGGTATGGGATGGGGAAAAAAATCATGATGGGATCCTGTTAATACAAGAGCTTCATAAACTACTTCTAAAATTACTTTCACTTACTTGGAATCTTCATATTCTACCCACTGGTACATTTCCACATCACGCTTAAGTTTGACAGCCTGGATGGAGAGTCCATAGCTGGGGTCAAACAAGGGCTGTAGGAAAGTTAAAGAAAATATAAGTCAGCATAAATGCTGTACCTCACAAATTCAAATACTGTACTTTCATCATCAAGCCCCTTTACTTCCCCATACACAGCCAGCACTATGTTACACACATTTGAACACAGTATAAAGGTAAGGTGATAGCCAGCAATGCTTACAGAGGAGGAGAAAAGCTACATGTCTTCTCCTGGATATCAAACATAACTTTAATTGGCAGACTTCAAGCTTGAAATACTCATATCTTCAAGGTACCGTTTTATTTACCTTAGATGTACTCAGAGCACCAGACAAGTGCACCAGACTCCCTTCATTCTGCTGAGAGATACTGTGGATGCTATCAAGAGGGACCACAAGAGAAAGCCCCTCATCAAGAGATTTGGCTGTCCTTAAAGCTCGTCCCTGCAATGAAGAATACCAAAATCAAATTGTGGAGAATCACTGGCACAGCAACACTTTGTGAAAAAGGTTAGAAGACAAGTGATCTGAAGACCAGAAGGAATGCTTGTGTATTTACTCTCAAGACGTATTTTCAAAACACACTTGTACTTCTCCACTCTCTCTGTGTCCAGCATAGTTTGGGGCAGTACTTCTTAACCACGCAGCAGGACCATTAACATTGACGAAGCTTCTCAACAGACATAAATTACTCCTACAAGAGTACAAAGCTCTCCACCTCTTACATAGTTCACCCTTTATGAATAACTGCAAAAATTATACAAATTATGGTCCTTTTTCCACAGACCCATGAGACTTCTTGGCAGAATTTTCCCTACCTTACCATCATGTCATGGTGTGCTTTTTTTTTATGCAAAGTCGTCAGATTTGGGAGTAGCTCTTTTTTCTCTTGCAGAGGTATAAAAAGATGCCTTAGGTGCAATTCACAGAATTATGCTCCCTCCCTCCAAAACTGCCAAAGCCTGTATGTTTGCAATTGTAGAGTGCTTATTTTTCTTAATCTGATAAATTTTTTAAATCTAAAATCAAGACAAAAAATAACACTGAGAATAAATGATACACTTAGTTTTGCAACATAGGGTATGAATTCCTTTAACATAATGGTAACAACACTAGAAATTAGGGCCTTTTGTTATCCTAAGAAAAGAGAGAAGGCTGGAACCTGGCTGGCTCATGCAACACTCTTACAATAATATCACAGACTGTTTCTGCATCAGTCTCTCACCTCTCACCATACACGGCTACTGTCTCTACCACACTCAGTTCTACAGAAATACTACCTGTGGCCCTGTGATTTCACTCTTCTGTTATATCCCAAGCATAAGCACCAGGCTCTCCGGAGAAAACTCCTCTTCTTGTGAATGAAGTAACAAAGCTGTGTACACTGACAATATTTCACTTACTTCATTGGTAAAAAGCAGGTAGGAAGCCAGAAGAAATGTCACAAGTCCCATCAACATGCCTCCAGAAGTCTCACTGAGCCTCTCCAGGAATCCTGGTTTGGCCTCACTTGTGATTTTAACATGTTCTTTTCTGCTGCCAGTGTCAGAGAACTGTTGGAAATACACCAAAAATGCAATATTGGTGTGAAAGGGGAAAGAATTCAGTTTCAAAACAAGTCTGTTTGCTTTGTTAATACTTCTACTCTACAGAGTAGCACCTCTTACCTTGGACCAAAATTTTCCCACACTTATTAAATGACTCATCACACTCTTGGTATCAGAAATACAGTCAATAAATAAAACTCTAGCCTCACGGGAAAAAAAAGATTTTGAATACAGTGGTTCAACATGTTCCTTCAGGCTTCCTCCAGTCTGTCTCTAGGTTCTGTATTTGGTGTCCACACCCTGAATTCAGGCCATGACAAATTAAGTAATAGCCCTGAATTCCAGACCAGCTGAAAACACCACTATAAATAACAAGTTACACTTCACCTCACCAGCGACAGAGCGCCAGCATACTTCAAAATAATTACATCCAGGGCAACAAAGAGCGATAGCTTCAAACAAAACCGCTGCTGCTGTCCTAGGAAGGGCCACGCGACAACACGAGAGCCCAGGGGTTTATCTGCGCCTACGCGGGCTCGGGGGGATTACAGAGCTGCAATTTTAGATGGAACACACACGCAGGCAGGGAGGGGATGGGGCTTCTCGCGGGCTCCTGCGGGGATGCCCGGGGGGCTGCGACCCGCACAGGGCCCGGCCCCCGCCAGAGCACCCCGGGGGGGGGGACAGGGCAGCCGGGGCGAGCAGCACTTACATTCCTGGACATCTTGAGCTTCTCGATCCCTCCAGGAAGCACCGCACAACCACCGCAAGCACCGCACAACCACCGCAAGCACCGCGCACCCACAGCCGCGCCCGGCTCCCCTCAGGGCTGTCCCGCCCCCGGGCCGCTCCCCGCCCGCAGCGGCGCACGCCGGGACGCGTAGTTCTCTCGGCGACCGCCTCCTTTCCTCCCTCCCTCCTCCCGTGCCTGCCTGCGCCGGGGTGGGCGGAGCTGCGGTGCGGCGGGGCCGGGACT
>VWZG01006450.1:521273-631330 GCA_013396735.1 Grallaria varia
CGTCAGCGGCGGGCCGGGCACGGCGGGCGCTTCCGGAGGCGGCGGCGCTGCCCGGAGCGGAGCGGGGACTGCAGCGGGAACGGAGCGGCGGGGCCAGAGCGCGGCGCGCTGCGGGGAAAGGCACCGTCCCGGCTCCGCCATGTCCTACTGCAGGCAGGAAGGTGCGCCCGCGTGCCCTCACAATGTCACCCCGCCGCGGCGGGACCGCCCTAAGGCGGCCGCGGGGTGACCGCCCGCACCGCGCGGCCCCTGAGGGGGAGGCACGCCCGGAGGGGACACGAGGCGTGAGGGCCGCCCGCGGGCCGCGAGTGGCGGCGGGGACGGCGCTGCCGAGCCGCCGTTCGCCGACCTTTCCCCTCACGGAAGGCGGGAATCGCGGCGGGACCATGAGGCGGGGAGGGCGCGGGGCCCCGCGGCCCCGGGAGCGGGTGCTCCGTGCCGGCCCCGCGGCCCCGGTGCCGTGGACTGGGAGCGGCCGGGGCGCGGTGGGCGAGCCCCGCAGGGACCGTGTGTGGCTGCGGGGCGCGGGCAGAGCTCCCTGTCTCGGAATTGCATCTGCCCGCAGCGGGTAAATTTGGCTTTTTTAATGTGGCGCATTGGCCAGAGGTGTCGGGGTTTTGCCTTTTTGAGGAAAACACGGGAGATGGACTGGGTGGGCAGAGTACGAACTTTATGTTTCGGTGTTGTGGTATTTCTGAGGCTTTACCACTTCTTATAATGGGAGATACGTATATGTATCCCTGGTCTCTTAAGTTATGCGGAGTGGATGAATGTAAAGTTTCAAACTGGAAAAAGAAAAGTCCTTCTGCAGTTTTAAATGCCATTTTTAAAGTTACAAAATTTAGCACTATGAATGATGATTATAAGCTGCAGTGAGGTAGTCATAACCTATGGACCTCTTTTATGGTTTATACTGTGCTTTATTTAGTTTTTCAAGATCTCTAAGTTGCCTTAGGCAATCCTACAAAGTTGCGGTGATGGGGCTAGAGTTCATGTGTTTCTAGTTTCTTTTATTTAAGAAATTACTTGACATTCCACATTTTAAAGTTTGCTGGAGAGCTATGCAGAGTTGCTAGAAAACTTTCCCTTTTTAAAAGATTTCAGATTGATCTGTTTCTCAGACGTGCTTAAATGCATATTGGTTACTGAGCAAAAAACGTTATTGAACATCTGCTGGCTGAGGTCACATGGAGGGGCCAAAAGATACTAATTTCTAATATTATTTCTATATTAATATCTAATTTCATTGTAGTGGCCTTTATGAATTGGGAGAATTCTTGGGGAATTTACCATTTTTTCCCAGTCAATGAATGCTCAGTTGTGCATTGAGAATCAGGTAGCTGTTCTCTTCTGCCTGTGCCTTCCTCAGAGTGTTCTACAGAGTTGTTAGGAAGCTATGAGGATTTCCAGCCAAGCCTTCCCCCACCCCACTGTGGGACTTTTGGGTTAAACCAAGAGTGGCCCAAGGGCAGCAAACGTGCTGTGTTGAGTGTCTGTCTTAGGATTGTTCACAGCACCTGTCAGTATAGTTCTACACTGATGGTTCTTTTTAGTATTTAATTCAGGTGATTAGTGTCAAATATTATATTAGTCTTTGATGATGAGCACTGTTATTAACAAGTATGCTATTGAACACATATCTAGTGTAGTTTCTCTTTCACTCTTTCTTTTTTTGAGTCTAACCCCTTCGTCTGGGTTAGGTCGGGTAACAGTAGTTTGAGCTTGTTTTAAAAATAGGTTTTAACTTCACAGTTCAATGAACTGTGCTGTGATCTGCAGCCATTACAACTGGAACTTCAGAAAACTAGAATTTCAGTGTGTATGAGTTCCTCTGAGCCAATAACTTTTGTAATTAAAGATGATTGTTAAGTACAACAGAATTCAGTCACCATTAACTGCGTCACTCTGAGTATCTCATTACCTTGTGGTGTTCAGCAGTTTTGTGAAAGACTTGCTTTATGTCTCAGATTTATGTGAACTTTTGTTTGTTGTTTCCTCTATGGTAGGAAAAGACAGAATTATATTTGCGACCAAGGAGGACCATGAGACACCGAGCAGTGCTGAGCTGGTTGCAGATGACCCAGATGACCCTTATGAAGAACAAGGTCAGTAACAAGCAGAAGAACGGAAGTAAAGGTGGTACATCACATGTAAAAACAGTAACAACACAAAACAACCCTTATATGAATTAGGAAAAAATTATTCGTAAATTTTTAAAGGCTGAGGGCAACTAGTAATTCAGTAGATAAACACGCAAACTCTTGGCAGTTTTAGCTCCCAAATTAGAACATCACAAATTGCATGCCTTACAATGTTTTTTTGTCTATATTTATAATGACTTTTTGTAGTGGGCTGTTCAAATAATCAGTTGTTGGCTTTTAGTTTTACTTAGTAGCCAGAGACACCCAGAAAAACCTTTTCCTTTCTTTCTTTTATTAACAAAGTTAGAGCTTAGTCCGTGAAAATGATGGTATTTTTTCACTGTTTTAAATGACACAATTTTCAGAGGAGCTGGAGTGAGTTACATACCACTGTCATTGATGCAAGTTGCTCATCTGCCTGTGTGCAGCTGAAATTGCCTAATTTGATGATCTCTGAATATCCAATTTAATGCCTGTTATGTCTGGCTTATCATAGCGATATAATCAGTAACTAGTAGTTATATCTTTCAGTGGCACATGACTGGTAAGTTCAAATTACTGAGTTTGCAGCTGTAATCATCTCGCCTTGGAAAGGTCTAAGTTTTCAGTGAAGGCTGCAGTTCTTATATGAAGTAGATCTAACCTGCAAATAGAGATTTAACAGAGCAGAATATTTCTGAGATCAGGACTTATAATATTCCTGTTGCACAGAATTTATTTGAGGTTATTTCATTTACTCATTAGAAACAATCATCCTGTAGTGATGAATGTATAGTCTTGCCCTAGATTAATAATTCTCATGAACATCTGTGAATGTAAGTTAATTTTTTTCTAATTATCTCTATGTTGGCGGGTCTTTTAGCCTCTTCTCTTTGTGTGAAGTGATTTCACTGGTTTCAGCCTAACTGAGAGTGAAGTAAATTCTTCACCCTTTTTCAAATTTTGATAGGAAGTGAAAGTTATGCCAGTGGCTCCAAGACCTTTAGAGGGCAGCATTTAAGCACAGTTTAGCAGCTGAAGCACACTAGGTCTCTCTGTTACCTGATACAGTATGTAGTGTAATTTCAATCAGATCTTCCTAAGTCATTAAAATCATTTTTTTCATACGTAATTTGTGTTGAAGTGATTTTGCATTTATGCCTATTTTGGCCTCATTACAACTGTATGTAGTCAATTATGTATCTAAAAGTTTTCCTCATCAGCAGTGATTAGTCTGTGCAGTATTATAATGACCCAAATTAGAACAGTGAGAGAAGTTCAGTTTCAGAAGGGTGTTTAAAAACTGCAGTTTAGTGTCTTTCAGGAATTCTTCTACCTTGTGTTTTCAGGTACATTGCTTTGCTGGTTAAGACTCGATACCCACACTGCCTATTTGGTGGAAACAGTCTATGCTTTAGTATTTATCATTACCTTCACCATGGAAGTGGTGCTTCAGCTCCTAAAGATTTTGAGTAAAAACCCCTGCAGGCAATAAAATCATTGTGACACTTTTATCTGTTACTACCTTGACCAGAATGGAAGATGCAACCTACAAATGATTCACCCAAAGTGGTTCATCCTTAGCTGAAAAAGTGTCTGAGGAGAGCTCGTTTTGAGGAGTACTTGTTCCTGTCAGTATTATATGTGGAAATGAAACAAAATCTTGAGTTTTTAACTCCTGTCTCAGGCAAATTTAAAATCCAGTGTTGGTCTGTTAAGTGACGAGTTAACAGCCTCAAATGATCAGGTGATAGAATTACGTTCACCATTCCTTTTCTGTGGGAAGGAGAGGATTTTTTTCCCCAGCAATCCTGCACGTACAACATGTTAGGTCACTTACTTCCTCAATAGTAGAGCAGAGAAGAAAAAAGAAAGCCAGAAGCTTGTTATGTCAGGGACCCCTTACAGTGACAATATGTGTCTGTGGGATTCAAATTAGAAACTGTATTTAAATACTGCTAATAAATTGGAGGGGGGCTGTTGTTGGGTTTTGTTTAGAGGTTCTCTGAAAAACTCAAACTTCCTAAGGCTACGGTGCATTAGATCAGAACAGAGAAACAATCAGAGAATGTAGCTGCATCTAATGCAAGTGACTCTTGTGGGCAGGAAAGACATGGGAAAAATGGTTTGGAATATATTGAGGTGCAGCAGCTGTGGCATGCGTGGGTTTTATTTAAATGAAAATTGGAAGGGGCTTTGCTGTACATAACATGCAGGCTTTTCTAATTTAGCTTCTACTGTGAATAGAGGACTTGGTTTCCAATGTGCAAATTCTGTTGTATAATTAACTATAATGAATCTTTTCTGCTGTGCTATACAGACCAGTCATATCTGGGAAAGAATAGGTTCATTATATAGACCCACCATAATCTGCATTGTTTTCTAATACAACTGGAACTTTTATTTGAGGTTTTGGTTTTTTGTAGCGGCCGTTTTCACACTCAAGATAAACATGTAGTTTAGTATATTTTTTTAAGTTCTCATTTTGCCCTAGACATTAACAGACATTAGTCTTTGAGTAGTGTACTTGAGGCAGTAGATCAGTCACAAAAACATGTGTTCTCTTTCTCTTGAGCCAAATTTGTATTTCTATCAATATTTTTTGTTGTTGTGTCACTTTGGAGATTTTGGCAGGCAAAATGTTAATGACTTGCTTTAAGCCAAAAACATTGAAAGAAAAAAGCCAAATGAAATGGGAAGGGAGGCAAACCGGAGTAAGTTCAAGTTAGCATTTCATATTGCAGTGTAGCTCACAGTTCACTGTATGTGCCTTTTGACAGCTGTGAGTGATGGAAACAAACTAAGAATTCATTTGCAGCAGTTTTGAAATAGTATTCTTACTGTAAAGCTTGTTTCTAGTCCTATGTGTTGCAGATGGTGGAATTTAAACATGAACGTTCCCTAGTTTTCTTTGAGATATTTTCTGCCATCAGTTAGAAGAATTTCTTATTTTATTAAGCTATGTGAAGAAGACACTGATGAGTTTTATGCATGCAAAGTAATTTTTATTAGCATTACAGCTGTGATGAGAAAGTTGGCTAAAAACGCTTAAGGAATTAGACCTCAGACACAGATTGTTGCTGGTCTTTCCCTTCTGTTTTTTCCAGACTTGCTCCTGTCATTTTATTTTAGAGACAGCTTTAATGTGGGGGATTACAGGGGACTGATGAAGCAAACCCTGTACTTCTTTTAAGAAGTAACTTGATGAATGATCAGATGTACAGGACTGTTTTTATGACTCATGATGTCTTTTTCATTTGTGCTTCCCATGTGTCTGTCATCTTACACTGTGAATCAGTGGCAGATAAAGTTGTTACTGAAATGTTTGTCATATAACAGGAAAGAAACTTTTCTCAGAACAACAGTGGGACTTCATTACAGGGAGGCCAAAAACAAGTGTTGACAAATATGCAGATGGACCTGCCTCCATCCATGATATTAACAAATTCCATGAACCCTGAGGGATTAGGCTGTGTGATGCCAGCAATCAATTGTTAACACAAACCTTGATCTGCTACGATGTAAATAGGGGTTGTTTTTGCTTCCCCAAGTGCAGGCTCAAGTGGACTACAATCCACCGAGTCATTGAGATTCAGGATGCATTTCAAATAAGTTTTAATTCAGTTTTACTTTAAAATAGTAATCCTGTGTATTGCAGGCTTGCGTTTCAGGGAGAGTGATGGCTGAAATCTGTTTCCGATTTAATTGTGTTCTAAGCTGGCTGATATACTTACTCATTGACGTGTGAACTCTGCTGTGACTGTGAATGAGAAAATGCTTGCTTTATTCATCTGTATTTTTGCTTTGTTTTTTTTAAAGCTTGATTTTTGTGCATATAACATCTGAAACTGATGCTATTTCAGTGATCAAATAGGTGCAAGTCAATGTTCTTGTGATATCATAGAATATATTGTGTAGAGAATAACTCTTACATTGTTGGAATTTGCATGCTTACAAGGCAGTTCTGGTCCTGAAAGGAGCAATCTATTTTAAGAGAATTATTTTACAGTAATTTTATTGTTGTAGTGTCTTCAGGAACTTTTCAAAACTCTTCATGTATTTTTTTTTCCAAGTATTATAAAAATGACATTAAAATGACGGGTTGATGTTTACAAGGAGAAATACCAGACTTCAAAACCTAGTTAACAAAGCAAGTTGTATTTCTTCTCCACTGCATGATTAACATCGTTCTGCTTTATGTAGTCTTCGGCAATGAGTAATCTGGCACCAGCCACCCATTTTCTTGTCTCAGAAGTGCTGCTTTTCCTCCAAGCAGCAAGAAATGCTCTGATGCCGTGGAGTAGGTGTTGTTTTCTCAGTGCAGTGATTATTAGTGATATTTTACAAAACTATCTTGCTGAATAAAGCATGATCTCTGAAAAATGTCAGTATTACTGTAGTTGACCAAATCATGCTAAGGAGTTTTTACTTTCTGTAATGAAAAACAAGCCTGAGCAGTGCTAAGATTTGACTGACTCAGTGTAATTTTCTGCTGAACTGGATTGGCTGAATTAAGGCACATCATTGATGCATTGCAAATCAGAGTAAAATACTCCTTTTAATACAGGAATAAATGATTGAACTGCTTTTGCTGTATTTGTCTGTAAGATTCATGATATTGCAGCCTAGTGTCCAAGGAGTTGCACCTGGGAGCAAAACATATGTCTGGAACTTGATGATCTCACAGGACAAAGACAATAAATAGGTTCATTGCATTCTATGAAAGTATTTTAGATAACATCAAGTTATATCAGGCCCTAAATATAATTTCATGTTTGAATCAGAATTAATGCAGATTTTTTCTTTGCCAATGGTATTTTCATACCCCCTTCTAAAGGGAACGTGCTTAGACTTAAGGTTTATGCACATGCTGTCAGCTTCTGCGGAAACTCAACCTGGAGATGAAGTTAGGAAAGTCTGCTCAAGAGGAGAGTAAACTGTTCAAGTGGAGAAGAAACCAGCTTGGATCATAGCACAGTATTTCTCTTGTTCTTCATAGATGAACATACTTGCATGTATGTACATACAAGACAGAGAAAGGAAATGGAGATGTATTACCTTAAAGAAATCTATTAGAGACTCTAGAAGCCCACATGACCACCTATGTTATACTGAATTTCTAAAACTTAGAGAAAAGAAGTTCTCTGGCTTCCTGCTTGACCTTCATTGTGCAAATCAGTTGATATCTCAAAGAACATACACTCTTAAACCTTTACCTTGCCATTCCATCAGTGAAGTATTTCTGTGATAGCTTTAACTGTTGGAGTGCAGAAGCTGTTCCAGTTTAGTCTTAAGTAAATCTGAACTCCTTTTCAGTTGTGATCTGAAGCGCAGTTTGTTTTCTGGGGACCAGTCAGGCTGACATGCTTTCACTGCTTCTTGTGTTCTGTGGCATGTGACTTAATCTGTATTTTAAAAGAATCCTGATTTTTATTTTTGTAATTGTGGTCTTCCAGTTCAAATTTGAAGGGGGAAAATTGTGGGTTAGCATTTCAGAGTTCATTAAAAATTAAGAAAAATTCATCCATTCAACTTGATTTAAAAGATTTCTAGTCTTAATTTAAATTCTTATTACTTGTATGGCATGATTTTAATGCTTCCGTGTTCCCCTGACAGAGTCTGGCAAGTGGATTGACTTGACTTCTATGTGTTTTGCAGTTCCCATAGAATATTCTTGGTGACCTGTAGTCTAGGGAGAGACTTAATTCAGAGATGGATAGAGAGCTAATCTTACTTGTGTTCAGTAAAGGATTATACAGATCAGAGAGAGAAACAGACTGGCTGGGAAGTGAAAGTTTATCATCCTTGAAGTTACAGAGCTAATATTAATACTTCAGTTCACACTGCAGCCGAGGAGCTGTCACTGAATTGAATCACTTTTTGGAAGGAGTGCTTAACTTTTCTTCTCTCTTCTTTGTTCAGGATTGATATTGCCCAATGGAGATATCAATTGGAATTGCCCATGTCTGGGTGGAATGGCTAGTGGTCCCTGTGGGGAACAGTTCAAGTCAGCCTTTTCTTGTTTCCACTATAGCACTGAAGAAATAAAGGGATCAGACTGTGTGGACCAATTCCGTGCCATGCAGGAATGCATGCAAAAATACCCAGATCTTTACCCTCAAGAGGATGAAAATGAAGAGAAGTCCAGCAAAGATTTGGAAGCTACTTCTGAGGAGGCATCTGCTGCCAAAGAGGAGAAGGGATCTAGCTAATGAAGATGCAAGGAGGCTGTCGTCTCCATTTCTCATTTTCAGAGACCAGGACTTTTGCAGTATGTCTGTCTTCTGAGTAGTGAGGAAATATTTCACCATGTTCTGTGCACTGTATCATAATAAATAATTTATTGCCGAAGGAGAAGTCTCAGAGCTACAGCCTTGCAAATGAGTACTGCAGAAAGAATGAGTGCGTGTATGTACTGTGTAACCTGCAATTGGACACAGTTAATACTTTAACAGCTATTTTTTACCCTCAAGTTTTCCTTGAGTTTTGACTTGAATAATGTCTTGAAATACATAGCTTTCAACTAAAATTCCACTGGCACACCAGGTCTGTCTTCATTTCAGTATGTTCTGATCAGTAGCTGCTCTTTTTGAATGTATTCTGTTCTATTAGTAGAAACTGCGTTAAATGATTGTTTTTCCTTAAATATTCTTTTTTTTTGTCTGTGATACAGGACATTGAAAATGGCCTAAATCTAGAATTTCTAAAATAATTTCAAATGGTGTTATTAGATTATGATTGCATTTTACTACTGGCATCAGATCAGGACTGCCAAAAAACTGTTGAAGTGCACATCTTTGATTTCATTTATTTACTGTGATGGCTTTTGCATTTTTTAAAATAGTGTGTTGTGCAACTGATGATAAAGATGGATGGAAAGAATGTTGGTCACTGGCTTTATTTTTGCTCTGAAACCATAGGGTTTGGATTTCTTCAGTACCTGCTCCTTCAGTGTATAGATGGGCACTTGTAAAATACTTTGAGAATATGGTAAATTGTTACCTGGTGTAATGATCTCAAAACAGATACTGTGACTTAAGTGCATATTAAAAAACAAATACTTTTTACCTTCATTAGAGGCTTCTGTGTATTTGTGGGGTTTTCTGTTTGTTTGTTTTTGATAAGTTTTACAGTGTGTTTGAGCTGTTTGTATTTCGGTGCAGCTGTTGGACCTTCCAAAAATTGTAGGCAATTAAGCAGCTGACAGCTACTCTATTCTGAGGGCAGAGACAGCAGGTACTCTTGGCATCTCTCTTTTCAAAGAAACCAAGTGTCGCACAACTTTTCAGTGTGACTCTTTCAGGCATAGGAAGCCAAATGCTAAGTTAACCTGAGTAAATAGGCACAAAAGCAGCAGAGATAAACTTTGGCACTTAGGCAGTTGGACCATGAAAATGGAATCTTAGGCAATAGATAAACACTGGGCACCAAATTAAAAAAAACCAAACCCAAACCCACATGCACCCAAGCTTTTGGTTGTTCAAATGGAAATCCAGTGCATTCTTTGTGAGGAAGCAGGAGCTGTTTGTGAAGGGGTGCTCTGTTCTAACAAGGAGTTGCCTCCTCTTTCCTTTTTTGCTGAGCTTTTCTTTCCCACGTTGCCTCTGTTCTCTACAGGGTTTAGAGTTATTCTCTGTAACAGTATTTATGGCGTCTGTGTACAAAACCTAAAATGCAAGAATCCTGGTCTACATTAGGTAGGGACTTGAATCTAAAACTGACAGAATGAACTTGCAGCAAATAATCTGACATGTTTCAAGGTGTGTTTAGGATGGATTTGCTTTTTGCTGACTGCTATGGCTTGGTAACCTGTTGTGCTACATCCAGTACAAATATGAAATATGCACAGGGGCCTTACATCAGAAACTGAAAAACACTATGTAATGTGTTTGAAGTGTTTTGAGAAAGGAAGTCATAGCTCTAATCCTGAACAGTTCTTTGCTGAAATTTTTTTTATATGTAAACTAATGCAGTTGTCAGTGTACAGATAATGTAACTCCTCATTTCTGTTTTCCAGCATTCTTTATTTGCATGATTTTCCTCTTGCATGCCCAAATCAATCAGTAGTTATTTTAATATAAAGATGATAAAATGATCCTTGACAATACATGACAAGCTTGTGTAATAAGCAGATGATAAAAAGTTGCCTTTTTTTGTGGATACCAAACTTAGAGCTGCATATTGCCATCTTGTTCTAATGTGTTTCTTATTTCATGTATATATTTGAGAAATAATATTTGATTCTCTGTCTGCCATCACTGAGCTACTGATTCTTGTAGAGAGTAGTAGATTCAAGTGCTTCTGAGCTTCATGGAGTTGCGTTGGAATGATTTTATGCATGGTGTTAACAGGTACTTGTGTCAAGTCAGAAGTAGTCATTGGTGGGGGAGAAGGAAAGCTTCATTAGGAAAGAATTGCTGTTTATTTAATTCTATGCCTTTTAGTTTATCTGTCTTATAAAAGCTGATGTGGTTAAATGTTTATTGGAGTTTAGCTAAAAGAACCTGTTAACAATACATTCAGCACTTCTAGAATGTTTCTAGAAAAGTTCAGCACTAGAATGTTTCTAATACAAGTTAGCCCAAACAGTTACATACTGATAGAATTCCAGTTAGATTTTATCCCCTTAGTACTAGGATAAAAAGACATGGTTTTAATTGTATTCATCCTACAGTCTTTTTTCATCACTCCTAAAATTAGATAAAATTGCATTTTCAGAAATAAAAGTTATCCATTAATTTTTTATGCATGCAGTGCAGCCTAAGTGCATTTCAGAGACCCGACTTTAAATTGTGTGTAGTAACTTTCCTAGAGATATGACCTTGCTTCTGGTGCAAAAGTAACCGTTTTTTTCCCTTTCTTGCTGCAACAGGAATGATGAACGCATTGGATAGAGGGAGATGTTATCTTATACTTCATTCTAAGGATCATTAGATCTGGGTATCTGGCAGGGCTGTGTTGGAAACAAGATCTATATCCTATGCAGTTCTGGCTGAGAATGTCCTTGTTAAACCTGACAGTGATGTCTCCTGTTCATCTGAGGCACTTATCTGATCACACGTCAATGAACCTACTTTCCTATTCCTAGGGAAGTTAAAAAAGGATTTTATATGCTTCTTAGACTCTTGTTTTAACTCATTAAAGTTCTAGCAGTGTTAATGTGGGACAGAGAATCTACCGCCAGTTTGTCATTTATTCTTAGTCACTCTCTTCATTGGACGTGATTTCTTTTTGTGGAACAGAAGCCTGTCTGCAGTTGTTTTTCAACTGCCCTTAACCCCTCTGGAGCTGATGTTTTGTTAGTGATACTGGAACTTGAGAGGAGACCCACCCAGCAGAGGAGGAGCAGAGAAGTGCAGCAATAAGTTTAACACCAACGTATTTGTTTTCGCTAATGCCTTATTACAAATTGGTATTGATGATTTGTGAGCAGACAGCTCAGGAAGGCCCTGCTATAGCCAAAAGAAAGAGCGCAGGAGGATTTGTAGTGATTGCACAGTGCAGATTAAGTCAGATGACGCAATAGTGATGTGAAGGGTACGTGGACATAGGGTTTGTTTACCCGATCTGATGACAGGTCCAATTGATTTGTTTGTTTCTGAATGTCACAAGTTCCTTAAAACTTCCTAAGAAGGTGAAAGCATCCCCTCACATTGCACTTACTCCCTTCATAGGATGCTGTATGGGAGAGGGGTGTTTAGCCTGACACTGTGCTAACTCATATCAAAGCAAGACCCTGATGTGTGGAATATTTGTGGTTTATTAACTTAAAAAGAATTAATGTGCATGTGGTTTGAGGATTGCATGGTTTAAAACTAAAAATAGATCCCAAACCTCACATCAGTTTAAGTCTCAGAGTATTTTTAATTGGAAGTTTTAATTAAAAAATAAAAGGTGCTACAACACATAACAAGTAACACACTAATTTTTTCAGGTCTGGGGTGCTTGAAGTAGCACACCATGTGAATTGTATCAATTAAAAAGAAGTTTACATCAAGCAGCATGGAAAAATTAGGAGACATGGTAAGGCTACAGAAAAAACTTACTTTTTATAGCAGTGAGCCCCTCAGAAGAGCAGTGCACAAAGGTTGTGCATAGGTACATTTTCCTTTTCCGCTGCTTGCCCAAAGCAGAAGCTGAAGAGGCATTATTAGCAGTATGATGGTGTTTTAGAGTTAGGGCTCAGCACTCACAATGACCATTTAATGAACTGCTTTGATGCTCTAAGGATCCACATTGCCGGAAGGATCATATATTCATGGATACACGTGCTGCACAGCTGTTACCAAGAGCTATGTTGACCTCTAGCAATCCTGAGTTTGCTGCTTTCTGAAGTTACATGTGCTTCTGCTTCAAACTATCACCTGCCCTATTAGAAACTTTCCACAGCTTTCCAGACTCCTTTTCTTGTTAGTAAAGACTTTTATTTCATCCTTTTGCAGGAATTCTAAATAACAGATTGCTGCTGCACTTTGGTATGTGGTTGCTACTGCTTGTGAGCCACCTTGTCTCTTCGGGTGCAGTGGAGTGTTCATATGGCCATCTTAAAGACAGGCTCCTGTTCACACGTTTTAAAAGCAGCTGCCCAGCCACTTTGTATTGGTCAAATTCATCCTCTTTTTCACATCAGTGTTTTTTGTATTACTGTGCCACCTAAAACACAAAGTCACAGGGTGGATCACAAGGACATTGTACACAGATCCAATCTTTTTTTTGATACAGGAATACTATACCTTCTATGTATGACCTGCTTGCTTGTTCTGAAAAATACTTCACAGCTTCTACTAGGAAGACAGTTGTCATCTTGCACTGTTTCATGCTCACTTCATTTCACATACCAGTACACAGGAAAATAACTTTTTGTCCTTTCCAAAGGCCCAGAGTGATCAATTTAAACTTTCTCATCTCTTCTGTAATCAGTACCTGTTCTAATTTTGTGTGGTTTATTTCTATTTAGATTCTTATTTTCAGACACGCTCCCTGGACTGTAGCACTGCAGAACAAAGATTGCAGGTGGTATCTCTGTGTGAGTTGAAACTTCATTCTTTTATTCTTTTATTTTTCTTCTCCTTGAACCCAGAGATACCTGATTAGCAGAAGTAGTGATAGCAATAAAAAGTCAACTTGCAGTCAACTTTAGAGAAAAGTGTGTGTACATATTGCCCACACTTGAGATTATCTGTAATATGTGATATATGTGGTTGCATTTGATAGTCATTAATTGCTGTATTATTATAGGCCCTGAGAGAACACACCAGCGTATCAGTATTCTTGTTCCTATTCATATTTCTACTAGCAATAGCTAGTAATGCTTGTAAATGACCATGTCAAAAAATAACTTTCTCCCACGGAAAGGAACTATACAGGTGTTTACCATTCCCACAAAATCACCAATCTGGCACAAAAAGGGGAATAGAGGAGTTTGCAACATGCAATATCCTCATTAAATAAAATCCCCTGCAGGTAACATGGCCTCTGTTGAAAAGAACACTCCTTAGTTTAGTTCTAAATATATGCTTGTATTTCATTTATTGTGTGGGGCCCTTTGAGAGCAGCCTGTAAATTCATGTACACCTCTTTATTGATATTTTAAAGAGAACTAGTTAGTCAATCTTTTTGTTGTGAGAATTTCTGGAGGCAGTAAAGTAAGCAGTTACTGTACTAATTTCAGTAAGCTGACATTTCAAATTCTGCCAAGTTCCTTGGTTAAAAAGTGTTTTATTGCATTAATTGTCTTGTTGGAGATGCCACATTGTTGGATACCACTTCAGGTAACAACTAATAAATAATGAAGTTAAAGAAGGAAAGCAATGAAGGAGGGGAAATTTCATTAAAAGAAGGGAGGAAGAGACACTGTTTATACATTGTTGGGGAAGAAAGTAGGGCTTTTTTTCTGTAAATATCTGCTTATCATCCATTTCCAAGGGAGCTGAGGACTTTTCTGCTGTTAATCAATGTAAAATTAAAAGTAAACCAGCAATAAAGAGCATGAAAGAAGCTATTTTTTCAGGTTCTCAGTAATAAAGAGAACAAACCAATGGCCTGAGTTGTAGGCAACTTCCCTTTTTTTGTGGTTTTCTAGATATTCCATGTGCCAGTCAGACAGTGCTAAATTAAGATATATCCTTTGCACTAGGAGCTTTAAAATTATAGACATGGAATTGAAATATGCAAATGTAGCATGTGTGCTTGCCTTTTGTCTATAACCCCCTGAAAGAATATAAATTGATTCACTGTAATTTCTGCTTTACTTGGAGAGTGTGTGCTCCAACCAGCTTCATTTGGTTGTGAGTCCTTAAACAGGGGACACAGGGCTTAAACTACAATTCCCTCAAAATATTGTGTTAGGGAAGGACTTAAATAGCTACCTCTTGATTACTGTAGGCTAGGGTGAAATTGATTTAGAAAGAATACTTTTGCAGAACAGAACTAATTTTACCAGGAGTGCAGATATTACCACTCGTGTATTTCTGTGGAGGGAGAAATAATCCTCAGGCTCAATGGAAAGGAAGCAGAGCTTCAGTATCTTAGCCGGACGTGTGACCAAGAGAAATAAAGCCCAACAAAAGCACTAAGTGCAATCAAAGGCCTGTGGTCTTGAGCACAGTTGGAATATCCAGGTTGCTCTGGCAAAACTGTATCTACCTCATTTAATAAATACATGGTCCAGCCAATCCATTGACATCCTGCTTCTGCTTTGTAGCTTTTGTAGTGTTACAATCTCAGTGGTAGAGCAGCTGCTAGTTCCTCACATATTTTGACTTTTTCCTAGCACTAAGGCTTTTTCTGTGGTAAATGCTGTGAAACCTTTGTGGTGTTACAGACTATAGCACTATACAGCAAAGAGCTGGGTTTGGAATCAAGTTTGAGCCAAGGTGGTTTCTGCAGCATAGCTCAGCACTAAGCATTGGTGATAGCAATGCACATTTGTAAAGGATATGGTCCCAAGATAAATCACCTTTGTTTCTGTTCAGCAGAGGGATAATACTGTCTTCTACAAAGCAACCTGTTACATTGGCATAATTGCAATTTGATGTTAAATCAGTCTGAGCTCTTTTAAATAAGGTTTATTTGATATTCTTGTTTAGTATTATGCCACTTGTAAAGCTGAAAGAACTTGCTGCCTTTTAGTGGTCACTTACAAAGAAAACTACATCCCATTAATAAATGCGTTGTGTAAGCAGTTTGTGCATATTAATGTCAGACTCCAACCTGAAGTATGGAAACTTTTATTTTGCCTTGTTAAATGCTTCTCTGGGTGGAATCAGGCTCAAGTTAAGAACTGACTTGTAACCTATGTATGATGCACTAAATTTTGTATGATAAGGCTGTGCATTTTTTGAAAAAGTAGTCATGTCCTGAGTTTCCTGTCCAAGCACATGAGAGGAGAAGGGATGGCAAGTCTGCTTTCATCCCTTCAGCTAGGAGCATGTTGAATGGAAACGCATGAACTAACTACACCTTTCACTGCAGTGTTACTAAAAGGCAAAGTCCAGCACTGTAACTTCTGAAGCAGAAATTATTTGCAGCCAGTTCGAAGAATATCTGATACTTGTTTTCCCAAATATGCCTTCCAGGGTTTCACCAGGCTGTTCATGTTCACAAGGAGTTTGCCCGTCCTAGAATCCTCTTGGCCTGCTATAAGGTAGTCAGTGCCTAATTTAAAAGAAAAAAATAAAGGGAAAGTCTTCAGTAAATAAACAGAAGAAAACGGAACTAAATGCAGAATTTCTCTATTTCATCGAGATCTTTAAATACAGATCTTTCATAAAGATCCTTTGCCAGCTTCATCCAGTTTGTGCATGTGCCATCTTGTTACTGCTGGTGCCTGAGCACACAGATTACGTTGTCATGATTATGTTCAGGAATTACAACTACAAATTGATTTCGTTCTAGTGGCTTTGTCACTTAAAAATTCAACATCTCCATGTGCAGTTGACCAGGTTTGAGTCTGATGTGTCTGTCCTTTGTTTTAAGCCACTGTGACTCCATGTGCTTTCAGCAATGTTGCTGATGGTCTGATGAGCAGCAGAATTTAATCTGGACATACATGGAGGCTGGTATATACATGAAAAGAATAAGACAGACTTCCTAGATTATAACACTAAGATATGGGTAAGCAGGACCTCAAAAAAATGTCTGGGAACAAAAAAGTTGGTAACTCCACAGAGAGACCAGAAAAAAGTACTGCTGATAAAACCATGTCATTGCCTTAGTAGATGTATAAGCACTGTGTTATATTAACTGTAGGAAGTAAAATTCTTTCACTGATCAAAATTTAAAGAAACAGGCACCTATGGCAAGTTATGAGTGAGGTTTTGCACACAGATCTGTAGGCTTCTACTTAGGCCTTTGATCCCTCCTGCCATTACCACCCAGCTTGAGAATGTGAGCTGGGAAGCAAGTGCCAAAGCTTGTAGAGAAAGGAGGGTAAATGTGGGTGTAAAAACCCCAATAAGAGAGAAAAAGTAACATTTCTGTCATCCGTCAAGATACACTGATCTTGGGACAGGGGTTCAGTCAAGCTGTGTGCTGAACTCTGCAGAACAGCAATGACTGGGATCTGTCTGTACCTTTAGTTTTTATCAAGAGAGAGTAGCATAACATCTGTATCTCTAGCATCCAAATTGTTGTGCCTTATGTCTTCAGCCCTATGTTTCTATAGAAGTACAGAGTAAAGCTAGAGAGGTACCAAGGAGAAAAACATCCTGTGATATCTTCCCTGCTTCAAACATCTGCATTTTTGTTTTTTCACAAACATTCTACTCACAAGTATTCTGGAAGAACAAATAGAGTCCCTGAAAGTAAAAATTTCCAGACGGTTTGGGGTCTTTGGTAAAAATTCCTTCTCTGATAAGATTCTTTTTATGTGGCTGTTTATTGACTCCTTCTTTGGTGAGAATGAATCGAAGGACACTGCCCCAGAAAGGCTGATCATAGTTGATGTTCATATGGAGTTGCCACCACCGTTTTTAGGGGAAGCAAAACACCTGGTGATCATTTTGTCCTTACCAGGATTGAGAATGGGACATGTGCAGCCCCTGTTGGTCCAGGATTCTGGGTAAATGCTTCTGTTGCTCCGAGCAATTTTCACTTTGCCTGATTTCAGGACCTTCTTCACTTTCACAACAACTTCTGCATGGGTCCCTTTGTCATGAGCAGAGAGGATTCTTGCTTTTATCACTGCCAGAAAACAGATCCAGATAGAGATCAACAACTAATTTCTAAATTAATTTTGCTTTATACTGCTAAAAGGTAGGATTTTAACACCTTAAAGAAGACCTGGAAAAAAATCCCAGAACTGCAGTTTTACAGAAAGTGCAATTCTTCTCCATTTCTCTTGTGGTTCTTACAAACAAATTTGGAGAATTAAAACTAGATTTTTCTTTTGAAGCAGATAACTCATCCTTTCACCATGTTGTTTAGCAACTGGTTTTAATGGGCTGATGTCAAAGACTTGAAAATCATAGGAAAGCACTTGTATGTATACATAGGGAAGGGTGAAAAACTCAAATCAGCAGCTACCAGTCTGATTTTAAGTGCACTGATTGTAGGCTCTATATTTACCATTTTGAAAAGTTATGTTGAACTTTAATACCACTTGTCCTGTGGGACCAGTTTGTCCTGTGGGAAGGGACTGTCTACAGGAAGGAAGTCAGCAAGTTTCCCATCAGACTGCAGACATGTTACATGGCTAAAATTCTACGACTGCACAACAAACCAGAAAAAACATTTTTGTTTCATGGTGCAACATCTCGTCATTGTGACAAATTTCTGCTCCTTTTAATTTAATAGGATCCCGTAACTTTTCAACAGGGAAGCCTCATCTACATCAGCCCCACAAGCAGGCTTTGTTGTGCCATGGCCCAAGCACATAAGACCTTTGGATCCCAGAGCTTTCCTTTTTTACTTCTTGTGATGGCATGAACCAGGCGCTCATAAACAACAGTATTAAATACATTCCTGGTAAATTAGCATGGCCAGTTGAACCTGCATAATGAGTGCAAAAACAATGGCAGTTCAGATGTGAGATTTTAATCATTTATTCTTGGTGTAGAGGCAAAGCATTCCACTGAGCACCCTTTTTGCTGTAAAGAGGGAAACTGGCTGCATGGGAAGGAGACACCACGGAGCCTTGCATGAAAAATGTTTTTCAGTTCTGATCAGTAGTTGGACATGTCACTAGACAAAAAAGGCAGAAGAAATCCTACCTTTCATAGCACGACTTATCCAATCCTGTAATTTTTCATAACTATTGGTTAACAACATGCACAGAGAGAACATTGTGAAATTATCATACCTTGTGGGCATGTTACTCACCATAGGCATATTTCATCTGGCAGAAGTCAGTGACACTTCCAAGCATCTTTTCTTTGCACACACACTTTTCTAACAGGGAAACACCAGAACACAAAACATTGGAGAAGAGCCAGGACATGAAAGAAAAGAGCAGCGAATGATCCTCAGTTATAAAGTTAGACATCTATAGCTCCTGTAATCTCTATGGATTTTAACAGAAAGTTTGAGAGTGAGCTCAGTTATTTGCAAATGTGTTTCTCGTTATATGATACAATAATTGTTCTGAGATCTCATCACTACTGTCAGGTAAAATGCAGCTGCATGAGGTCTGTTGTACAGTTAAAAACTGATCCTAATGAAGAGACATGTAAGGATCAGATCCAGATGTAAATCATGTAAGTAATGATACCCTTGTGTGATCCCATTACCTAAGAAATGCCCATCCTTCCTGTATTAAGGCAGTATCTGTCTCAGAAGAGTCGAGCTATGCAGTAAGTGGCACTGTTACCTCTGGGTCTTACCAAGCCACTGATGATAAGTGCTGATCTTTACAGTTCTCAGGCAGAACTGAGAACTGTTGAAGTGCTAAAGGTGCCACTCCATTCCTACTCTGTAACTTGAACTGGATACAATATACTTTACTTTCTCTCCTGAACTGTCATGCCATGAGGAGTATCTTACTCTTAAAACCTTGTGCGTTCCACCCCAGAGGTGGTGCATTTCAGTGATGAGTGACACAAGTTTTTTTACAAAGGGCATTTGAAGTTCTGAACAGGAACCAAATGCTTGAGAAGGAACTGTGTAAAATCATAAGCATTATGACTATAATTACAACAACAAAAGTATTGATTTTTTTCTGCACAATTTTATTCATGACTTACCAGTTTCCAAAACAAAAGTTGGATCCTTCAGTTAGTTTGGAAAATAGCAATGCAAGTGTGATGATTGCCTACAAGCTCAGATTAGTGTATGTTGCCAGCAGATGGGGTACAGACAGGCTAGAGATGAATGGGTGGATTCCAGTTAAGATGGAGAAAGAACTGGGTCTGAGTGAAGTTAGTAAATGTTCTCAGTCTCTGGGCTGTACCTGGGTGCCTCAGTGCAGAAAATCCCTGCTCATGGTCGTTCCATTTCCACTCCTCATCACTCTCATTGGTTGGTGTTTGGACAAGGTCAGGGATTCGTCCCCCAATGGGGATGTTAAAGAATGACTCACTGTCGTAGCTGGGGGGATGCACAAAAGAGAAGACTTGGTTAGGACAAGATGTGGGTGGGAAGGAGGATACAGCACATGGCTGTATCCAGGCAGATGGGCTTCTTTTCCTCAGGTTGGGAGCGCAAATAAGAGCAAGACTTCATTGCGAATAAAGACCACAAGACCTAGGTTTTTGAGGCCTTACCACTGCTGACTTAGCATTTTTAAACTACCTATAAACTGTGCCTTTTTTGCTTTTGTTTGTTTTTAGAGAATTACATAACTTAAACTTGGTGACCACTTGGTGATGTCACTGGGACCTGAGAACAGCTGTAGGACCTGTAGAACTGCAGTTGCTCAGCAAATCACAGGATTTCTGTACTGATTAATGGTCATCTGGGGTACAGATGCCAGCCATCTAGAAAGAATATGGAGACTTTGTCGTTCATTTTACCCTGGGCACAGGTGAGAGGCAAGCTCTTCAGACTCTTCTATCTGTTTCCAAGGCCAACAGGTTATTTAAAGGTGCTGTACACATCATGGAGTTGTGGAATTGTCTATTATTTTTGCAAAGGGTCATAATTTCAAGATAGCTTTGAATAATACAGTGGTCTTAAAAGTGTGCCAGATACAGCCACCTGTTCAAATGATGACACTCCCTCCAATTACTGTCCTTGCTGCAGTATTTGTTAGTCTTTCTTTCATTTCACAGAATCCTATCTCACAGCAAACCCAAAGGAGGGCTTCTTTACCTATTGAAGCAGTGTCCAGTCTGCTGGTCGCAGTCTCCGGCGCAGTCACAGGGGCGACACCCATTCTCCCCAAAGCCCCAGTAGCCCACAAGGCACCTGTCACAGTTGGGACCCGCCACGCCTGGTTTGCAGTAGCAGAATCCTGTCCGGGGGTGGCACCTCCAGCTGCTGCTGAACGTTGCGTTGGCTGCACCCATCGGCTGGCAGGCACAGGCTGTGGAGACACGGCAAGAGGTGAGTCACCATGGGGGTATCTGGTTAACTGATGGTTTTGCAAGGCTGAAAAACTTGTACCCTCCTCCTTATGCTCGGTGGTTTTAAGTCAAAACTGGTAAACATTGCATTTCAGCCTACACTGCCAATATTATTTTTATTTCTTTTTAACTCAAACACAGCAAAATAAGTGCAACTGGGAGCATTTCTGTGTGAAAGTCAGTTCTTCCCTTCTACACAAATCTTGACCATACAGAGTTTTGAAGCAGTACCAGGAAAACTCCCCTGTGTGTTTATTTTTAAAGGGGCTTGAAGATCATTCACTTTTTGAATGTTCTGCAAAAAGATTCACTAGTATGGACAAGGTAAAAAATGATAACTATTGCCTACATCACCTTTCCTGTAAACACAGAAGTCACAAAACTACTGTTTACTCTGGGGTAGATGCAGCCTATACAGGTGGTTCAGATGACCTGAAACATATTTGTGATTGCTGCCTCCAAAGAGTGGACAAATTTACTTCAGTGCGAGTTTTAAGGGACACTTCTTACCTTACAGTACTGTAAGTTTTTTAAGATGCAGATGAGTTTTTTTGTTTGTTTGTTTTACAAATACACAAGCAGATTTTTTACAAGGAAAGCAAACAGAATTAGAGAAGTCCTCTAAACTGACTAGACACATTTTACATGTAGGTGAAGATGAGCAAAAAGGAGGAAACGCCCTCCGATCCTTCTAATGCTGTTGCCAGTTTGACACCAGCCTGGCAACTCAAGGCAGCTTGGCAGTAAAACAGATAGTTACAGCTCCTGTGGGCAACTCTGCCTCCACAGACAATAAATTGTCATAATCCCACACCATTAATGCATTCCCAATGTGGCAGCATCAGGGAGTGATTCACAGAGAGTGCTGCAAAGCCAGCACAGTTGACTCCTTTCCATCAGAGCAGAGGCTGAGATGTTCAAGCCTTGTGCCAACAGTTCTGCAGAGGTTGAATACAAGCAATAAACAAACCCATTCATTTCTGATTTCAAACAAGTTTGATTAAAATGAGAACTGAGCTGAACTCCAGGCCTTCATGTTTCAGCTCTATTTTGTATTAAAAAAGCAGTGTGCCCTGGCTTTTGCTTGTAGCAGAGACTGAAAAGGTAATGCATCACTACTTTATCCGTGTGAAAGAGGGCAGAAATAAAAATCATGTGGCTAAGACCAGATCTCTTTAACAGAGATTTTCAGTTTAATATTGGACACCCAAGGTGTTTGCATAGCTTGGATCAGGGGACAGCGTTTTGGATGCTTATCTGAACCAAACATGATCCCCAAAGCTTTTGAAGTTTGCCCATCATTGCTTCTGATCAAACTACTTTTATTCATGATCTCACAGATAAGAGACCAAAGGAACACTCTGATTCCATGCATCATTTTCCAAGGGGAAGGGATAAATATGTGACTATAATGAGTTGAAAGTGTAGCAGGGACAGAATTCACTTTCATCTGCCACCTCATATTTGATACTTAAGAAAATATTTTTTGAAATTAACACAAAGAAAAAGGGTAAGCAGTTTTGTTTAAAAGGCATTTATCTTATGACCTTCTTACAGTATAGTTATTTTTTTCACCATGTCCTGTGTTCTTTATGCAAATAATTTTAATAATATTATTACACTGCTGTAGACAGATCTCAGTCTGTTGTTTTCAGGGGACACTGGCACAATAGCCTAAGGACAGAAAGTAAGCGTGCTGTCATGGGCAGCATGCTCAGCACAATGAGCTGGTTGGTGGACGGCAGCAGGCTCGCCTGTTTGCTACAAAGCAGTCTTCACTTTGGGAGCAAACCCAGGGCTTGTGCTGTCAGTTCTGGAGAGCAGGTGTAATACTGAAGTGCTCATTAGCACTGACAGTTTCGAAGGCAAGTTCTGGTTTTTTGTTGCTAAACTTCATTTTTGGTTTTGCCCTGATTTTTGCAGAGCCAACTACAGCACCCTAGAAAAGGAGACAGTTTGTCAGTCACTGAAAAAAAAAAAGAATGTCATAGATTTGGGGACAAGGAAGGGAAGCACAGCCTTTCTTTTCTGCTGATAGGTCTGAGGCACAAGGAGTAAGAGGTTGCCTGACTTTAATTCAAGTTTGTTTTCACTGTAATATCTCCATATGTAGGATCTACTTGTAGAGTTTTCACCTAAAATGTCTTATATTTCTGCAACTTCTGGGTCTGTCTTTATTCCTACCTTATTTCCAGTTGTCATCACTTAGAGTCACATAACAGATGGGTAAATCATTTGCATCATGAGACTACCTGTCCCAACTGAGACTGGATCCTGATTGAGAAAGATAAGACCTTTTCCCATCCTATCCCTAAGGGAAACTATTACAGCATAGTGACTGACAGCATTGGTGAAAGCTGACCAGGAGGTAAAAAACTGCCCTTTTTTAATGTTGAGGCTACAACTCAGAAAAAAAATAATGTTCCCAGATGAACTGTGGAGCATATTTTCCAGTTAGAAACTGGGACAGCTTCTGGTGGATCAGAAAGCTGAATCAATACATGTACAACACTTTCAGATGAGTTATACAAGTGGTTTGCAAACGCTTTACTCAGTCTGTGTTTATTTAGCATTTCAGCTTGGGTGGGTACATTGTCTGGCTTCCAGAGTATTACGGCCAAAATCCCAGTTGTGCATCTAAGGTAACTCCTAAAATAAGAACCCACATGTCACATGCTGAAGGGGCAGCTGTGTGTGACTGGGGTTTATCTGTTTAACACTACCATGGATTTGCAAATAAACCTCACAATTAAAGGAACATAAAAGCAAGTTTACAAAACCTCACCCGTTTACATTTTCCAATATTTGATAACACTTTTCTTGCTGCTTTTTGCTTCTTTTCTCTTGGCAAACCCTAGTTTTCTCTCCATCCACCTCCCCGTCTAACAAAACACCAGCCGATGTGACAATGGCCTTGTTTGTCAAAGGCATCATCAATTATGTTAGGGACGGTGTGCAGACAGTTCTGGCTCAGAGTTGGCTGGTTATTTGGGTTCTCCCCTTGACAGTAGTGTAGTGAAAAGTTTCATCATTATACTTCAGAACTGGTTATTGGTCACAAAGAATCACAAA
Source organism: Grallaria varia (assembly GCA_013396735.1). Taxonomy (NCBI): domain Eukaryota; kingdom Metazoa; phylum Chordata; class Aves; order Passeriformes; family Formicariidae; genus Grallaria; species Grallaria varia. The sequence goes on from VWZG01006450.1 coordinate 544,966, forward strand.
GCAGCCTCTTGTCCTTTAGTCTCACTCCCATACTAAGTTTGTTTTGGCGGAAACTACTGTAAAAGTGAGGATACAAGAAATAATGAAAAATGAATAATTCATACAGCAGCCCCCACTCAAGTCCTCAGTAAATCTGTCTGCCCTCAGCACAGCTGTTTTCTCCATGTAATTAGACACAGATATAAAATATAGTATTGTTTGTAACAATATGGTCCCTAACTTACAGGAAAACAGCAGGTGCTCAAGTAATTCAATGGCCTTTGAGGTATCTTGCCTTAAACTTTTGTCTAATAATACTGCATAAGATATGAGCAGACACTGGCTGTTTGATAAAAAAATAGGCAAAATGAAAAAAATTAAACAAAGCCTTTTGAATCTGAAACACATATATGTGCATCTCTGGAGCATATGACCAAATCATGGCAATTTTTAAAGCAAGTCAGGTGTGGGGATTGATTCTGCCAATCTTCTTTCTTAAATGAAGGAAATAAGACAGACAGCTCTGTGTGTGGTCAGGGCTGATTAAGACAGACTTTGAACCAAGATGTGACGGGGCCTTTGTGATATTAGAATTAAAAGTTCACTCCCTCTGCTCAGAAGGATGAGAAGCAAAGCCTTTCAGACCATGTGCATCTGTGCACATTTTAATTTTCCACCCTTGTTCTCTAAGTGAAAAAGCTTGTTTTCCTGGAGACCTTTTTTAATGGGTCTACATGCCTGCATTATTTTTAAGCTAAGCAAAGGTTGAGCACAAAAGATGGTGCCATTTCAGAAGGATCCCTTAAGCCTAGGAATAAGCCACAGGAAAGAGCTAAGGATACAGCAGCTTTTCTAACCATTGGTTAGGAAACGATTAGGCCTCTGAGTCAAAGCTCCCGTACAAGTCTATATCCAAACTATTTAATCCTGTGTTGTCACCTCCAATAATAGGCAGGTGTGTGCCTTGCTCTGGGGCTCTTTTCATGCCTTTTTTTCTTTTTTTTTTTTTAAATATAGATCTAAGCAGTGTCAAAACAAGGCTCTGCACATGACCCGGGTCTCATTCATCTCAGCTGTTAGGAACAGGAGAAGCAAAGGGATCAGAGACAGGCCACCTCTACAGACAAAAAGAAATAGCAGATTCACACTTACATATCAAATTTCAACACAAATTTTTTTTCCAAGGGAATGTCTTTGCAGTCTCGAATTGGAGGGTCATCTAAGGGTGGTTTAGATAGTGCCAGGAGATCCAATTGTTATACAACCCTTTTTTTTCCCTAGCAGATTAAGGGAGAATGCTATTCATTATTATGACTAATGCTTAAAGACTCTTTCTGGGCCTGGGCAGTGTCCTGTTAACTTTCTGGGAGCCTGAGGGGGATGTCACAGCTGAACCTAGACTTTGCTCTGGATGGCAGAGCACTCTTCAAGCGTGCTTTCTCAAAGGGATTAGTGCAGCATTTCATTCAGCTTTTTCATCAGATTTCCTTTCCCAGCTCAGTATCTACTGTACAGAAGGGTCAAGTTTGATCTCCCATTGAGGGTTTTTTTTCCTCTGAGTTCAAAATGGGAAGCTGAGCATCAGGTTGCTCTCACCAAAGTCATCCATTCAGTGTGCTGTTTGCAGTTTATTACTGCTTTTCAACACTTGCTCAGTGGGTGGGTTTTTCATTTAGTGTTGTTAGTCTGGCACTGTTTGCATGATTTTCTCAAAGTGAGATGCCTTGGAATTGGGACATTTAATTCCTAAAAACACTAATCCAGAAGTGGCAACTTTTCAATTTATAATCAGCAGGCTGAAGTATGAGAAAAATGTACCTAGTGATCTGATTGTCTAATTTCTCACATATTAGCAATGCTCAAAAACAGGAGCTGCTTTTTTACTGAGTAACCGGAGTTGTTTTTAGAGTCACACCACCTGAAAAACTTAGACCAAACCAGATTAGGTTTACTAGCAATTCAAGTTTTGCAGCCTAAAGGCTAAAGAAGAGGCCTCTATGTTACGTCCTGCATGAGGCTATTCAATTTAATGTCAGCTCTAGGCATTTGGAGCTGATGATGGTCCTGGAGACAAAACCTTCCCTCTATCGAATCGAGCCTATTCTAACCAAAACTACTCTGCCTGTCTTCATTGCTGTTTCTGGTTTTGCTGTCAATGATATTAACAAAAGTAGTGAAGCATTCCCTGAAAATTCTCCGTAGAGGTACAGCATAACGAAGTACACACTGACATGCTGCCTGCAGTGCACATGAGGAAGTGTTCAGGGATCAGGTCTTCCATCATACAGAACACTACCCTATTAAGCTAATTTGTCAAGTCTTATTATGAGAATTTTCTTCTTCACCTTAAATAAAAGGAACAAGGCACCTCCTTCCCAGTTTTATCTTAACTCTGTAGTTATATCTAGTGTACCTTCTATTCCCACAGAGGCACAAGCATTGTGCACACACTGACACTCTCTGGAATGAACTGCAATGCCCTTTCCTTATATCTTAATATAGCAAACATTCATGCATGCCTTTACACACCAGGAAAAGATCCCATTGACTTGAGTCATGCACAGATAGGGCCGTGCCAACCTCTGCAATAATGCTGAATCAAACTAGCTAGATTTATCTCAACCAACAGAAACTCTAGAGCAGGCTAGTGATCCAGAGTACCTCTTCAGAAAATAGATATGCTTTAGAGGGCAATTCAGTTAATTTATCTCAGGCATCTATCTTAGACTGCAATAAATAATTCCCCAGAGGTCCTGCTGTTTCTCCAGTGACAGTACAGAGAGACTAGAAAAGACATACAACTTTCAGCTGACTAAAGCAGGGTGGCAGCTATCTAGGCATGAACATGCAAGTCAGAGTGGAGACAATTGTGTTTGGGGGCCTTCTGCTGGCAGCAGCATGTTCCCAAGTGAAAAGAACGTTATTGTGCTTGGCTGGCATAACAGGTCGCTTTCAACAAGGTAAATTTCTGAACAGTTTCTTTTGCTATACAGACCATTGGCAGGGGGTACTGAGAGACCTGTAACTAGAGCAAACAAAAGAGGCAGAGGTACAGTCGAGGTCTGATTTCATCCAGGCAGAGTGTTCTAGGGTTTCCACACAGATAGGGTGTATTTTCAAACAATGTTTTTTCCTCGTCGCTGCTCTCCACTGCTCCTTGACTTTAGTGGTTATCTAGTATTACACCCGGTGCTGGTTACTGCACCATCACCCTGCTGCTCAATACAAGAGTTCATACACAGATTCTTTTAGGTACTAGGAGATTGAAAGCTAATCTTCTGGCACAACAATTTGTTCTCATTACAATATAACCCTGTAGCAAATCTGCTCAGACTAGAAACAGGACTAGAAAGGGGCCATCATGGAACACTATGGGATACAGGGTGAGTCAGATAAGCTCACCCTCAGTCCTGTCTGCTGATCAGTGTTCTGTGATGAACATCATGAGACTGAAAAGGGTTATGTGGAAGCAGTCTGTGCTGTCACCAAGTTCCAGTGGGAAGAATGCAAAAGAGCAGAAGCCTTGGATATGTTGGGCGCAGAAAGTTTAAGCAATATCACAGGCTGCACAGTCCTATGTAGAGGAGTGCTTGTAATCTGAGTGTTTCAGAGGAATCATGTTGAAGAACATTTAAAAGCTGAGGAAAGCTTTAAAAGCTCATGACATCATCAGGCATGAGGTTAGATGACAGAGGATGAAGTTCTCTGTGCTAACAAGTGATGTCTGAGCTATGGGGAAGAAAAATTATCCAAAGGGAAAAATGAAATTATGTGTATTGTTGGAAGTAGCAGTTTCCCAAATAGATGCCAGATGGAATCATATGTGAAGCCTGGCAGGATACTCAGGAAATCTTTACACTAAGTGAGGGAGATTTGGGCTGTTTTCCAGACTGGCTGGTTGCAAACTACATTGATCCAGAAGTTGTACACCCTGTGTGCAACCATTAGTGCCTCTGTGCCCAGTCACTTCCTAACACATTGTGGTCACTTACGTTTGCAGACCTCTGCAGAAGACATGGGTTTCCCTCTGTCTCGGTAATACCCTGGTTTGCACCTTTGGCACCGATGTCCCTCTGTGTTGTGCTTGCAGTTGTCACAGACGCCCCCACTGCGCTTTCCTGACGCCAACCACACACTCAGATCAAAGTGGCAGCTCTCGGCATGGTTGTGACAGCGACACTCTGGTGGGGACAAGAGAACATCCTTAGGTTTATATTCTACACAGCAATACTGGTCAAATGGTATCTTTTTTCAAACCAATCTGATGATATTTTAAACTCTGCTAGAACCTGTGGGGAATGTGAGGGGACATAATTGCATGAAAACCGGATTTCTGGCTTGTAAGTTCCACTTCCCAATAGCCCCAGTGGGTCAGCTGCAGAAAAACAATACGCATACTGAAGCTCTTCATCAATGACCAGCAGTTTATCCCCGGTTTATGTAATGGCAGCATTAGTGTAAATCGACAGGAATCTTTGTTAGGGAGCTTTGCCTGCTGGCATGGTAAGTGCTCATCCTGAAAGCCTGGCTCAGTAACCTCTCTTCCACTTACTTCTGCATTCATTTGGGGCCCCTGTTTTTCCATCTCCTGGTTTCCAAGGCTGATCATTGTACAGGGGAGCACATTTCTCACAGTGGTCTCCTGCTGTGTTGTGCCTGCACACACACTTCCCATGGACCTGTGAGGAAAAGAGAATACAGTCAAATAGCTACAAGCAAGAGCATGAAGTCCCCAACAGCCTCATGAGGAGGTGAGACTTCTGCACAATTCCTACACAGCTGCCTGGTTCTCTTAGGAAACCTACAGAGCATGGAGCTTAAACATGTAGCTTTATTTCTTCACACAGTTATTAATTACGTAGAATTTTTCCTTTATCTTCCAAAATGCATGTAGCATTCTTTTTAACTCTCAGTTTGACTGTTTTACTACTACATTGATGAACAACCTCTAGGCTACTTAAATCGGGTGAGCTAACACAGTTTATTTTGATTTACAAGTTCAGGAGCATGCAAAGAGTCTAAGCAGGCAGACCCCTCCAGGAGTGTCAAATACACTCTGGGTTAGCAGAGCTCAGTCTAGCACAGGATGAATGAGCAAATAGTGCTAAACCCTCTAGCACAGTTAAAAAAGGTAGCAAAAGTATTAAAACTGAAAAAATACCAACCAGTATTCCCAAAGAAAATGAAGCAAGCACTGATTTTTGAACTTGGGTACAGTAGGCACCAGTCTGCAAACTTATATATGAATATACATATATTATGTTAGCAGAAAAGGCCCAGTAAAATTTTGTGCTGTGTAACTAAGAGCACTGTAACTCCAATGGACAGAAAATTGTACCTACAATGCTGTCTTTGGTTTTGAACATTTTATTACCAGATAAATGAGGAATTGGAAGATGCTAAACAAAAATGAGCAAAAGCTGGATAAGTGGCTGACCTACAAACCTGATGTGCATAAACACACCTATGCTAGAAAATAGCACTTTACTAAATATTTAAGGGGAAATGAAATGCCAAAAATCTAAAACTGTCTGAATAATTCTCTGTGACTATTTGCTTGAAAAATTACTTGAAGAAACAACTTACTTCCCTTGCACTCATCTACCTCTGTTGGAACACAGTAATGATTTTTAATCATGGAAATATTCTAATATTTCTCAGATTTGAAATCAGGTATTCACACCAGAAATTTGATCTTGAAAACTGAGCTAGTCCACCTTCCACAACTGGTTCTGTTCTCAAGTCATTTCACACACCAGAACTACCGCAGCCATTTCCAGATACACTGTGATTTGGTGCACAATTTTCTGTAGTATTGAGCCACATTCAAGAAGGGCATGCCCAAGGGTTTTTATGTCGGTGTTTGCACCTGTTAGGTCTAGGGTGGGGGTTTTTTGTTTGTTTTGTGTGTTTTTTTCATGTTTGTTTGTGGTGTTTTTTTTGTTTTTTGGGCTTTTTTTAATAAAGAAAAGGATTCCAATATCTGTTTGCAATACCTCAGAGAAAGGATTTCCCAGATAAATTATTTGAGGAAATATCCAATATAGGGAGTGGGAGAAAGGGAAAAGTAGCACCATACATCATATTCTACACTTATCACAAGAGAAGCTGCTAATTAGTGGTATGTATTTCACATGCAAGGAGACCCTTGTGCTACAGCAGGAATTGCACAGAAATCAGGGACTAGACCCCTGTCCCTCCATGGGCTGTTGAGGATGCTGAGCACTCTGTAAGCACTGGCACAGCTCTGGGCCACTGCACATTACACAAAAAACAGAGGCTGAAACTTCATCTTGACTGGGGTGTTGAATTGACTCTAATCCTTTAATCTCACCAGTAATCTGAGTTATGGTTTTCCACAGTCTTTCCTAAAAGTCAGACTTGCCCTTTGCAGTCCCCCCGTCCCCATCAGACAGAGCAGGGAGCTTGGGATCAAGAGAGAAACATTCAAAAGCGCAATTGCATCAATGTGCTCCCCTGCCCCCAAACTCATTTGCCTGCAGCAATTTGCTCTCCGCTCCCCTGGTTTCTAATCCTCCCAGAGCAGAAATGTGATGTAGCAAGCAGAGAGATAGGCTGCAGCTGATGCCATCGCCCCTCCATGGCCAGCTGGCAGGTTTGCTGCCTCCTCACGGAACACTGAGCACAGACTTCAGGGTGTGCGTGTTTGTCAGAGCTCAGCACCAGCAAACCTCAGGGGCTTACAGCACAGAGCACATTACATGGTGCCTCTCTAGACCTTTGCACAAGAAAGTCATCCACATTCAAAGCGCTAAATAGGGTGACAAATTACAGAGACAGAAATACTAATAAGCAACAGTGTTGGGCTTGTCCCTATTTGCGTTTGGCATTTTGGGCTTTGGCTTCCCCTGTGGACACAGAGACTGATTTTCAGAAGCCAGAGAACAGAGAAAAGATAGAGCAAGCCTGACCCAGAACCATCAGTTTTAACATCTCCAAACTTCAGGCTCTATCTGGACTTTGCAGCTCATTCCAAAATGGATCAGAACAAAATCTTAGACCTATTCACTTCTTAGGAAAGCACTTCTTGAAATGTATTTCAATACAATAATCTGTAAGGTGGCCCATTTTTTTTAATATATTCAGAAACTGTGCTTTCACTACTTTAAATAAGTACATGAGAAGTGCCAAGATTGCCATTTCCCAACTGTACAGAGTTAAACCATGCAATCTTATTTTAGCATTGAGGGACATGATCAAATATTCATTATTCTACAGGACCCTGCACTTATAGTGCACAGCACAGATGGTGTGAACACCCATGAACAATTATTCAGAAAATACACAGGAAAATTCAGTGAGAAAGGACAAGTCCGGTTGTTCTTTGGACAGTAGATGTGTTTATTTGCTCATTGCCCACAGGTTTGTTGTGAACTGTGGCTTGTGGCATGTTGTGAGTAGGACAGAGGCATCTTCCTGCCTGTGACTCCTTCTATGGAACCAGCTACCAAATATGTGTGGAAAGAAGTGTGGCTTAGACAAAAGGGCTGAAAAGCCAAGCAGCCAGCCAGGAAAAAGGAAACAAGGGAGCTGGCATGGAACTTGCCAGAAAGTGTTAGGCCTGAGAACTAACCTTTTTTGCATAGGTTTAAGAACAAGGAAAAGAGAATTGCTGGAATTGGTGCACAGGATAGAGAAGGAGAAAGCAAGTCTGCCATGTGTTATCTGTATGTGGGTATCTCATAAAAGATATTTTTCCATGAAGAGTAATCTCCTAGACAGCATTCAGGGGTGAAACAGATAAGGAAGAGTGCAACATGAAGGGAGAACGAATTATAGAAAGGATTTGGATAAGAGAAGAGGGCAGAGACAAGCAACTCACATAAAACACACAAGAAAGGTGATCAGTGGATGGAAGTGACCACTGCAGAAAACTGGTTAATGCAGGAGAAATGGAGCTATGGAAAAGACCTGTTACATTCAAGTTTGAGGTGAAATAAGGGTAGGTGAGTAGCTGCAAGTAACAAGACAAAACAATTTGTTCTGTTAGAGAGGAAGAGATAGGAGACACAGCCAGAGGCTGAAGTCCAGGAAGGAACAAAAATGAAATACAGGAAACTGTCAGATAAAATAGGAAATGGGATATCTGCTTAGGGAAGGGAGAATGTGAGAGTCACACTCAACACCAGCACAAAGAGAACAGGCATGTCCCTGACTTACTATTCACTGCTGAAATAAGGCCCCATTTCTCTCACAAAAGTGGGTAAAAAACCCTAGAAAATTGTGATCCCTACCAAATATAAGACCTCAGGATGTGCTGATTCTCTCTGAAGCGTAAGGATTAATATGCCAAGGTAAGAAAATAATCAGAGAAATACAGATTCAGGGAAACTATGCTAACATTTTTCTATGCCCTAGGAAGCAGTCATAATTATGAGGTGATAACAAGGAGAGAATTATTAGGAAACAGCAAGGACCAGTTGGTCTTTGAGTCTTGAAGAGCTACAAGCTGAGGATTATCACAGCCCAGGTCTTGCCCTTCCTGAGAGGGCAGCACCCTAAGTATGGTGAGCAGAGCAGGGAACTGGTACCACAGTCCATTGCCAGGGGATAGACAAGGGCAATACACAAACAGCAAGAGACAGGCCCAGCAAGATGCTCACAGTGGGGGTTCAAGTCCATTCAGAGGGTGGAACGAGAGAAAAAAACTACAGCACAAGGTCCACTGTGAGGGAGAGTACCTGTAGCACAGCCCCAAGGTCCATCCAGGAGACAGGGCCAGAGACAGAGATGCACACAGGCACACCCACAGCATAATCAAAGAAGGGCTATAAGCCCGGGGCTGAGCTTAAATAGAGCCCTCCAGCCAATGAACAGAGAGCATGGATAAGCATCCCAGGTGGGGCTGGTCAGGGCTGTTAAAGTCCAATTAGTGTCCGCGGGATGCCAATAATAATAATAATAATAATAATAATAATAATAATAATAATAATAATAATAATAATAATAATAATAATAATAATAATAATTTGTTTGCCACTGGATTAATGTCATTGGAAGCTTTAGAATATCTGACGACTAGGAGGCATCTGAGGAAAAAAATACTTCAGCTTTCTGGGTTTGTGGCTTGAAATCCAAGTGGGGGAGACTTGAAAGCAAGTTATGAGCAACAGATGTTTATGCAAGATTCATGCTGTCCATTAGGAAGCTAGCCGGCTCTCAGCTAAAGCCTGGATAGTTTATAACACTGATTTATATTAATACATATAAATGTATTGGTACAGCAAGAGAAAAATTGAGATCCAGGGGATTTCTCTTTCACATCTCTCGTATTTTACTGCATCTTCAAGGTTCAGTAGGTGACACTGCATCACTTGACATCTCCTAATCCGTAGATACTAAAGTATTTAGGCCTCTGTGGACTTCCCTACAGTGCTCATTGCTGCAATAATTGAGTATTTCAGAAATACTATGGAGTTTTTAGGACATCTCCCTTATCTGCTTCTCCTCGTTGCTCTGATAACTCTAGTTGTCTCCAATGCTCTTTCCCATTCATTGAAACATCATTGGATTGAGAGATCAGTTGCTCTGACAATATTTTTTGAACTGTTTTTAAGCTATTATGGGGAATGGATCAAAGAAAAAGGTGCAGTGACAGGCAGGTGGACTGTGTGATCTTATAAAACACCCCAATTCATAACACCAGTCAGAAGTATCATGTGAGTACTATGTGCATCACCTGTTAAAGTTTGCATTCTCACAGTCCTGCGTGCCTACAGCCAGGGTTGCTCATATCAGTAATGCAGGCTATCAACTTTGATAGAAGAAAACTGTTCCCTTAAATGCTGATGTTCTGGCTGCATTAAGCTTCTGGTTTGCTAATCAATTTTGGCAAAGGGTAGAAGTTTTGAAGCTGATATACTTGCAGCTAGAGGATATTATTAGTCCAGGAAAGGAACACAAATGTTTTACTATACTCAATCACCATCATATTGGCTTTAATGGCCACATGACAGCAACTCTGCTTTTGTATTCGTATTGGCTAAATTTTCAGGCTGTGGTTTCATGATGTAAACTTTTGGGGGTGTAGTCTCAATTTGAGACATTTCTCTTTCCTTGCTACTTTTTTCTATGCTATCACCTGCATCATGCCCTGAGTCGTGTGTAAATTGGTCTGTGAAACCAAACCATGTTTAAAAAAAAGCTATACCATGTTTGTTTTTTTTCCCTTGGCACTAGTATTTTTAATCTGGATTAATTCCCTCATCTGCCTCACAGTACAGTCGTGCTGTTACAAGTCTGGTGTTGCTGCCAAAGGCTTTGATTTGTACATCTACCACCTGAACAGCTTTGAATCAGGACATAGAGGAGGTTATAACTTCATGGATTTTAATGCCAGGATGATCAGTTCCCATCATTTAGCTTGACTTGCTATCATCATGGCCAGGCTTCGCGAACGAAGATTTGGGAAGGGCTCTCCCCACACTTGCTGCAAGCGCGCTGATGGCTAAAAAGGCCAGTGCGAGATAGGCAAGTCCGGTTGCAAAAGGCACAGCAGAAAGTGTCCGCAGGTGGTGTTGGTGAGGTACTTGCTATACTAAGCCATGAATTTCATCCAGTAGTTCTTCTATGGAGCTCTGCAACTTCTAGTTGATTTATAGCAAGTAGTGTGGAAGCATATCCTGTTTTCATACATTGGTTCCAAGAAATTACATGGTACTTATTCACCTTTGACTGCACTGAGTTGCTTCACCTGAATTCTGATCTGCAGCTGAGAAAGCGAGTGAAAATTTTCCACCTGTTCGTCCTTCAATTTTTTAATTTTTCTAAACTCTTTGTATAATACCTTTAATAAGATATATATACAAATAATAAGTTTTTAAACAGCTTTGTGTAAGACCTGAAGCCTTTTGCTTTCTCTCTGCCTGTTTAGTTTCTTTACCCATTGTCCTTTCAGTAAATACTGTGCTCTTTCTCCAGGGCTATTCTCCGTCTATTTGGGAGCTTTTTTCTTAATGACTAAAGGTTAAATTTGGAAGCCTTCCAAGTCAGAGCAACTGTTGCTGATTCGAAGGAAATGTTTATCTTGGGACTCTGTATTCACTCTGTAATGTCTCCAGAGAAATTTTGGATACAGCAGTTTCCAATGACATCAGAGGCTTGTAGTACTGGCATGTAGTAAAGTGACTCTTCCTGGGTCATTTAGAATGGTCCCAGATTACAGTGCCTGCCATGGGTAGACTGACAATTCAAATTCCTACTCCAATCAGGAATAAAAAAGCCATTATTTTCCTACAACACTTTGCTGGTTTCTGGGAAAAGATCTAATAAGTGTGTGTATCTGAAAACTAGTACACAGATGGGTGTTTTCTGAGGGAACTGAATTTCTGGCTCATACTTGGTCACTTTGGTTAATTGTGAGGGAACTTCACAGGGATAAGTAGAGCTGGGACCCTGGTGTCAAGGCCACCTGAGCCCTTGCAGGTTTTGCTCTCCACAGCAGTGAGTGAGTGAATGAGCTGCCGCAGTTTCCACATTCACTGAATAGACAATGGTGGAGAAAAATCAGTGACAGTGTTTAGCTGAATATTCAGATTGGCATCACTAAGACCTTTTTGAATAGGAACAAACCAACAGGATAAACAGACCGGAAGAAGTATAAAATTCATGCTTTGTGTGAGGGAATATAACTCAACCTGTGACAGTTTCAAGACAACTCCAGCCTCTGCCTGAATTCAGCTCCCTCAGGCTTTACACAAACAGCTGGCTGTGCTTCAGTCCATATTTCACTCTGCTGTCTTACTGTTTTCTTTCTGAATTCTAGCTTGATTTTCATTTTTTGCCTACAATGCCCAAAACTCCAATATCATTCAAGTGAAATTGTGTTGAGTAATGGAATAGATGAAGCCAATATGCAAATAGGTTTCTGCATCTTCTCTGCAAATGGCTGCAGCTTGCAGAGTGGGGGAAGGGCAGGGCTAAAAGGCACAGAAACAGCCAAATTTATGGGGAATCTGGGAATGAAGAAAAAAGGTGACAAAGTCCATGATTTAGCAGAAAAATTGTGCACAGCAAAGAAAGTATTCTAAGTGCCTAAATGATTGCATGGCTAATCCCCAGAATCCTTCAAGCTCAGTGAGTGAACCAAGGCAAGGAAATAAATGTAGGATTTTATAACGTTTGCACTGAAAAAGATGGAATTTGTTTATAATCCTTTGCAAAATTTCCCCTTGTTTTGTGTGCACCTGCTGCTAAAGTATTAAAATGCAAATTCTGTGCACCCACAAGTTACCACTCTAGAAAGATTTGCTTCAATTACTGGGATATTCACTGGGGATGACTAGCTGAAAGGCCTTGAAAACCCTTGGTAAAAGACTGAAAATTTTTGTTCCAGTAACACATAGGTGAGCTGAGGACAGAAACAACACAACAGTCTATTCAGTCCCAGCGGAGCTTAAAAACACAATGACTGAATGTATGAGGCCAAACACAGCAGCTCCTATGATTATCACATCACAGCAACTTCCTAGTGTTGGTAGCTGTGTCCAGTTCAACTTAGAGAGACAAAACAGTGTATATTGCTCACCCATATCCAGTGTTTTCAAGAAAAGCTGTGTTTAAAGGCTACTAATGTTAAATAGGAAATTATTTGGTACTTCATCCCACAAAATAAGAGATGATTTTGTACAGGTGAGATGAATGTCTGCATAGGTGAATCTACACTGAGCCCTGATTCAGAAAAGCTTTTAGGCATGTGTTTAAACACTGTTCCTAAATAGGCAGGTTTTTCTGATTTGGATTTCATCAGTTGTAAAAGACATTTCCACAACAATAATAAAATGTAGGAAAAACTTGTTAACTTTGTGATAGCAGAACTCCTGACTGAACAATTATATAGATCATACCACCAAAAGTGTGGTTATTGTATAAACCATAGATACTCAAAACATCATGTTGATGGTAGGAATGCCAACTGCTCTGGCTGCAAACCACAGGTTCTCAGTAGAGCTCATGGGGAACTTGCATGGATGTCAATTATGATTATAACCAGAAGAACGTAGAAGCACAACCCACACCCCCTGTGCACAACAAGCAAATATATTTGCAATAAGCTGTGATCTGTTGGCAGGGTACACCAGTGTAGCCAAACTAACCATCTTTCATAAGCTGAAAGAGCAGTCACAAACTAATTTAATTCCAGAGCTCAACAGAAGGCAGCGTATGTACCCCCTGAAAGGGAGCACACTGGCCTGTGCAGGGGCAGGAGGCTGCACAGCAGCACCGAAGTTCACCTGCCTTAGCCAGCTCTTCAGTGGGCAACACTCAGTGGAAAGGCAGGGATTAGGCAGAACCTTCTACTGGACCATCAAGGAATTGTCCCTCGAACTGCTTTAGATTGAACATTGACAGAACTTTACATTAATGTCAATTCAGAACAGAGTGAACTGCTGCTGACGTGTCCCTGCTATTCCACTTGAAATGGATGCAATGTAGAGCAGTGATGATTCAGTTGGGAGGGGAGGACAGTCTTGTAAAAGCCTGGGTCTAGCAATAAAGAGCCAGTAAAATCAGACATGGTCACAAAACCTGTGGAAAGGATCCCAGGCTACAGAGCCTAAATCTGTACACGGGACTCTGAAACCTTCAAATCTCTTCATAACGACTACGACTGCTGGTTTTGTGCAATTCTAGGTGATTCCTGGTATAGCATCTGAGCTGAAACTATAAGGAACCTATCCAGAATGAACACTTTTTTTGAAAGGAAACATCCCAGACATCAACCCAGAAATGTGCTTGAATTTGGAGGATATAATTTATCCAAAATAAAGGGTGAATATGTACCATATTTTTGCTTGACTTCAAATTTTTAGTAACTCAGAAGGACAGAGGGATTGATTTTTGTGTTGGCCAAGATGCAACTCCTGGCACGAATGGGTTCAGTACTTTAACATGCCAATCTTCCTGAAACAACAGAAGCATAGGATGTATATGAAAGCTCTTTTTTATATTTATCTAGGTATTCATCAGTTAAGGTGACTTTTGTGAGAATGTGTTAAAATAGTACCTTCTGGAGTGACCTACAAGACAAGTATCCTTTTTCCAACTTTTATCTAAGTAATTGTTTGAGAGGTTAACTGTCCAATTTAGAGTCACAGTGTTGAAGCACATCTTGCCCTGGGAAACTAGAAATTCACTAACACTATCCACTGCAATTAAAGAGAAACCTTCCTTGGATGCTCTCCTGTCAGCTTCCTTGTCATCTTTGAACACAAATACCTGAAACTTTCACACCCATCTGCATGAATCCCCCAAGGATTCCTGCGAAACACTTCAGCCCCCTGTGAGTAGCAAAGGTGGCAGCAACACCACTTTCTTTCCATGTAGTTCATGTAATTAATTACTACCTTTTGCTGGCATAATCCATATGTTCTTCTATGTTTTCAGATCATTGTGGGCATAGCTTGAAGTTCATATTCTGTTTTAATATTTGGAAAAAAATCAGTGCTGGAATCTGTTTCTGGATTTTGTTCTGATGTGATCTAGAAGCTCTTGTAACCTTTTTTTTTCACATCTCCAAACCTACTCCCATAGCTGATGTACACAGGTAACTTTTTCTTAAACAAAACCTACTCTTTGAGTTGCCAGCTACAACAGAGTGTACCTCCTGCATCTCTGAGTGCTGGACATCGTACAGACTGGCACAGCTTGGATCAGATAATGTGAAAACTTAGCTGGGGATTATCAGCAGAACTTCACAAGATATCTGAAGAGGAGGCAGATAATATTTGCAAGGGTTATGAGAGCCAAGTCACCTAGAAAATTGATGTAGAAAAACAAGTTTTACCTTATATAACCTCCAGTATGCCAAACACAGAATTCTACTTAGAACCAGATCCTGCTCCCTGCTCCCTTTGAAGTAAGTGGAAAACTTTCCATTTGCTCCATTGTGGAGTATCAGACCTACAGAGAGTCTAGTTTGTCTCTGTAAACAGGATAAAGAAGCAAAAGAAACATCCGAGGCCACTTGTAAGGATTTCCTGGCAGTGTAGGTACCAATAATTAACAAGCAAAAAAAACCCCCTAGTGCTTTATACAAAAACGTTTTAATCCACATTTACTTTCCTCTGTCCATACTTACTTCTCATGGGCTACAAGGAGAATTGTGAAATGTTTGGCAAACAAAAAGGACTTTGGTCTAGATTCTGTGTTCTCTCCATTTGCACTATCTGCTTTGTAAACTTTGTTCTGGAAGCATCTCTGGACTCAGCTAAAATGTGTCATCAAAGCAGATCCTAAACCTGACAGCTCTTACTAACTTTGTTGGAGCTTTAATAAAGAAATAATTTACTGTAGAGCAACATGTAATAACAATACTTGGGACAGGATTATGTTCCTTTGCATTCAGTGTAGAAGAGTGGATGCATTCAGACAGCCAGGTCCAGGCATATTGGTGCCCTCCACTTAAAAGTAAATGCTTCTCTGCAGTTTCTGTGGCAAAATGCAATCTCAATAATTTCCATCAGTGACAGAGAAGCTACTTATAAGAGTAATAATACAGGCACTGATATTCATAAAGGAGAATTTTGTCCTTAGCTACCAGAAGAAGCTATTTAAGTGAGGTATGAATGACATCACTCTCTCTCTTCTTTTTCGGTCTGAGGAAAGTTAAATAGAAACCAAGAAAACATCACTATCAATAGCAACAAACCCCAAATTCAAGATATGTTTGTCCAGGAGTTTCTTGCCTACTATTTATAGCTCTCATCTTCATGTCTCCAAGTTTTCTCCTGTTTGACATGATATTCTCAGTAGTTCTTAAGGAAACTTTGATTAGATAAATTGTGTTGAGGTGAGTGCATGGCTTGTTTTAAAGCCACATTGAAGGAGTAATTCTTACTGTTTTGCTGCCAAAAAAAAAGAAGTCAGAGAACATTTTCATTGGATCTCACTGTATTTTCACAAACTTATGACCAGAGAAAATATGCATGAAGCTATGTAGGACTTCAAGCTATGAGGAAGGATGTACCTTTTGGATGTTGGTTTTACAATCTGCAGTTTTCTTGTGTGCATTCGTTGCTATGACATTGTGGCATCTGTGACATTTCTTCTCAGAGAGCTGCATTTCTCACTGGCAGCCTCAGTGGAGAAGAGAGACACTGAGTGGGTTGTCATGACTGTACTGACAGATCCACAGATAAACTGATCACTGACAGGTCATCTGGTAATCACGGATCATTCAGTCCCTCCAAAATGGTTGAAAAGTGTTGGTTTGAAAGTGTGAAAAAGTTTGCATTAGTTTTCTCCATTATTTAGCCTATGGTCTAGCAATGTTAGAAGTATTACAACTGGAACAAATTTCTGTCAAGATTAAGAAAAGCAAATTTACAAGTTAGCACAATCCCATGTTTTTCAAGACCTAAGCACAGAATGATCTCAGATTTTGGGATCCCATGGCAAACAATGACAGTTGTTTTCTGCATGAAATTGCTTTTGTTTTTGTGAACTACTGAAGAGAAATGCATCATAGCAGGACTCTGAAGTCTTAAGAGGCTGAAACTGCCATTTCTTTGGAGGTCTATGTTTTGCCACCATTTAATTACTTGCCAGCAGCCCAGGAAACATGAAGCTGTTCTGCCTTTAGTCTGTGACATCACCCACACCAGCCACATTAAAAATGGTGTGTCTTGAGACTTGCTTGGCCCATGTGTATCTTAAATATGTGGATTAAATTAGAGTATTTCTGCATATGCAGTGTTTGTTTCTAACAGCTTTTTTCCACACCCTGTGACTGAAAGTAGAGAAACATTCTGCTGCCAAGAAATTGCAAAATGACAAAGCTTTTTTTGCAGTGTAGTTTGGCTGATAGAAGCTGTATCATTGGTGTTCACCCCTCAACAACAAAGGCCTTTTCCTCCTGCATGTAGGCAAGGAGATTACTGTATTGTAAAATACAAAGTTATACACTTACATAAACTCCTTCATGCTGTCTGTGTAAGCCAAACCCTGGGATCTGTTCCTGTGTGAACTCTCCCTTCACCACTACGATATTACCATTGGTAAGTATTAGATAAAATGTAAGAAGATCCAGGATTCTGGCTCTTCCAGGGGTGGATTTTTGTTGTGTATTTGAGAAAAAACTAGAGTACAATGACTAAAGCATGGAAAAGAGAAGCACAATACAATGATCATCTTTACTCCAGGCTTGTATGACCTGTGTGTAGAATTTTAAATTTTGACCACCTAAGGTTTCACCCTTTTCTGGGTAGTACAAAAAAAAAGAACCTAAGGAAGGACACATTAAAAACCTTCCAATTGTGCCTGCAGAATGAGGATGAACTTCACTCCATGATCACTGAGGAAGAGGGGAGATGAAGGAATCACCTTAATTTGCAGCAGAGATTATGTAGGCAGGCACTAAAGAAGAGCTTTCAAAATGTCAAGACTGGAACAACTCCTGAGATTTTGAATCTCCTTCATCAGAAATTTTAAAAGTCTAGTTCAACAAGCATTCACGAGTAAATGGTTTAGGTGTGCTTGATCATACCTTTATGTGAGGACTCAAACTAGTTCACTTATGGTCTTTTTAAGCCTCATCTGGGATACTAGAGGCAGTGAAAACTCTGGAAAGCTTTTCTTACTTTTTCCTGTGTTTGAATCTCTGCTTAGGCAAAGACTTGCTGAGGCAAAGGCTGTGCGAGTCATGTGCTGCATACACCCTCTTGTCTCCTGGGACATGAGTCACTCATGAAGTGCAGTTCATCAAAACTATTTCACCTTCTGCCCTGTGAAGTCATTGATGGCACGAGAAGATTCTTTTCCCTTGTGACCAGTGGGAAAAAATATCCAGTCATAGTTTACAGTGGTTATGCCAGTGATATACACAATATTATGTTTTCCTTTTCCAAGGGGCAGAATGTTTATTCTTCTGCCAGCTGTATTCACTTAGCATGTTATTCATCTATTTGATTTCACTATGTGTATATCTAACAGTTTGCATTAGGGAGGATGCACTCTTTAAACAGCTTTTCTCCACACAGTTATGATTTAAGTGAGTCTGTACTATCTGAATCTGATAGTATCACCTAGTATAGCTGAATCTTGGGTTTATCCCACAGATGGAACAGATTCAGAATGATTTCGAAAATATTGTGAAAGTCATGCAGTCCTAATTATCTCACAATATCTACCTCTGAACCTAGAAAAGTTGAAAGGAAGACAATGAATACACATTCCAAAGTAAAATAACCCAAAATATCAAGTGTACCATATATTTAAAGGGACAGAAACTAGCTTAGGATGTTTTTCTTGAGTCTATTATGTCAGAGTGCACCAAGGACTAAAGTTTTAAGGGTTGTTTGGGTTTTCAAAACCCATTACAGAGACAGAGAGCCTTCTGGAACCAATGGAGCCATTGACTAGTTTAAAGTGGCCTGAATTCTGTCTGTGATGTATGTGTTTAGACATACCTGTATATTCGATTATCTTAATTATAGTTCTTTACATAGTCCTTGTAGCTAAATCAAAAAGGAGGCAGCAATCATTCCCTCTGAATTGCAACTTCTGAGTGTGCATACAGATACAACTCACATCTTCTGCACATCCAGTGTCAAATGTAGATAAAAGAATAAACAGGGAAGGGCTACTCATAATACATTAGAATAATTTAGAATTTTACTTCAAAAAACATTCTAATTTATAAGATGCATGGATAGGAGAGTGGGGGAGTGGAAATTATTTTCGCATCCAGGACACTGCTGTCTATGTGGTGAAATTAAGAACACAGAAGGTTGAAAACCTCTAAGTGAAGGCTGATACCCTAAGTGTGACAGAACTGCTCATATCTCACAAACTTAGAAACTCTGAGATTGAAAATCTGATGCTGAAATTGTGGTCAGGGCAGATTTTGCATCAAGGATATTACTTCAGTTCTGTGCAGTCATATAGGTAGAAGATTTCATTCACTATATTTGGGGTTGGATCTCTCTTCCAATTACAAATGCCCTTTCCAATTTATAGGTATCTTGAGTCCAGAGTTTTTAGCAATGAAATTGATATACAGGAAACTGCAGAAAGGATTATATACAAAGTGAAATATTTTCCCATAGAGGTGTGGGTTTCATTAATGTGGATTGACAGTGATACCCTTTTCTTAGATAGGCTTAGGGAAGCTGGGACAGGGTGATGCACAAAATATACAGTTAGAGTGAGACAGCAGAGTCAAGTAGCAAGTGTAGTAAGTTGGTGAATGTCTAGTACTCACCATGTTCTCCATGACTCCCGTCCTGTTGGCCACCTCGCATTCCTCTGCGTGCCCATTGCAAAAGCAGCTTCCCCGGATGATAAGGTCATAAATAGCATAGTGGGCAAACCTCTGAGGTTTCTCTACCATTCCTGAACCATGACATGGACATTCCTGTCTTTTTAGCAAAAGGAGGCGGAGGTTGGTGAGTTTGAGGAGATCTTGAGCCTCAGGACTATAGGGGTCTTCAATCTTGTTAGCCGGACTTAAAGCACGATAAATCACCTGAAAGACAGAATATTCACATCCCAGAACAGGTATAGGATTTTATATACACAACAAATATCCCAAGATGGTGTTAAGGAAAAAGTAGTATTTCCTATTTCAAAGACTCTGTGTAAGCAGCTGTGGGTCTGTGGCTGTTCCCAGAGCATCTCAGCTGAGTTACCACAACCTGGCCAAGCCAGAGGAAGTGACTGTGTACCTGCTTTCTTCCCAGCTCAGGTGTGAGATAGAAAATCTCTTAGTTTAAACATCTCTCCCTGGGGTCACTGAGCCCTGTCACCTCTTCCAGTTCAACCAGTATGTGGTACCTTGCGTTCCTAAACCAAGTGACAACAGTTCACTCACAGATATCCAATGTTTATTGCCATAAATGCAGTGCTAATACCATCCAAATTTCTGTAAGCATCTTAGGAGCAAGGCTTTAGCATGAGTTCTAGAGTCTGGTAAAGTAAGGCACTAAGGGATCTGTGATAGAAGTGGAAACTGTGATCAGAATTTTTACTTCATCACTTGAACTACGTGCCAGAAAACATAACTTAGCTTAGAGTGAGTGAGCATTGAGAGAGCCCTCTCTGCAAACAGACCAGGTACTTTATTCCTTAGAAGCAGACACAGTGCAGTGAGCTCACTGGACCAAAGGTGCTTTGTGCCTACTGGCTGTCTGCAGGTTGTTACTCTTTCATCACAGCATTTATGTTATTTGATAATTTTCCAGAGCAGCAACAGTTTGGTTTTGAGTGTCACAGTTCTAATTTTGTGCTTAGCAGTGACTGTTATACTTTGGCAGCGGGACATGTATTTTAGCTCATGCACCATTTGACCTTCTCTGTCTCTCAGGTTGTGCTTGTTTCTGTTACTTTTGGGAGAAGTTGATAATGAAGGGCTACACCAAAGTCCTTGCCTGTGAACTGGAGAGCTGGTTGCATCGTTCCCAGGCTTAAATGTGCAAAATCCAGTTTGACAGCTGTTTTCTCCTCTCCTTGAGCTTTTCCATTGTGGCAGAGGGACTTGGAATTCTTTGGCCCTGCTTTGTAAGTGGTCAGCGTGTCTGTCTGATTCACTCCATTAGTGTTAGCAGAGTGAAAGCTTTGTTTCCATAGGGATTCCCTCTTTCTCTCTGTTTTTCTTATTCTTTCCTCCTGGTGAACTGACCAATTTAGATACTTGTAGCATGTGAAATACTTTTTGCTTACAGGAGCCAAAAAAAAAAGAGCTTGTGAGACATGCCTAGAAGATAGTTCTGCTGCATGTTGATGAAACACAGGGAGACAAATCTCCTTAAGCTGACAGAATCAACTGTCAGGTTTGCACAGAGCTACACCTGGCAGTACCACAGCAAGGGCTGTAGTACCTTTCCCACAGTATTTTCTGTTTGGTAATTTCTGTTCCTTTTTTCCTTTTAATTCTTTTATTTTAGCAGCTGCTTGCAAAGCTGCACATGGCCCTGCCTGGTGAGGTCAGAGGTGCCCATGTTTTCTTGTTTGATAGAGCTGTGGGCAGATTGCCCAGGTTGTGCAATGCAGGTGCCTACATTCCCCTGACCAATGAAGCCATGACAAAATAGTCCAGGCCTTTCCACCCCAATGTCTACATTCCCCTGATCAATGGAACCATAAGCAAATGGCCCATTCAGTTTTGTCCAGGTGCCCAGCATTCCTCTTACTGACGGATTCACAGGACAAAGACCAAATCTCCTCTGTCCAGTTCCTCTAATCCAGAGAGGGCTGATCTTTTTAGTGGAAAGGATTATATGAACCCTCTCTCCTTTTTCTCAGTTCCCTGTGGACCACAGAGAGGTGTAGTGGTTTCTCAGAATCCTGATCACCTGTTCATGTATAAACACACACATCTTCCTCCCATGTGCTCAGTTAAAGTGAGACCAAGGCAGGGAATGGGACAGAATAGTTCTGCAGAGCCTGCTAAGGTCAGAGATCTCAAAGAATGGCTGGAAGTCCTTGTGAAACTGTTTTAAACTTGTGTAAATCAGAAGAATAGGGGGTAAAACAGTCTATTCAGTGACTGGGTTTTATAAGCTCTATTCTCACAATTAGCTTTCTTACATATGGCTGCTCCAATGTACATGCTTAGTTAAAATGGGGTCTCCTTTCACGATAGCTCTCCGCAGGATACCTGCCAGATCACTGTCTTGAGAACATAAATGCTAGAGGGACTTTGCTTCAGAAAAAAGATGTCTGAAAGAAGGTAATCAATATGTATTTATGTTCTGCAAGATCTGCACTGGTCCCATCAGTGACCTCCTTATACAAGGCAGGCCACGAGGCTTAATGTCTCTGTGCCCCAGAGATCCCAGTTGTGAGCAGCTACAGACCTCACAGGAGACAGGGAGAAAGTGTGAATGAGCAGAAGAGCAAGAGTTTTTACTGAGCCTCTCCAAAAAAAATGAGTGGATAATGGCCCAAATGTTTCTTTTACTCTCTGTCTCTGGCACTAGAATTATGCCTGATGGCAATAGTCTTGCACTGTGCTGTTGGTAACTATGAAGGAAATATTGTGCTCTACTAGAAACCTGTTTTGTACATGCCATGATAAGTCTAAAGAGATGGATTCATATTTTGGGATCTACAGTCAATTATCTATCCTCCCCGTGTCTTAATTGGCATTCAGATAACACTGAGTTCTTCAGGCAAAAGAACAGCTGTTGGGTGCTCTTCCCTCAACATAGGGCCATTTGTTTTTACAAAGCTGTATTGTTTTTTGTTTCTCTGCTTGACAGCTTGGAAAAAGGTTTGGTTTCCTGTGGGCTTATTGTTTTACAAATATTTTCATTTCTGACCTTCTGTCTCTTGAAGGGAGTTGCTTTGGCATTTTCCAGATCCCCTTAGAATGCTGAACATCATTTGTGAGTAAAGACATTAATAGCCCATTAATAGTCCCATAGGGATTGTGGCATCCTTTTAAGAAAAAACAGTATTCCATTCCAGCTGAGGTACAAGAGTTTGCTTGTATGATTAATTTATGACACATTTCTGTCTAGAATAGGCTCAGTGGTGACACTGGATTTGTTTGTCCTTATTTCTCCCAGGGCAAGTCTTGTTAAGTGTTAAAGATCTGATTTGGGTGACATAACACTAGTGAGGTCTTTTGGGAGTGGCGTTTATATGTTCTTCTCAGATTCAACAAGCACCAAGGAATTAACCTTCCTTAACTTTGTAAAAATCAAGGTTATTGAGGACTTACTGAAAGAAGGATGTTTTGTACCAGCAGAGCCAAAGTAGAGGTGTTGTGCCAATAGAAGCAGGTTTAGGTGAGCTGCATTTTGCACAGAGGCAGCAGTTCTATTTCATAATTAAATCACTTTAGCAGCATTATTTCATATATGCATAAAACTGGAAAATGGTATTTCCCTCTCTCTTTCCTTCTGGATGTCAGATTCTCCTGGAAATACTGGTGGTTAAAACCTTTGAGCATGCAGAAGAGCATAATATAATCACCATCTCTTGCCTAATTTTTAATGATATTTGATTGGATGTTTCTTCTCACATTAAAGTGCCAGTCATCAGATCATCCTTAACATATGTTTTTCCCCAGTCTCAAGAAAAATAGTTCTTGAAGAACAGATTAGTCTCCCTAATTTATCCTTTTTAGTCTACTATATGTGTTGATTAAAATAATTCTAAAGTAGGATGAATTTTTAAAAAAGAACTGGTATGTCACCTTACAAGTTGTGAATTATTTTTCCATAATGCCTAATTTACCTAAAAATAATAATAATAAAAACCCCAAACAAAACCAAAGCCTTATTTTTTTTTCTGCACTAAAAATGCATTATTATATTTTAAATTAATGTATTTGGGTTTATGGTTTCCTAAGGAAAAATGGATCCTAAATTAAGAGATAGATTAGTAGTTGTGCTTTATATTGGTTGATAATTTTATATGATTCAGGGAAAAAATTATTTCTGTAAAAAAGGAGAAGGTTTCCCTTTGACCAAAACACAGAGTTGGGAATGCATCTGTTTGGTGACAGCCCCAGCACAATTGTTCGGTATAATTTTCAGCAAGTAACTAGGGCTTCATCCTGTTCTGGACTGACAGTGAATCCAGTAGGCATAGGAACAGTTTAGTGTATGTCCTGGTTTGTTGTGGGTTTGGGGTTTTTTAATGGGATACGGGTATTCAAGTGCTTTGTGTAATGGGAAGAAGATTAGTAAATTTGTTTCTGTAAAATGCTCTGAGAATCCCTGGAGATGGATGTTTCATACAAGCAATTTTAATAAGTATAGGTAAAAGATAAGAGTTTGGCCGTTGCAACCATTAATGCATAAATGTTTCAAAGATTAGATTATAAATGGATCTAAATATTGCTGGACTCGTAAGGCCATGACCTGTAGGACGAGTCATTCCATCTTTTCACTGTGTTATTTGTTCCTTTCTTTTCAGTTCACAAGGCTTGTATTTCTAAAGCCTATGAAGTAGATTCCTTCTATACACATAGACAGTTGACTTCTGCCTTTTGCAGAAAGGCAAAAATGTAATTTTTCATTTCCAGAGATAATGTGTGAACTTTCAGTTTTCCATTATATTCACGTAAAAGACATGAAGAGATTATAATAAAAAAGAAGCATTGTCATTTGATTAAGACCCAAGCTTTGAAAAGAGCTTCCCATGATGTTCGCTGTAAGGTTATTTCTCATCTAATTAAATCTTTACCTGATATCAAGTCTTTTTTTTTTTTTTTTCTGTAACAGACTGCTCTGAAGTCCTCCAGTTGTTTTCCTAAACATCAATTTGCAGCTGTCATAGAAATAGCACATGCACAGCTGCAGAAGAAAATCTAATGGTGATTGAGTCTTCTAAGGAACACTCTAGAAAACTTTCTACTTTCTACTGAGAGTGTTCAGCATGTCTACAGTTTAACCCTTTGTGGAAATACATCCTAGATCCCGAGTTTCCCTTACAATCAGGAGCTGACACTGGGGCTGAATGCTGAGTAGGACATTCATGCTTATCTGCATATCTGCTATCAAGCGCATATTTGTCATTCTCATTTTCAAAAGTCAGTCAGCTGCGCCTCAAAAAGACTACCCTGTCCTCTCCTGACTTTTCTAAGAGCAAGGAAGTCTGGAGAATGCTGTAAGTGTGCATGGCTGACAAAGGTAGCCCCTGTTAGAAGCTCGGTTTTGCTGTAAGTTGGCACAGCCTCACATTGTTTTATCACCAATCAAGAGATCATCTTCATTCCGGAGACAGTGTCTCAGATTTTTGATTTCTTGCCATAGCTTTTGCTTCTCCATTCTTGATTCGTCTAATTCTGTTTTCTTAACCTGATCTTCCAGCCAGCATTAGTCAGAAAAGATGTGGACACAACAAAGGTTCCCCCTTGCAATCTCATAGCCTAAGGTCAAGGAATATGAATTATAAATGGAGGGCAATGCCAATGCAGGGCCTGCTACAAAAGAAGATCCTTGTGCGGAACAAGAATTTGATATTACAAATAATCCTTAAGCTATGTTGATCACATTGCACACAATCAGGTTAATGAGGTCAGAAATGTCTGTGTGCTTATACTAGGTCTATCAGAAGGAAGCTGCAAAAAAACCTCTCATCAGTCCTAAATCCTCTTCGTTAAGGGATTTTCATGTGAGTTGATTTTGTTCTTAAAGGAATAGTAAGCAATTGTCTTAGAATTTTTCCTACCTGATTTATTTTTCCTCTGATTTATTTGATGGAGCCCCTTGACTTCCATCTGGTGCAACAGTAGTTTTCACAGTAGTCTTTCTCCTGATTTACTCTTTGGAGCACAGAGAAAGTCTAGCTGTTGTCTTAGCCATTAGAAGGCCCATTCTGACAATCCATGGAATAGTGTTTTTTAGGCAAGATCCACTGCTTTTCTGTCCATCCAGAGAACTAAATTTAAAAGCCAGTATATAATATGATAATTTGTTAGAGGAATAATTGTGTATTTTTTTTTTTTAAATTTCTTTGATCTGGATAAACTCAGCTACTTCCAAGACAATGGTATCTTGAATTTATTCAGAATCAGAAAGGGCTGATGTCCCTTCAGTTTGCATTTGCTTTGAGGTTATGCCAGTAATCCACTCACTGTGGCATTAATATTTATAATATTACTATTTAGGCATTGCTGCCAATATGAATGGACAATTGAAGTTAGACAGACAAGTCTGAAGAGCTATGCAGACTTTTTCTCTTCCTCAAACAAATTGTATTCTGTAAGTTCAGGTTCTCTGCAAATGTGCACCTGTATAGAAAGGCAAGGGTTGTGAGGAGAAGCAGTATTATCTTTTGGGACAGGTAATGTAGTCGGAGTACAAAATCTAGATTATTTGACACAAACCCCTCCAGTTTGCATACAGGGAGTGGGCAAAACTCTTTCCATTCTACGTAGCAGCACCTCATGTGGGGATGTGAGAACATTTCCATGCCCCCATAAACTGCAGTGTCCTTTTTCACTATGAGGAATGATATTTGCTCTGAAATGGCGAAGGGTGGCACAAGGAGTTCTGTGATGCAACAGTCCAAATGAGAACTGGATTGAGAATGAGGAGACTCATTTCACCGTTTGCTGAATGGTCAGAGAAAGTTAAAACAACCCATCCCTGTGAGTTTCAACCTGTGTCAATCCAGCTGTGTTCTCATGGGAGAGCATCCATTTCTTATAAGTGGAGCTACTTATATCTCTAGGTCTTGGCTGAAATCTTACACATGAACAGACTTAGCCAAGTGTATAATCTCACCATGACAGTGATGTGTGAGCAACTGTAGAGCAAACATTTAAGTGTTCTTTTGCCTGGAATTTGAAAATTACAACAATAAATTACTAAGATTATAGCATTTTAGCCAACAATTTTTTTCACAGTTGAGACTTGGGGAAAAAAATGCAATCGCTGCAACTCCATTAAGGTTTTATAAAACAGAGCAAGAAGAAAAAGTAATTTGGTATCTGCTGCCTTGTATGCTCAGGAAATGCAAAAAATGCAGAAGTGATGATAAAAAACCACACTGCTGCATCTTTCTGGCTGGTTTATTATGTTCCACATTTTTCTGATATGGCTCATTACAAACCAGGTCAGAGTAGGACACTTGGTGCCCACCTCAAGTTCACTTGCCAGGATGGGATTGCTGGACTAGTCTCACCAGTTCAAATTCCCTTCAGAGACAAATCCTTGCCTTAGTTCTTCCTCCAGGGAAGCAGGGCCTGGCAGTGCTGTCTGCTTGTTTATACTGCTGGTGTTAACTGCTTCCTCTCATTTTGCCTCTGCTGTACAGTTCAAGTTAAAGGAAATGCTGAGCAGACAGCCCTAGTCATAACAATCAGGCACTTACCTTCACTAGTGACTAACTCCTTCTGGAATTCTTTCTGGCTGGAAGCTGGAATAACCCCAACATCATGCAACTCTGAGAGGCCAGTCCTGATGACTATTGGACAATTCACTGCAGTGCAAGACCCTGTCCTTGCATCTGAGCTACTAGGAATTCACCCTTGTGATGTGCTGAGCATGTTTCTTTTCAGTGACCCCACTGCCATGCGAGATCTGAACTCTAATAAGTCACTGAAGCCTCAGTGGTAACCTCTTGAATTATTGATGTTGCCACTTAATGAGGTGTGTGTGTGTGCCCCCGCACAGGGGTTTCTCCTCTGTTTATCAAAAGGTTTGGCATGCATACAGTAAAAGAAAAGCCTGAGAAAGACAGCAACAAATGTAGGTCCTTGGAATAGGATCACATACATTCCACAGAGAGCCCTGTCTGTGGCCTGGTTTGGTGTCTGGGTCCAAGTGGTCCCTCTCTGCCCCAGCAACTGCTCAGGAAGTCCTTGTGGAAGGAGAAAGGCAGCAAGGCCTTCAGTGTCAGTGTAGAAGAAAAGACCTTCCATAGGGCTGGCTGTGGCTTCTCTCTGTACAAGCTGGTGGCTTTTGAAGCAGAGAGAAGTGTGTCCCATCACAACGTGTCTTGATCTGGCATTCACTGAGTGTGTTTAGAAGAGTGATTAAACATCTTTTAGCTACAAAGAGGGTCCACTCATCTTTAGCAAAAGGCACTGCTGGGGACTTCTGTCCCTAAAGAGGTCACCGCAGGATACAAAACGGAGAATGAACAGGTCTTCTGTGCAAGGCACACTTAACATGTTGCCATAGAAACCAGTTACTTAATTCAGGCATACACAATTCTTCCAGCCCCCAGTGAATTCCAGTAATGGGTTTATTATATCACACTTCATTGGTGTCATCTGTCACACAGACACTCACATAAATGAACCAGCCTTTGATTCAAAACTCCCTTCCACTACCTAGACCCAACAGGGGAAGGGTCTCCTCTTGGGTCTGGTGGCTACGAGCTGGTCAGTATTCTATCCCACTTTGCATGCTGATGTCTTTCTTTCATGCAAACACCCTATTCAATGGAGGAGAACATTCGTTTTCATTTCCTGATATTCCGGGTTATTAAAAATGTGCTCTTAATCTCTCAGATCCTAGAGTGCACATGCTGTCAGGATGCAGGGTCAGACATATCAGTCCTTGTTTCCCCCAGATGATGTTTGAACTGTAAGTCACACTAATGTCTGGTACAATGTTGTGGTAATTTCTCTTTTTGTTTGGGCCAGATTTTGATTTATATTAGCTGATCAGAAGGCTCATTTTAGGCTCCATGACTATATAATACAGTGTTTTTAAGTTAGAAAAACAGATGGATGGACAAATACGTGAAAAAGTCTCAGCTGATGCATAAGGCTCCATGACAGTATTCCCTGTAGATGCACTTACAGAAGATGAACAGACCTTAAAATGTGGTGTTGATTTTAGTTCATGAACTAATGGTGGGGATCCCGGCATCTCAGATAGATAGATTCTATCTGCAAAAGCACTGATGATCTGAACAGGAGTAAGTGATTTAATAAATGCTTGAGTAAAAGAAAATGGAAAAGAGATAGTAGAAAGTAATCTCCTTGCATTTCTACACAAGTTGTTCCCCAGTGCCTGACACCTTTTGTCTCAGATGTGTCTTATCTGAGGTGGAATGGAGATGTGTGAACCTCTCAGAGGAGAAAAATAAGGGACAATCCACCAGAGACAAGGGATATACCTCAACTTACTGATACATTCTGTTATGACAGTGTCACATCGCTCATCCAAATGTTTTTTGCTTCCATTCTAGTCTCCTAAAATTTTCTCTTCTGCCAAGTTTTCCATTCTGCTCCCAGGAAAAGACTTTTTTGTGGTCTTGGAGGACCACCAGAATGTACTGACTTAGGGAGGTGCATCTCAGTTTATTGTTGTGTGTAGGTTACTGCAGCTCTGCCACCTTCTCCTTTCACACCTACATTCTCAGTTCTGGAAGACAGTTGACCTGAAATCTTATTTCATTATATGTCCCAGCATGGGTTTTAAACCTAAGTGTTCTCAGTAAGCTGTTTCTTTCTTTCTTTTTTTTTNGTCATTTCTCCAGTTGAATAAGACCCAAGAAAAACCTGAGTGTTATGTGGTGGAAATTACTTCAACACCCTCAGTAAAGGAAACTGGCATTTATCTCAAGCATTAGTTAGCATTTAAGTTGAAACAGTTTTGTTCACGTCAGAAACTGTTGGCTTGTGATGTGAGCTCCTCAATTCAAGGCTAAGCCAGAATCACTAATAGATTCTGGAGAGGTCAGAGTGAAGGTGAAAAAGAAACAGAGAACATTGAAGAAAATAGTGGTGGGGATTCAATCATCTGCCTTCTAAGTCACTTGAGTCAGTGCTTGAGGAGATGCCCTGGTGACATTTGTGACATCTTCAAAATGAGGTGTAAAGTTGCAGTTCTGAGATATGAGGGCAAAGCTCCTGTGAGACTTGTAGTAACAATGTCAGTGTCACTCAGGCAAATCTGATCAGGTATCACTTTAAATAACTATACTCTGCCTCCCTTTATTTCAATTCACAAAAGAATCTGCTGTGTCATACTGCTGACCTGAAAAGCCTGATGCTTCTGCACCCTTGCCATAGTGACATTTCATGGATTGATTAAGAGATCTCCTGTAAAGTCTGTCCAGAACCTGACAATCCTTTTGGGTTATGTCCTGTGAAACCGTATTTGTCTTGTTCTCTGTTAAGTTGCCGTACAGATTCCTGTGTGCTACTATAAAGCCTCAGCACTTCTCCCGAGGAGGAAGTGACCTCTGTACGTATTCAATTCACGTTCATGAAAGTATTTGGATCTGCAAGAGTATAACCTGTAAATACAGGACTGTTCTTACTATTACTATTGCTTTCTGACATCTATTACCACAGTGTAGATTGATTAAGCATACACATACTCATTTCAGTGTAGTTGCTGCCCAAGTTGACAGAATCATTTTGACACTTGTAAACAAAGGCTTGTGTTGGATGAATGTTTTATTATTTGATTTTTCTGCCATCCGCTTCTCAGATTCATTGTAGCAGCAACACATGGTCTTAATGATAATCCCCAAGATTAAGGAAGCACAAAAGCCAACATAGTGCAGGGCAACTGGGAATACTGTACTACAGAAGGAAGAGTTGTTTTGCATTTAAGGCCAAGGCATTTGCCTCAGACCCTGTATTCTGTCCCTTACTCAACTAGAATTGTCCTGTTTTACCACAAAACACTTCACCTTTCTGTGCTGCTGTTTCCCCATCTGTGAAATGGCAGCACCCTTGTATGTGTACTGAAGATCATTAACTGGATCTTGCAAAGTACTTCCAGATTTTTGATTGGAAGGCACACAAGAGTGGAAAATTATATTACTTGCTGAGATTCCTCATTGACGTGGCAAATTGTAATCCCTCTACAGAAGACATTTGGAGGTATTTGACTTAAATGAATCTTCATAACTGACCAGCAGAATTACTACTCCAGAAATAAGACAGTTTAGTAGCCAGATTAACAGCTCCAGGTTTCTAATATGCAGAGATATTTCTTAGCCTGTTGCAAAAACATAAACTCAGTCTCTCCTTGCTGCTGTTTCCCTGTCTTGCGTATAGTATACTACGGGATTTTTTGCATTTATTTTAAAGTGTACTGATGAAACACAGGGTTTTTTGAAGGCTATCTGGACTGTTCACCTCACCCCTAAGCTTAATTTTTAGCTAAGTATTACTGACAAACCTTCATGATCACTTCCAGACAGGGAAACCAAAATGACTGTGACTTCTCCAAGGAAGAGAGAAGGAAATGAAAGAAAGTGAAAAGACTCCAGCCTCTGTCGTGACTATAGGAATATTTTATAATCTCCCTTTATGCCTTTATGTCTTCTCTATAAAATTATATCAGTGATATTTATCTTCTTCCCCTTCTAAACTGTTTCAAGATCGATGAATAAAAATAGTTACAACTAAACTGAGTATCTGATTGCTAAACAGCAGTCAATGTTCTTGTCAGAGGAATTTATCAGAGCAATTTTACATTTATTTTAAAAAAATTCTTTTGCATATGCTTAACAACACATCAGAATATTCACACCAAGGGAGGGACTTTTCCCACTGTTGAATAGTGAAACCTGGCTGGTCACTCCCTCTTCCTGCTTCCCAGCAGTTTAATTTCTGGAGCCTATAGCTTGATAGGAGCAGCAGTCACCACCAGCAAGAAAAATTACATTAACTTAGGGAAATAATGTATTTAAAAATCATCCAATCATCTAGGAACTATTTATATGGAGAAGAAAAGGAAAGACCATGCAGTTCATGTTAAAGTAGGAAACTCTACAAATCTGTATTTCCCTACATCTACTTTGTTAGAATTCTAGCTCAGTTATTGGCACCTGCAGTGTAAAATTAGGCAATGTTAATCCTATTTTGTGTAGCTAGCTGTCACGAAATAAATTCGTGAAAACATTTCCATTCATTTTCATTGATATATATTTTCTCTCCTTCCACTTTATTTTCTTAACAAAAAGCCCTGGGACACAGGCTACCTTGCTTAATTTATGTGCACAGTATCTCTTTGACTCTGTCTGACTTTCAGGCACTCTACAGCTGTTTGACATCAAACTTAGTCCAAGCCTCAGTTATTGCTTACCTCTCCTCTGGTGCAGGGCACTGCATCTGAATACCTGGAAGTGCACATGGAGCCATCCTCAATGAGATCATCCTGGAGCCCAAAAGTAGCTGTACAGTTGACAGAGAAATACTTGTAGGGCCTCCAAGTCTGCCCGTAATCCTGGGATCTTTCCAACACCATTGCAGCTGGGCGGGGTGACTTGAACACAGCAATAACGTGGGTCAGGTAGAATTCCGTTTCAAAGTCCAGTCGGATTTCTTCCCTGTGTACCCCTTGGGCAGACTGCCACCAGGAGACGGGGTTTGCAAAGAAATCATCCGTCATGTCAGCAGGGAGGTGGGAGTTATCCGGCTGGTTGGCATTGCATTTGGTGCAGCGAGGCTGCCCACAGCCGTGGGAGGCGTGGTGGAGGAGGTTCTGGCCCGGGTAGGAGCAGTACAGTTCTGTGCTGTTCTGGCCACACGTGGTGAGGGTGACTGGTGTCCTTCCTGTTGCCAGGTTTCCCACTGGAGGGTTGCAGGCACGGCCACTGCAGCGGAAGGCTCGTGGCCTCATGGGATCTGAAAGACAGGCAACAGAAACAATTTTCTCAAATAGTTCTCAGGGCAGGTGACCATGCAAATGTTTGGAGTTTTGGGACTGACATCCAAGAGCTCACTTTCAAAGGAGAGCCATTTCCCCTTTTCAACCAAAGTTTTGAGGCAGTTTCTCAATAAAACTTGTCCTTGTGTTTGGTGCCTAACACAGAAACGGATGGTTGTGGTGCTTAACCTTGACCTCTGTTGAAAATATAGTAATGTAGGCCTACTGAATTTCATGTTTAATCAGAGAAATCTTATGTTTTCTTACTTTCCCTCTTGTAAAGATCTGTACTGAAGGACTGGATCTATTCAATGCATTTATTTTCATTGCTATCAGAAAGCAAAGTCAAACTGGACTGTGCACTGTAGATACATTAAGAAAAGAGAACAATTGCTGCCCAACAGATTACAGACACTAATTACTTATAAAGAAAGCATGTATTTCTGCAGCTGAGAGTTGAGTTTCCACTGCTCCTGTTAAGATCAGGTGGAGTTATTAATTCATAGCAGAGCTGAAAATTCTCTCTTTTGTTTAAATACCTTGACATGGAGGTAGATAGCTACATTGTGTTTGCCAAGTTTACAAATACTGGCAAATTTTTGGTATCTTCAATGTCTCTATTTACTTATTTCTAAATTAAGAAAAGGTAGGGATAACTACAGAGTCTCAAAATTGTTTGAAAATAAGCAGTGTCTTCTGAAGTGGAATTAAAGGTCATTCCAAAACCTTATTACCATGCTGGAGAGACCTGTATTTCTAATGACATACCATGTCCTCTTTGCAATTTAACACTAGCAGGAGTTAAAGACTGACCTTGCAAGGTCATAAATCTAATCCAAGAGGTCACAAGTCAGGTGACTGGATGTAGGTCCTACAGGAAATGACCCTTCCAATGAAACATAGGATGACTATAAACCCTGGGTAATCCAGGAGCAGTTCAAAGGTCAGCTATTAGTTCAACATTCTACGTCAAATTTTAAAACCCCTACTCGGTTTGTACTCAGCCTTTCCTCAGGCTTAATTCAAATTTAAACTTAAATTTAGTTTAAAAATCAATTCAAGGCAAAGGAAAGAGTCTTCAATTCAGTCCTATAAAATTGCTCAAATTGTAAATGTAGTTAAATGAAACTGGCATCCCTCTTTCCAAAAGGAAAGTTTAAGGTGAAAAAGCGTGTCCGGTGTGCATGGTTTTGCCTCTGAGTTTATTCTTCCGTAGTTCCTCAGCGACACCTCTGCACAGG
This sequence comes from Grallaria varia, assembly GCA_013396735.1. Taxonomy (NCBI): domain Eukaryota; kingdom Metazoa; phylum Chordata; class Aves; order Passeriformes; family Formicariidae; genus Grallaria; species Grallaria varia. The sequence goes on from VWZG01006450.1 coordinate 578,228, forward strand.
CCAGGAAAAAAGGGTCAGACATGGACATTGTTTTGGAAAACACCTCATGCATTTTGCTTCCTAGGATTAGGACACAAAATAAAATTATTGCATGTCCACTGAATCCCAATGACCAAGAGTTTGTATCATGTTAGCTTACATACAGTGTAAGGTAGTCTTAAACTTCAGGTAGCAAGGAAGCAGATCACCCAAAAATACTCTTGACTACTCTCAGAAACAGGAGGAAGCCACCTTCAAGGTAATTTGGAGTGGTTTTGCTGGCAAAGATTTTTTTTTTTACTATCCCATTGAAGTCCTAGGAGACTGGAAGAGCTGGGAGGGCAGCAGTGCCCAAATTACATGTGCACTTGAAAGTCTTCGGATCAAAGACATGAAAGCTGCCCCTCCTCGGTCCCACCAGCACTCCCTGTGACAGCACAGAGATGAGAAGCTGTAGAAATCATCTGAAAAGGAATGGAGAGAAGGTGGGGATGTTGGCCTCTGTTGGTTCTGTTCTTTGCTCCCCACCTTCAAATGAGCAGGTAATTCTTAACACTACTGGAGATCTTCCACCAAGCCCTCACACTATCCCAGCTGGTTGATGGCCATTTCAATGCAGTTTCTGTCTGTGAACTTCTTGTTTCATCTGAGCCCAGCACAGTTACAGGGGAACACCGGGAGACTCAGAGATTTTATCTAGGAGATTCCTTGCAATTTCTCCAAGTCTTTATGTCCTGAGAAGGGGCTCAGGTTTCCACAGAAGTTATTTAGAGCTTCCTCATTTTTGAAGAGCATCTGAAATTCCAAATTTTTGTGTGCTCTGAAGGGTGAATTTCACTGGAGGGTGAATTTCACTGAGTCATGCAGAATTCTAGAAATAAAGACAAATCTGTACTTATATAATGAGCTACAACTACAAGCCTCAAGAATGCCTTTGCAAGTGATATTTAGGTTCCTGTTATGTTCAAGCTGTTTGGTAAATACTGCTGGAAGTAAGGAAGGCATGGCAATTTCTGTCTTTCAAGTAGATTCAGTATTAACTGATTTTGCTCAGTGCTGCACAAAGGTATCATCTTTGCCCCCAGAGAATTTCAGTGGGACTGGTCTTACAACTGAGCTTTGAAAAAACAGTACTGACTAAGACTCAGGTTACTTATTTTTGATTAAGAATGGATCCATGTTACAAATGCTATTGGATTATGGATGATTATGGACCATGTAATTAAAAGGAAGTCCATCTCTACAGATGGATTACACCACTAAAGCTTTCGTAGAGGAAATGGGATGCTGGAGTTCTAAATTTAAGAAGTTGTGTAAGGGGAAGCTTTGCAGGCAAGAATGTGAGAAAGCAAAAAAAGAAACACTTTTTGCAGGGAATGTCTGATTTTTATATTTCTCATAAACGGGCTGTTAGCCTTGTATTGAGGTTTTTTAGCTGTTTTTTTCTGAACCTGGAAAAGAAAGAAATATGTTAGTTCTCCTGAACACCAGTCACAAGAAGGTTTATCTGCTCTGCCTGCTAATGCAGCAACATCAATAAACAGTTCCTGTCTGAACTGCTGTGTCATTAGGAAAATGGGAGAAGAACAAAGTGCAAATTAGCAGAAGGGAGTTTGAGAGAATGAAAGAGATTGGAAAACAAAATCTGCAGTCGATTAAAAGCTTTGTCTTTAAAGAAATCAATTGGCAGAACATTACTTGGCCACAAGGACAGTGCAGCCTGTCCATCACTCACTGATTTTGTGGAAACAACACAAAATGTTGAACCTGCACAGCAAGGGGAGACTGGTGCAGAAATGAAACAGCAGCCAGACAAACCAACAACTTACCCTGTCTGCCAGGAGAACTCACTGAATAATTCATAAAGAACTAAACAGTTTGATTACGCATGGGCGCTGCATGTTATTATGAAGTTGATAACTTTTTACTCCATGGAGGATGGCTTGGCTCCATAAATGGTATGATTAATTTTTCTGTTTGTCTTCTAGTCCCTCAGAGCTGTGCCACAAAGTGGCAGGTCAATGGCACATGCCCAGCACATGTTATAACAATGGTGCTATCCAGTGATTGGGGAATCACACAGTTCAAGAGAGGTGATATTGATATTCCTGGGCCACCATTTCAAATGGGGAACTCTTACTTCAGAACCTTGTAATGAAAGAGAACATTGTAGACATTAGCTAAAAACAGGTTTAATTTTTTTCAGCTTTTTTTTTTTTTTTCCCCTCCCTTCATGGGATACCCAACAGAAGAAAGGTCCTATGGCAACTTATCCAAAGTCTGATGATGGGACTGGAAAGATGCCTAAAATTTTATGAGTGATTTGAATTGGATTTTTTATTTCTTTTCCATATGCAAATTTATGATTTTGTGTGTTTAAGTCACCTGCAGTGACTCAGGAGAACAAGAAACAGTAAAACTTTTGGGCATCTCCTGCTGTTTTTGATGGAGCAGTTTCAGCATGTTTGTCCAACCTGGATTTCACTTCTTGTATACCTGTTTAACTTTTTCTTAATAACCAAAAACTTTATTTTCAAGCTTGCCACCCTGGGGACATGACTTGCTCAAGTTTTTATTACTCAGACCTAGAATTTTATCCTTTAACACTGGTTACAAAAGAACTGCTGTACAACCCTTTGGTTTGTCTGGGACCAACTTGCAGTCAGTTTGGCAAGTTTTCATCCGTATATGAATTGCCTGATGTATTTCTGCACCAAAATAGCCCTGATAGCTGGGGCTAATGAGTCAGCCTTCATAAATACCCCAGAGTGGAAGTCCAGAATATACCATGAAACTAAGATGCCTTCATGATTTGAGGCAAGGACAGAATAATTAGATCCCAGGCCAAGGCTCTCTTCCCCTGTGGCCAGTTGCAGTGTGCCTGCCCACATCCCTTCTGGAGCAGCAGTGGGCTCCAACACCTACAGCCTCATGTGCAGATGAGCTGAATAACCTCAGGCCAGATGAAACCAAACCCTGCTGATAATCAGGTCCTGCAACTGACATTAAGCTCGATGGTAGAAATAGGCATTTTTGACCAGGGCTCCCACTGGGAAGAGAGCTGGCCCAGGTGCTGCTCCCCAGGCCACTGCTTACATGGGGAGGTTTAGGGCTGAAGCAAGAGCTCAAGCTGTTGTCAGTCCTGTTAAGTGTCTCAAAATGCAAGAGTTTTCAGATCACTACAGAGTCTATTTGAGGGGAATAATGCTCTCTATCTGCAGAAAACTAGGGGAAGGATCATCCAAGTGTTATCTTTCAATATGAACCCTAGGTGACTGCTCCTAAGCAGCAAGGTGGTTTATTATTCTGGTTTGGTTTGGTTTTGTTTGATTGTTTGGGGTCCCCCCCCATAGCATTACATCTAAAGATCTAAGGAGCCAGTCTTGACAACCCAGACTGTCTTCTCTGTACAGAGACTGCAGACGGCAAATATTGTGCTCCCTGCAAATAATATGCATCATGTACTCCCCATACATCTGCCCCATCAATCTGCTTCACTTCTGACCAGGAGGGATCAGCTATACAGTGAAAAGGGAGTTTACTGTATGGGCTAAGGAAATATGCCCAAAACATACTTCTCTGTACACCTATCAGCTCTAAAAATAGACTCAGAAATGAGCAAGTAACCCTTGTGCTTTCACAGGCTGAGTATAAACTTTTGATCGAACACCAAATATTTATTTAAAGGGACATTGAGTCCTTAGCAGCATCACCTTCAATATCCAGTTGTTTTGCTGCTGTTCTCTATGTCCTACACTATCATTCTGAGTGAGTTTAGCTCCGTACAGAGCACACACTCCCTCTTCAAATTCACTTTGTAAGTAGTCGGCTGGGGGCTGCATTTCCCTGAAAATTTGTTTTCAGTTAGTGAATTGGACCCAGAGCAAACTTGGGCTGGTTTGTAAGAAGCTGCCTTCTGCAGTAGTGTCAGCAACTTTACAAGACATCTATGTAACCCTTCTGTGCTGTGTGTCAACATATATATCCTATAGGGAGATTATATCCTCGCTGGGGAAACTAGTGAGTGCCCAAAATAAGACACTGACTATGGCACAAGTAGTCCTCCCCTCATTCCCTGTCAAACTGTGATAGAGAGCCTTTTCCCCAGATGGGTTATTGGATAATATGACAGGATTGTAAATTTATGAGCTGTTGTCAGTTTTCAAGAAAATATCTCTTGCAGTTGTGGAAAGCTGCTCTCTGTTATCAGAAGGGCTCTAGCTAGGGAATAATCTGAGCTGAATCCACTTGATCTGGCTCTGCCTTTACTGGAGCTTGCAGGACAGCTGAGCTTCAATTGCTTTCAAATCACTGCATGAAGAGTGTTGTTCCTGTCCTAATACTCTGAGCACATAGGTGAAATTTAAACCACTGATATGCTTTCCGGTACAGGAAGAGAGATCCAAAGACAGTATCTCAAAGAAAACGTCACCAAGGATGATTGTTGTTTTATCAATAATTATTTTCATTTCTCTGACCTTTGTAACTAATCCTTCTTAAACTTAAAGATGTATTAAACCACAGCAGAAAGAAAAAAAAAAAATCTAATGCTTTGCTTCCTTTCCTGTAAGGAATTTGTCTCCATTATAATCCAGGTGTTTTTAGGTCCCTATGTAAATGTCAGTACAGCGGTAGCATTCCTGTATCATATATGTACTTGTACACTTACATACAGACACACAACTAATCAACTTCTCTTTCTGTCCTAATCCATTTTCCTCTAATGCTAATATAAATCCTGTCCACCGCATGTTAACTATTAAGTCAGGGAATACAATGAAAGACTGTATTGGATAAATAGAAATTCCTAGACAGTGTCTTTGATTTTTAATGATGCAACATTAAGTAATATTAAGAGAATAATTCAGATTCCTACAGTGATGCTGTCCAAGGATGTTGTCATTTCACTCTTGTCCTGCCTAGGAAGGCAATGTTTCATCCTCAAAACAAACGTTCCGCATATCTCAGTCCACCTACCTCTTTCTTTCTCTCCTACTTTTCTTTTGTTTGCAAAACTAACACACTTTTTGCTTGCAAGGATGAATGAGCCTGTACATCCTGTAAGTCTTTGGAAGGAAAGAAAACTATAAAGCTGCTTATTGCACAGAAAAAGAAGCATTTGTATGTATTGATTAACACAAATTCCTTGTAAGAATCCAATCTAAAATAAAGATGCTGGCATTTTTTCCCCCACAAACAGAGCTGATTTCTATTCCATTTCCCCTTGTTAAATTTAGGATAAATTGTTTCAGAATGGCAATATTGATTTATTTTGCTTACCTGCTTCCCCATGGCCAGAAATAAAATATTCCAAGAACACAATCAGCATGATGCCTTTATGCTGCATGGCTGTCAGTAAAATATTTGTCCTCAGTGAAGCAAAAAAGACCTGCAGTAATCTACAGGTTTGGTGCTTGCATGGCTTTTCTGTATTTTCTTTCTTTCTTTCTGCTCACCTTCCTCTCAGCGCAGGGGTCAAGGCTGCTGTCTCATTCTTCTTGTTCTCGTTTGGGTCCAGAGGTGGTTTGTTTTTTTTTCAGGGCTCAGATGCCTTCTGGGTGTCACCCATCCATCGCTTCCAATAAATAAATAAATAAATACCGGGGGGTTTCCGTGTCTTTACCCCTCTCCATGCGGCGCTCAGGGGACGTTCACATCCCTGACGCAGCGCCTCGGATGCACCATCGAGGGCTGATGCGAGGCGGAGAGCTCCGTTCGGGCCGGTCCTTGGCGCTTCTCTGGATGCTATTTCGAAACTTTCATTCCTGCTCCTTGCTTTTGGTGGAGCTTCGGTTTGGCTCTGCCTGGGGTCGCCCTGGCAGCCTTCCCTCCCTCCCCGCACCTCCCGCAGGCTGCCGCTGCCCGGGGCGGCGCGGGGGTCCGGGCAGCCTGAACCCTGCTTTGTTCGGAGGTGCCCCCCAGTACCTTCTCTCCCTTTGCTCCCTGCGGTAGAGGGTCATAAGAAGAGCAGAGTTGGCTTTGCTCCCCGAGAGATGATGAGAAGCAAGTGCTTTCCTGGCTCTTCTCCCTTTTTATTTTGGTTTGTTTTATTTTATTTTATTTCCCTCCTCCCTCCGCTGTCACGGAAGCCGCTTCTCCCCCACCTCCAAGGGATTTGCTTCACACAGCGAGCGCCAGGGGAGTGGAAAACAAACGCAACGCCAGCTCGGCGGGGCCGGTGCCCGGGCAATCCCCGGCGGTCTCTGCTCCTCGACCGGCTCCTGACCGCCGCGCGGGGGCTGCGGATCCCGGGGAGGGGCAGGGGTTGCTCTCCCGGGATTGAGGCGCAATGCCTGGCGCCCAGACGAGAGGAGGGAAAGGGAGAGAGGGCTGGAGAACCCTTCCCTCCTGCTGCTACAGCAAGGCTTAGGGCTGGGTGGGGGGGTCCTGCCCTCCCGAGGGCGGGTTAGTCATCTGCAAGTTTTGTCTCTGCCTCCCTTCAGCTTCTAGCGCATCTTTCGGTCCTAACGGGGCAGTTCTCTGGTCCTGTCTGCCTGCAAAGGGAATTATTAAAACATGTGATCTTCTTCCTATGCTTTATATGTGCCTTTTTTTATTATTATTTTTATTTTTTTTAGGTCCGTTCCGCACCTCCTCTTGGGCCGGGCTGGTCCTGGTTGGACTCAGATGCGGGCGTTGTTTTGCAGCCGCATCCTCCCCTCCAGCAGCAGCCCGTGTGTGTCCGTGTGCCCGTGTTTCAGTGCGCGACCGTCTGTCCCTGCAGCACCCTCTGCCAGCCTGCCCGGCACATGACACCTGCTCCGAGCCCGGGGACACGGCCCCCGCACCCCCCCGGGGACACGGTCCCGCAGCCCCGGGGACACGGTCCCGCAGCCCCGGGGACACCGTCCCGCAGCCCCCGGGCACTCCCGGGCCCTGGGAGAGAGGGTGGTCTGATTTCGGTAAAGCTCACTTGGTGCACAAGCGGGCACACGCACCAGTTTCATTCCATAAGCCCAGGCAGGAGCTGGGACAAGGCAGGCAGTGGGGGAATTTGTGACTGCCTGGAGAAGCTGGGATGTGTGCGCTGGCAGAATCCCTGAAGTCGGATTTGGTAACTCCTACTCAGAGCCCCCGGGGACACAGAGAGATTCCAGCATGTAGCGATCAGGGCGGTAAAAGCGTTCAGCCCTAGGAAAAACATGAATTCAGGGTGTGTGTTCCCCATATCTTCATTCTCTCTTTCTTCAGGTTTCTCATCAATATAATGCCAGTAACTTCTGCTTGATATCACAGAGGGAAGCACGTCCGAGGGGAGTCCAGTAGAGAGGGGGTTATTCTTGTGCTCATGTGTGTGCAGGATCATACCTTAGAGGGATTTGAAGAATGTAGGCCATACAAAGAAGAATAAGGAAAGATTTATTTCCCTTTGGGGTGGGAATGTTTATGTAAGGCAGGGTTATTTGGCTACTTTTTGGGGTAGAATTTTCTGACTTTACCCTTATCTTCCTTTTTTTTTTCTGTGTGTGTGTGTTTTTAATATGAATACCCAATATAAAACTTCAAAATATGGAGGCTTTTCCCTCTCCTTTTTGTCTTTGCCTTTTGTTTGAAAGCAGCTAAAATACTGTTTAATTACAAAACAAAATTCTTCTGCCATAAATGACAGTATCCTTCAGAGGGTCTGAGTCTGTTGTGTGCTCAGCTCCCCTGGGATGTTCTGAGTTCTTTCAACTCGAGCATCTTCAGTGGGAGCTGGGGATGTGCAGGATGTCCTAGAGCTAAAGCGGATCTGACATTAATGAGAGGCTGTCATTTAATAATTGTGCTTTGTTGTCATTGCTTTTTGATTGCTGCCTTTGTGGGGAAATGCTGTATTTTTTTATTTGCAGGTTTTAGACTCATTCTTAACTGAAATGCTTCTCCCAGTTAATTTCACCAGGTTAAACTGTGGCACTTGTAGTTCAGTAGATGCTATAAAGGTCAAGAAGTTGCTGTATAATTTAAAAAGGACTCAAAATGGAGAGCAAAGTTCACATTGCACTGGTAAGTAGGGGAAATTGAAGTTAAGTACATTAATTTACCTGTGATGCCTGGATGGCAGTACCATAAGGTGTTTTGATTGTTGACTGTAGGTTATAAAAGTGACATAGAACCGACAGCCTTCATTCCTCCTCCCAATTATTGCCTGTCTTGAGCAATCCACTACCAGTGCTAATGAGTACATTTCCAGTTTAATGCTATGAAAATCCATTTATGTCTGTGAGCTAAGAGGAGCTAACACCTAAGGGGGAAATGTTACTGTTATTATTGACTACTGCTGTTGTCTAGAAGACAAATTGATGAAATCTGAGGAACACCTAGAGGTGTCAAACAGGGAATGCCCATCTTAGCTGAACAGTGTGTATGAACAGTGATGTGAAAAATAATTACTAACTTTAGTTAGTTCCTAAACTATAGTGATGTAAATATATGAACCTTGATGTCTCAGGCAAGGTTCATGTTCCAGGCCATGACTCTTATTGGGACATTGGGGGAATCAGGTATTTTGGAAAGTGACTGAGTTTCCTCTAGTGGCGATTGACAAAGCACCCAGAGAATAAATGGCAAAACTGTGAATCATTCATTTTGGGGGAGGAGGGAAGAGCCAATGGCATGGCAGAGAGGGGAGAGGTGTGTCATCTGTACCACTTGTCCTCTCTGCTTGACAGTCCTGTTTGTAGAAGCCACAGGACAGGCTGTCCTCTTTGAAATCACCCTGAAGCGGTGGGGCATTTGAATCCCTGAGCATTCTGCACCTTCCTTGTAGCTCCCCGTTCCTTGTACCTCTCCAGTTTGCCTTGTCTTTCCTCCTCTTATTCCCTCAGCAATGACCAACTTGAAGGAAATCTGTCGTGGCCTTCCTCTAAACCCTTTGCCTGAAAACAAAGGTCGGAGAAAAGGAATACCCCATGCGCCTGTGAGAACCCCCAATCTCACTGCTCAGGAGAAAAAGGTAACTTGGGGTTTCACAGGGCCTCACTTCTCTTCCTTTCAGATTAATGCAGCTTGGGGCAGCAGACCTGTTTGTCTCCAAAGCTTTTCTGAGTGTGCACCTAACTTTGTGGCAAATGTACTTCCTTGGTGTTATATAATTCATTGTGTAATGGGACAAAGTACTGGATACTCTTCTGCTTGCTTCCTCCCTCCTCCAGAATAAGCAGGTTAATATGAAAGAGATTTGCTGCACAACAGCTTTTGTGGCTTTAAATGGCTAAACAAGAGGCATCAGACTTCAGTGCTGTCAATCCAGTCTTGTTTTTTGAAGCTGAATTTCTGAATGCTGTTGCAAAAGCACTGCATCTGTATGGGAATGAGAGCTAACCCTTCCAATACAATAAACATCACAGGTGATGAATCAGCATCATAGTAGCAGCTACACAGATTCATATATTTGCATAAAAGATCCAAAGATGATTTGTTTTATCCAGTAATCTGGGCTCTGCAATTTAGGCAAGTTTGTAGGGAGTTAATTGTTTGTCTTTAGTTGTGCAATTACTTTCCTGTCTTTTTTTGTTTGAATAGTCTACGTACACACTAAAGTAACCATTGCATTATTTCACGTTTTAGATTTTAAAAAAATCATCAGTAGAAAATAACAGTCAATGGGTGGAGATCCTTAGGAATTTGTGTGGGAGAGGATATGGTGGGTTCCCTAGTTTGAAAGTCTGTGCTTCATCACATGTAACAGCACTTACACTGTGACATTCTGGTCAGAACACAGAAACTCTTTCCCCACTAACAAGTCGCACACAACTTCCTTGCCTTCGTGGGAGTTCCCTACTGGCATCAGCAGTCAAATTCTTTCTGAGTCCGCTTCCACAAGCAGAGGAGAGTCTAGTCAAAGGGTAAAACCAGGAACAGCTGTGAGATATCCAATGAGGATTTACTTCAATGTCAGAAACATTCATGGCAGAGGCATCCTGGGACAGCTCAGACTCATGGATGTGTGGCTACCAAGTGTGCAGAGAGGGCTGTGGTGATAAAGAAGTGGGGAGTGATCTTCACTGCATGTCAGAATATGGCCAGTCATCTCCATTCTTTTCCTTGCCTTTGCTAAATCACTTTTCCCTGTAAGTCTGCTATAGCAGGACAGAGTCCATGTTGGACTTCTGGGAGAAGATATCTCCCAAAAGGAAGCCAAACCTTATTCTCTACCTGGGGAGAGAAAGTCCTCGTTCCCTATATAGAAACTGGAATACTTTCTTACCACCTTCAAATTTTGGAGAAAGATGGCAGTAGACTGATTGCCTCTCTCCAATCTACTGTGTGACATCCTCTCATTACTCCGTCTTACCTCCTGCATGTGATGAGGTCATACTAGTTGGATTTTTTAATAGACTGTTAAAGGTTTTAACGCTTAATTTCTAATTTATTGTACTGATAATCCTCCACCTTAAGCTCTTAGCAGAGTTAGAGGCTCCACTGATAATTTTTTCATATCTGAAAATTTAATTATTTTTTTTTAAGAGGTGTTCCATGCTTAGAAAGGGTTGTCTGCCTGCAAGGTTTTTATAAGCCTTGGGACAGGCTTCCAGATTTTGTTGACGGTGTGCAGTACTAAAGCAAATTATGAGACTTGTCTTTATGTATGACACTGTGTTAATTTTCTAATTGAAATATTCAGAGGATGCTTTGACAGAAGTGAATTTAATAATACTCTGCTGATTTCCTTGGGATTTGTCCCTCTCTTCATGTGCCTTCATTCCAGTTTTAGACCTAGTTACAATAATAAACCTTACCACTGCCAATGATTTATTTACTTGGGCCTCCTCTTGTGGTTATAATAGAAATCCTGTAAGTGAGATTTTTAAAGAACTGTGTGTTTTGGGACTTGCTGAAGAAGTATCTAAATCTTCCTATCATACCAACTTTAATCTTCTTGGATAAATTATGCCATATCTCAGAACCGAATCTGATTATATGTTTCCTGAGTTCTCTTCCTTCAACATTCTTTGCCTGAGGCCTGAAACAGCCACATCCTCTGTCTTTCCCTCCCTCCACAGCTCAGGAAACCCTAGCTTTCTATTTCTCAGCATCTGTATCTTAATGTGAATATGCTACAAAGAAACTACCCTCAAAACCTATGTGTGGTGTGCCCTTTGCAGAACAAGGATGTGGCATGCTCAGTACTCACTGACATTCCAATAAAGCCAATCAACTCGGGAAGAATGTGCACTTCTCAGTGTTGCTCAGGATCAGCAAAACCGGTCTGCCTTTATCCACGGAGCAATTCCCTTACGGATCTTAGAGCCAAGTCACATTGCAGTCCCCCAGCTACCCAGCATGCTCATCTGTCACCTGACTGCAGCACCACTTGTGTTTCTGTGGTGGGGCAATGATGGGCCTTGATGACATTGATGAGCCTCTCCTGGTGTCTCCACCTGTGCCCTCTGCTCATAGGCTGAGGGGCTCCATTTAAGTTCAGGCCTGGGAGTTTAATCTTAGCTATGCTGGAGGTGCTCCTGGGGCTGGTTTTGTCATGGTGTGTCCCTATGCTCAGTCAGGGACTTTGCTGCTCTGGTTTCCAGCCTATGGGCTGACTCCTCACTCTGAACCTCTGTGGTGATCTCTGGTCCATATCTCTCTCTGGTAACCATCACTAGATATGATACTCACTTGCAGTTCTGGCTTGGTCTTGGGCCTGCACATCACCCTGTTCTTGCCTGATGACTTGGACTCCTGGTGGAGTCTGGCTGCCATCCTTGGACTGCCCTGCTCCCCTCCCTCAGGTAGTATGAGGTTGGACCCTGGCTGGTGAGGTGCCTATCCTGCTGGCTGTGTTGGTTCTGCTGGGCTACCTGTCCCTTAGGGAGCAGCTCTGCTGCTTGGTGACATCCTAATATGATGAGCTGAAAGCCAGAGCATGGGATGTCACTCAGTGCCTGAAGTTGTTCTTCAGCTTCCTGGTGAAGAAGTGGGATGTTTGACTTTTGTGCTGCCTTTACACATCCAGAAATGAGGCTAAGTTAAAAAGTTTGCATATGCTTTGGTAAGGTCAATGTATTAGCTCCTGTTTTGGAACATCTGGATGATAAAGAATTTGGTTAAACTTTCACAGTTTGTAGGGCACTTATAGCAATGGACAGTCAGGAATCTCCATCTTTCCTTTCCAGCTGAACTAATTGAAACTGGGACCTATCAGTAAAAATAATAAATGAAACAATCTTGCCTGCTGTTTAGAGAATAGTGCCACCAAAGAGTCAGGGCCTGGATGTCATCAGGTAGAAGATGAGAGGTGGGAGGGAAGCACCATCTCCACTAGAAAAGGGGAAATTGGAGAGTTAAGCTCATCGCTTTCTCTCCTTATGCTTCCCTTTCCATCAGTAAATGAGAAGGCTGCAAACCTTAATGTTTACATGTCTCAAGAGTCTTAAATTGGAAGTTCTGTTGATAGTCTTAAAAAGTGGAAATAAATGACACTCCTGAAGAGGCACTGGCTCTTCAACAAACACTAATTAACAAAGAGCCTGGTTTACTTGATTTCTCAAGAGAATCCCCCAACAAAGATATTTACAGCTGATTGATTGGAGCAGGATTTCATGGGTTGTTTTGACTACATTTTGTTGACATTGAGAGATCTAAATATTGATTAAATAGCAGCAGAATAATGGCTTACTATATAGATGCCAGGGAATACAAAAAAAAGACACCCTAATAGTGACTAGAGCTTAAACACAAGAGCCAAATGTTAGGTCCAGCTGGCAGATCTAAGAGGAAGGCTTTGCATCTGGTGCTTACATTGCACTGAGCTGAATTAAATGGGTAACTCTGCAAATTCAGAGCAGGGTTTTTTTAAATGGTCTAGCAGGCTCAGGGGTATAACTGCAATTAATATTGTTTTAAGACACCAGTGAACTCTGGACCTGATTTTTCAGATACTGAGCATGTGCAGCTTAAGATTCTGCAGTGGAAGTTATGAAGAGGAAGGACACCTAAATATGAAATGCACGATAATATTCAGAATGTAATGTGTCAGTTATAGGTAAATCAATCCTACTTAAACAGTAGAATAATGGTCTTTATGGTGCTTTAATGAAACGTATTGTCCTTCCACAAAAGCATAATGATCAGCCTATTTGAATTTGCTCCTTGAGTGCCTTTCTCAGGTTATTCAGTTTGACTCAATAATGAATATGTAAAATTCTCCCCAATGCACATGGCAATTGTCCTTTCATAAAGCAGTCAGGCTTCACCTTTTTAAGTGCCTCAGATCTTTTACTGAGACTTTCAGAATCTTACATTTAAATTCATCTAGTTTCAAGACTACAATTTTTACAGGTAATTCACAACTATTTATTTCTCTTACAACATTTCCTTGAAGCTTCTTCTTGCTTTTGACATTTATCCTGAAGTGAGACAGCATTCAAATGTCACCTTTATTCAGTTAAACTAAACAAGCCATAGTCTTAGTCCTCTTTTAGAAGATACCTATTGTCTGTGCAAGGTGCCCTTCCCACCCTTCATGTAACATTCAAGTTCATGTTTCATTTATGTTTGCATCAAAATTCAGGCTTCTGCTAATGTTTATCACTAATAAGATAGAGGCTCAATCTGAATGAATTTATTTGAAAATCCTACCAGATTTTTCTTTCTTGTCTTTTTAGGGTGAAGAAATGTATTTGCCCATCAGTTTCATTTTAATACAAATAATATATTGATTGAATATTGTGGATGATCCTTGCCCCACTAGAAGCAAAAAAACACATCCTTATAGTTCTCTGCTGTTCTCAAAGCAGCCAAAACACCAATGCTTGCCTCTTGGCTTTGTTATTGTAAGGGGTGCAGGTGGTTTTACTTGTAACTTATAAATTTCTTACCTTTAGAACCCGCTGTGATGGCTGCTCACCTCTGAGACTGACTTTGGAGATCCTTGTGCATTTTGTCATGGTGTGGATGTAGTGGGGATTTTTTGCTTATTAATAACATGCCCTTGAAAAACCTGACTGGAGGAGAATAAAGCGGTATTAGAAGATGGAATTTGCATTTTCTCAGCTGGTATAAAGGTTTCCACTCCCATCATTCTCTGTATGGAATTGCAAATCTAATTTGTAGGGTTTTACTGATCTGATCCTCGGCTGGTGTATATCAGCACAGCTTCACTGATCTATGAAGCTGAATGCCTGCTCAGTAGCATGTGTGCCAACAAAAACTTCTCCTAGTATCAGGCATTTTAGATTTAGAGATATTGTCCTTTCAGGGTGCTCTAAGGGATGTGAACCCAGTGTGCTCACATGAAGGGCTGGAAGACTTCAGCCACAAGAGCCAGAGCACTGTCAGGTTGAATGAAGAGTTTCATTACTGAGCTGAGGGCCTTATAGAGCTTTTCAGGACTGCTTAGCAGGGTGTATGGTGATGATACCTAGACTGAGGGGTTGTAGGTGTTTTTTAGTGCAGCCCACCCCTTCACTCCCTCCATGCTTCCATAACTGAAGTGCCAACAGCAGGTGTCACAAACATGGGTTATCTGTGCTCTACTCAGTCCTCTCAAATACTGAGTTGTTATCAGCTTTGGAAGCAAACCTGATTCCTTCTGTCCTTTCCACAGCCATTAAAAATCAGCCTAATGATGTGAAATTCCATATGATTTATGAATCTTTTCAGCTAAAAGCCATTTGGATGGTGTCACCATTTGTCAGGGAACTTACAAGGTCTTTGCATGAAACTGGCTATTTAAAGGTTACAGAATCTTTGTTCTCTTTATGGTTTTAATCAAATGAAACACAGACACATAACTTAAGAGGCTGTTACTAAAGATACTGATTTATTTATGGTGTCTTTCATCCAAAAGGACATACTGTACTTTGCAAACCATGGCCAATGTCTTTGAAGGCAATAAGGAGTGTAAGTCACGTAGTATCAGCTGCAGAATTTAACTGAGTGCCTAGTAGTCACTTTAGCTAATTTGGAAGTGATACATGTAGCATCAATTAAATAGTGTAAACCACCACCCTCTGCAATACATTAGGATGCTAAATGGAGTGAATCTTCTTTAAAACTTAGCCCAAGAACATCATCATCTGGAAGCATGTCACAGAAATCTGGGCTTAGATCCCTTTTGAATTAAAGTACAGAAGAGTCTTCAGTGTCTCTAAGGAGTTTAAAGTCTCACTTTTGAGGTTTTTCTGAAGAATGATTTCCTTGATAGTTCGGTGCCCCCTAGCACTGTGAGAGGGAATTCATCTGTGTCTGATATGGATAGGATTGAGTGCTTATCAGATCTGAGGTGTCTCCTTGCAGATGTGGGGAGACAGGTGGGAAGGGGATGGTTACATGGTTTCAGCAATTGAATCTGCATGGAAAGATGCAGGTAGAAACAGTTCAATAGGAAAGGAGGAATGGAGCTCCCCTGGTGGGAGCTTGGCCTTTTGAATGACATCGTCCTTGTAATTGGCTTAGGCAGGCTTCCAGCTGAGTCTGGTTAAAGTTCAGGGAAAACCCATAACGTCCTTTTCTCTTTTACCTCAGTTTTTCTCTTTTTTTTTTTTTTTTTTTCTTGGCAGCTGGCTTTGCGCAATGCCTTGCGTTATTTCCCACCTGAAATACAAAAGAAGCTGGCACCGGAATTTGCTGAAGAACTCAGGGTCTATGGTCATATCTATATGTACAGATTCTTCCCAGACATTGAGATGAGGTAAGGTCTGGCTGGTTCCCATTTTATTCTACTGCCCTTTGCTTACCAGCTTCCACCTGTGGAAGTGACCTTTAAATAATGGTATTGCCATGTCCTATTTTACCTCTTGTAGAAGTCATGTCATAACATATTAAGGAAGCTCATCTGATAGTTTTGATATTCTGTGTATTACAGTGGTTTCACTTCCAGGGAAGGCTGCTAGGTGTTTTGGGATGCTCCAAGGGACTGGCAGGGAAGCAGTGTGTGTTCTTCTGGATAGGCTATGACTTGGCCAGGGCAGCCTCACTGCTGGAAAGCTCAGCAGCATTCAACATAGGGAAAGGACTGAGCAAGGTTGTGTACTTGGTGATGCCAGATTTACCACATGCAGGGATCTCAAAGGCTCTGCCCCATGACAACTCTTAGTTTCTAGAGGCCGGTCATTACTCAGAGACCTCCAATTACAACATTGACAGAAAACTTGCAGTAGTCCCGATCTGCTCCAAGTCAAGTCTCAACTGAACCAAGAGGCAAGACCAGATGAGTGAATGGAGACCTGCTGTGAGTGGCTGGTTGGGTTATCTGTGCTCTTGGAGCAGAGAAGGCTTTCTGGGCTTAAGAGAAACATAGTACATTTTTCCCACTGGAACCTGTATGTGACCCTGGCTTGTAATACACTGTGCCTGTTGGTCTTGGACCATCACTTCCTTAAGGTCTGCTGGGCCTTGTGAAGCAGAGCAGTTTTAGTGAGGGCTGCCAGGGGCTAGTTGCTTTTTTTAGGCCGTTTGATTCTTTTTTGCATCAGCAGGGGCCTGGTTACTGTCTGTACAGAAACATGAATAAAGCAAATGAAAGCACTCTGGTTTCCACAGACACTTGTTTCTATGCTGCCTATTTTAGCCTGGGATTAGATCCTGCAGAATTCAGTTATGGACAGGACAACTGTAAGACTCTCTGAAAGACCTTGCAGAGTTGGACTTCAGAGGGCCCCAGTACTAAACTACAGGTGATGAGACTTTCAAAGTAGGCTTGGATGAGGCAGTCCATCAGCTTGTTTCCAATAATGGTGTCAGTGATTCTTTGATAGCTTCAAGTATTTTTCCTTTGTGACCATTTCATTGTGCATTTTCTAACAGGTTAACGCGATCTCAGAATAAGAAAATGCCTTTTGTTCTCTGTAGTCTGGTAATATCTGATTTTGTTGTGTATGTCCCAGGGAGCACAGTTGCATTTAACAGCCATATTGCCATGCCAGCACACTCAACTGATACTTGAAAGTTGGGTTTCTTGTGTTATGAGCAATATTATGTGTAAATATCTCCTTTTGATGAATTGGTTTTGTTCCACAGAAATTCTGTTTTATCACATCAGCTTTAGAAAAGCAGAAATCACTAATAAAAAAAGCATTGTGGAAAAACTCAAAGGCTTTCCCTCCTAGTTTGGCAATGACTACAAGGCATTTATTTTAGTATCCTGATGTAAAAAGCTAGGATAAAGTGCAAGTGATCTTGGGAAGATGTAGAATATACATTCCAGATCTTGGCTCGTGAGTGGACAGCGGATGTCCAATTTTTTTTTGTAGTTGGCACTCTTCAGTTGAACCTTTTCAGTGTAAATATCTTCCCTGTATAAAGCAAGGGCTCAGTCACTGAAGATCTGTGGCCCAGTAAAAGGGAGATCATTTAGAATCCATAAAGAGTGATCCTATGCACTTCAGGAATTTCCAGCATCTGTAATGGTGGTATTGCTTACAGGAAAGGAAAGAGTAAAACTCTTCATGTGTGGTTATACTTTTGGTACCACTCCTTAGAGACCTCAGCACAGCTGTACGAAGGTCTGTGCAAACACAGTAAAGGAACAGTCCCTGCCCTAAACAGCTACAGTATAAATCCAAAAGTGGGAGTTTTAGAGCAATTTGTTATGACAAACAGATGGCGGAGGATAACAATGAGATGATTGCAGTACATTAGTGCCAGGAAACCTGACTTGGAATACCTTGGTGAGTGTTTCCCATACCTCACCTCTGTTTCCTAGATGAAGTGCATTGCAGTAAAAAGGCCCATATTTCCCCTCACTAATTCAGTTTTTGAGAACTTCTTTGGGCCTGAAACTCAGGCAAAGGGTTTTTTTTCTTAGTATCTTAAATAACAAGGGTTGATGAGCCTGAAGGCAACTTCAATTGATGCTGTTTTCCTTGGCAATATAGGACTTATCTGCTCAGCCTGGCAATTGTTAGAGGCCAGTTCCACCATTCCTCCCCACAAAAAAAATCCAGTTAAAAAGCCATGAGAGTTCTTGGCCACCATATTTATCCATTGATTAACTGATTCAGCAGTTGATAAACTGAATACAATTTATTGTTTTTATTTAGTTCTGATAGTAGTTAAAACTTGATTTGCCCATTAAGGTACATATGTAATTCCAAATCTGCACTTTCTGGTTGTTTGGTTTTCCCCCTTCCTTCCTGAATAAAAGCCTGCCACTTAAACAAGTGTGAGTACCTCTGGCACGCAAGGATATATCTGTGGGATGTGTTGTTCTGACTTAGAGTGTTTCTTCTAAACTTCTGTGACTACCCTTTCAGAGCATACCCCATAGGAGAATACCCTTGCAAGACCAAATCAGCTGCTGCCATTATGTTGATGATCATGAATAATCTGGACCCCTCAGTGGCTCAGGTAAGCTGCAGTGAAAGGGAGCTGGAATCACAGAGCAGTAGCAGGTCTGTAAGATACTTCCTGTATGAGCTTTCCCACAAATACTGAAAAAATTTAGACATACACGACCCTGGTTGCTGCCAGGTAGAGCTCAGCTCCAGGTACAGTGTTTCTACAACACATACTGAAAAGTTAGTGCTGATGCTTCCTGTGTCTTTGTAAGCTCATCCCTCAGGGACAGAGGGAGGATCTCAGGACAAAATTCTGTCCCTATAAGCACCATTCAGTGTAAGGCATCTTGTTGCAAATGACAGGGGACTGGCTGTGCAGCTGTGCCCTGCTGGTCTGAGACTATTCCAGCTATGAATGCCAGGGGCAACCTAAGGCGCACACATTCCCTCTTTATGTGTGTTTTCTGGGATGGCTGAGACAGGAACTGTAATCAAGGAATCCCTTTGTAGCATTCAGCATCCAAAATACCATTGTTACAGTAACAAAAATAGATTTTGAAACACAATATTAATTTTTTCCTAATTTATCGCCTCTATGATGCTGCTTTCTGATTTCAAGAACCTAGAGAGTCTTGATGCAATAAGCTCTAGAAAAGATTCATTGTTGAGATTACAAATGTAGCTCAGAGATATAATGAAAGTCTCAGAAAGGTGCTTGTCTGATTAATTGTCTTTTTCAGTTTCCTCAGGAGCTTGTCACTTACGGAGGAAATGGGCAGGTCTTCAGCAACTGGGCACAGGTAGGACATTTCTAGTTTTGCAACTTGTTTCACAAAACTAGTTTCACCCTCCCCCACACAATTCTGCTTAAGTAGTTCGGGATAGTGCTTGGCAGTCATTGCCTCAAAATACTCCAAAACATCCTGTTTGGATAAAGGAATGCTCAGTTATGAACGGCATAGACGGCCAGAGCTTTATTTAGCAGAAATACTAAACATGGTACTGTGGGCATGCCAAGCTGTGTATGATGATATAAAGAGCAGTTCTTTGCCTCTGTCTGATGCATATGTACGTGCCTCTGTATTTTCCACAGATATTAGTCTAAAAGTAAAAAATCTTACGTTTGGTTGTGGCACTTTGGCAACATTTTTCACAAGCAGTGGAATAAAAATAAGTCTTCAGTTTAAGAAAGTGCAATCCTCAGTCTTTTTCTGAGTAAATCAGATTAGCTGTAAATATTTGTGCCAGCAGGCCAGTTCATGGGGCACTTCACTATGAACCCTGATCTTCCAAGGATGGGTAAATGCCTCTCTAAGATCAAAGGTAGGATGTTTTCAGTTGTGGTTGTATAATATTTGTTCTCTTTTTATAAGACAAAGTCAATAAATACCCTCAATTTAATCTGAGAAATCCACGTAGGAAGTATTTTCAGCAGATCTTTGGAATCAGCGACATACTTAGAATTTTTTGTGGGCCAAATTTATTGTCTTAACCAAAAAGGTGCTCTGGGTCCGAGTGTCCTGCAGGTGTGTGGTGGCAGGAGGAACACTGAAAGAGCAGTGAGTGTCTGTGGGCAGGCACAGGTGTGGTTATTGTGGATGCCAACCCCACATTGTGCCTCCGGGTGCTCCAAGACCACAGGGTGGGCACAGGTGGGAATGCACCTCTGAGTTTTGTGATGCAGAGCAGAAACAGCACATGTAGAAAGATACATCACACTGTGGAGGGCAGCAACATTCCTGAAGACTGGGAAGGTCTTGATTTCTGATTCTGTGGCTTACATAAGCAAAAGTTGACTTAAGGAGCCAGCTTGTGTCATAAAGGATCACGCATGCACCTTGGTGTGGCTTTATCTCAACCTGGCCTCTTGCTTATTAAAGAATCCCAGCAAACCTGATGTGTAAATGAAGTTCCTAGTCAGGGGAGGGGAATGGATTCCTCACTATAAAATGGCACTGAGGGACCTGGAATTTCTTCCCAGTTGGGGATTTTTCATTTGTGGTTAGAAGAAAATGCATACTTCAGTTTCCTAATCTAGTTAGTGGAAGTGAAATGGAATACTTAGGCAGATTTTGAGGCAAAACTCTTCTGTCTTTATAAATTAGTAAATGCCAGTTCACTATTGCCTGTTAACCACGAGTGTTGCAGCATTTCTGAGGTGAACAGTGCCAGCGGTTTAAATATTGGCCTGACATTCCTTAGCAGAGCTTCAAAGTGAGGTAGAAGTGCTGCCAAAGTCAGAAATATTCACTTTTCTCATGTTTTCATCCAAGCCAGACCTCTGACCTGCAGTTGTTTCACAGCAGAACAAACAAAACATTTTTGATTTTGCTTGCTTAGAGTAGCAATCACATGAATGATTCGGTTACCACAGAACATTTTATTCTCTTTGTAGCTTGAAAAGAGCATGTTTTAAAAAATGTCATTGCAAAATTCCTAATGAAAAGGTTCAGTTTGGTTTATATCATCCATGCAGACTAGTGGTTTCCTCTGGATTATTTCAAGTGAGAGAACTATGTCCAGAGCTAACTTTACAAGCCTGTAGGCAATAGACCTGTTCTTTAAGCTGGAAAGGCTTTTTGGCTTTTGCTTGTTACTAGTTGTGCCTTTCAATGGAAAAAGATCTATTTATTTTACAGATTTTAGTTTTATTAGGATGTTTTCCCCAGATTGCTAATGAGTTGAGAGTTCAACTAGTTAGTTACCTGTTTTGGCCTGAGACCAAAATTTGATTATTCAGCATTTTTCGTGAAACAAAACCAAAATGTGAACAAGACCGTAACTCTATTAACTCTTTCATGTTCAATTTGTCTTGCAGTTTGGGAGACTGGCTGGATTAGAAGGGACTGGACTCAAACCTGTATCATTTTTAGTTCAGATCAAAGCCACAAATACAGAGTTTAAGTGCCCATGACAACTGGGTTTGTTTATTTGTCACTGATAGTTTGTTTCTGCATCCCTACGGAAACTCTGGTGTCAAGTAATTGCTGAATTCCAATATTGCATGGGAAATCTTTTCTCAGGCCTAGTTGTCACGTACTAAAAGTCCTGTGGAATATAATGGGCTTTGCCATAAACAGTGATGGATGAGAGTTAAATTTATAGTCAGCTTAGGTGATCAAAGTGTACTTTTTGGCATTCATCAAGAGTAACTATGGAATTATTCAGACAAAGCTGAGATGTATTTACTTGTGTATTCTCCTGGGTGTATCAAGGAGTTTCTTTAGTGTCCACAGTGGAACTGAATTTTGTTATTTGAGAAGAAAAACTATTTCATTTTGAAGCGCACATTGCAATAGCCATTTATTGAACAGATGACAAGCACTGGAAGACGGTGAAATTCAGGTTAGGATCAACAATAAGCATGAGTATTTCTTCAATAGGGAAAATTTTGTAGTTTGAATTTGGAATTGTTGCCAGAAAAGTGCCAGATCCAAATGTTTAACCTAAAGATAAAATTAGAATGGCTTTAAAAGTGAAGGATCTCTGGGCTTTGTGCTGGAGAAATTGTTATGGAACTTATTCAGACTTTTGCTAGTTGATGATTTATGCTTCCTGCTGAGTGATATCTCTTGAAGGACTTTATTAAAAGCAAGAATGTGTTGAGAGTTGTGGCTGTTGTTCCATATGTGAGGACACCTCATTATCTCTTTAGCTGCCTTCATTCTCCAAGTGCAGCAGCTTCACAAACCTCCCCATAAATATAAGATGCAAACAGACTCCCTCTTTTCCTTGCTTTTCCTTTCAGTTCTGGTTGGTCATGCACTACTTGTCTGAGATGACAGAAGAACAAACACTGGTCATGTACAGTGGGCATCCTCTGGGCCTCTTCCCCAGCCATCACCGTGCTCCTCGTTTGGTCATTACTAATGGCATGGTAGGTGTTGGCATCTTGCTTTCTTTTTCTTCCTCTCCTGTTTAATTTTCAAGTGTTGGCTGAATTAAAATATGATCTGTTTACCACACTTACGCAACACACAGGAGAATTTGGGGTCCGAATTCTGCAGCATTTGTTCCAGTACAGTTGCTCTCATTTTGTATGTGCTGATCTGCAGCGATGGAGGGACCAATCCTCTCATTATTAGACAACTTCTGTTCTTAGCCTGAGTTGTACACATTCCTGATAAGAACAGTTCAGTTAGGGTGAGTTTGGAAGATTTAAAAGCCCACAGTAAGCAAACAGATGATTATTAATCAGAGGCTCAGATATCTGGACTGCTTTGCTTGGAAAGCCAAACTAGACAAGTGAAAATACTGGTGTATTGCCAGTCTTTTGAGCCATTCAATAGCTATCTCCCCTGCAGGCTAGTTTTAGCATGGCACTCCCTGGACATCTTTTTTTAAAATGCTAGAATGCATGAAATAAAACTTCTGAATTACTTCTCCTGTTTTCCTTTGGTTTTTCTATGCATGTGACCACAAAGAAATGTGGGCTGTTAAAAAGACCTGCTTAAATCTAATTTGCTTATGTGGATTCTATTTCGATTGTTTTCTTAGGTTATTCCCAACTATTCCTCCAGAGATGAATATGAGAAGATGTTTGCTTTGGGAGTAACAATGTAAGAAGATAGCTCACTATTAAAAATATATCAAATACTTGACTAAAATGTTATTCTGACATCAATCAGTGGCTGGTTAAAATTGGTAGTGCAGATGGCTTTCAACTGTGCTGCATGAAGACCTGATGCTACAAAGCATTAAAGCACACTAAAGTGGAATTACTTTGGAGTTTGAGTTATGTTCAGCCACATATATAATGATGTAATTGAGGTCTGCCAGGAATTAATATTCAGTTTATGTGAGGCTTGGCTGAATGACAGCCTGAAGCTTTAATCATAACCCACTTATAGCACTGGCTAGTTCAGCTTTGCAGAGGTTGTTTTGGAATTTATGGAAAATATAAGTTATAAAACATGCTTTCAGGCTAAGAGAAAATTTCAAGTAAGAAGGTATCTGTTTTAGTGATTTTTACATACTCTTCTACTGTTGATTTAGTTGATGAGCACAGGATTTTTTTGTTTGTGTGCCATGGAGAGAATAAATTCCCGCTCCTCTGGGAATTTAGTAGGAATGTGAACAGACATTTTGAGCCAACAACTTCAAATACAACTATGTGTCTTAGAAGCACAAGTGCCACTGAAAACCAATGGCATAAAGACGCCAATGAGGTCAAAGGAGTGTCTTTGTGTCCTAATCACTGTGCTAAATGCCAAGACAAGTTTATACCCGGTTTTTGATCCATGCATTTTTAAATTCAATTTAATGAGCAAAGCACTCCTCTGAAAACATGTCAATTGAGATGTGAATTTGGTGATAGCAGACTTTTAACAGCAAATCAAAACACAGAGGGTTTTTTGTTATACTGAAAACACACGTAGTCAGGTACAGAACTCATTCCAGCCTGAGTAATGTGTGGTCTCGCTGTGTCCATTGCCATCTCCAGGTATGGCCAGATGACTGCAGGGAGCTACTGCTACATTGGGCCTCAGGGAATAGTGCATGGGACTGTGGTAAGAAAATGGGGAAATGTCTATTTCTGAGTACCTTTTGGAGGAGGCTTTCACTTCGGAGTGGGTGGGATTGCTGTCAGAGGATGTTCTGGCAACTAAAGAAATTCTCACTGCCCACTCCTTAAAAATTAGTGATTTTTCCACTAACATACATCTTATCCAGAACATAGACCTGAAGGGATTTGCATTCAAGGTCTCAGCCTGAGCTTGTATTAAGCTACAATACATGAAGTATGAATGGACCAAATGTGTTCTATAAAAGCATTTTCTTGGCTGTTTTTCTTACCTGTCCTTTGCAGCCATCCTTAAAAAGTCTCTGTACCTTAAGAGCTGCATATTGGGGAGCACTGATGATTCTATTTCATGGTCAGAGAAATAAACGTTATCAGGACGGATGGTTTCATAACATCATTTTGTAACATGCTTCCTTCTTAAAAGATTGAAACTGTTTCATGGTATCAATGACCTCACAGTTTCAAAGTCTGTTTGCAAAAGTGAGAGAAAATCTTTAAGGGACTCTGTGGAAAATAGCTCCTGATGATTGCTCTATGTGCTGTGTGCAGCTCACAGTGCTCAACGCAGGCCGTCGCTACCTGAAGGCAGAGGACCTGTCCGGGAAGGTGTTTGTCACTTCTGGTCTCGGAGGGATGAGTGGGGCTCAAGCCAAGGCTGCGGTCATTGCTGGGTGCGTGGGGATCATTGCAGAGGTGAGAGCAGCGCTGCTTTCATTCTCTCTTCCCTGTGCTGAATCAGAACCTGCATTCTTCTGATCTGACATGTTCCTCAAGTACCTGACAAACCAAATGCAAAAGATACTCTTTTCTAAGCGCAGTCTGTCCTTTTCATTGCTGAGCATTTTTCACTCCTATTCCTCTGTTCATTCACTCACTGGATCCAGACTGCATGGATATGGAATTAACAACTTATGATTGCTTCACAAATAATGTAGAATGATGCTGTCAGATGAGCTCACAGTGCTTGAACTGCCTTCATTTCATGTGTGAAAAAGTGTAACTTTCACAGACAATTCCCATGCCAAAAATAGTCTAAATGCTGGTGGGGGAGAAGTTCTGTAGCACCATTTTCCCTGCTCCTGAAGTTCTTTCAGCCACAGTCATTTGCAGACAGTTACCTGGGAACCCTCTGCATGTCACTCTGCAACAGAAAGGATAATATTGCAGTCTGACCTCCATAGTTACAATTAAACTTTAAAACTTAGTGGGTCAGAGTGCCCACGTGGTGTGCAGTAAACCTGACTGCTCTGCCCAGCTCAGGTCTTGTTCGTGGGTGGCTGAGGCTTCATCTTTTTACAACAAAGGAGCAAAAGTGGTTTTGCCAGCATGTGAGTTTTGTGTGCATTTGAGCTCTCATCAGGTACTCTCTGCAGATGAAATAAATGTATTCAATTTACTACTGAGTAAATTATTGAGTAAATTATCTTTATTCAGACTTCTGTCATCATGATCTTTCAAATGCTGGAATACAAAGGAAAGATTCCAGTGAATGCTGTTCACAGCAGTCCTTTGTCCTTTTCATCTCTATGGCTGCAGATGATTTTGTTCAGGAGACTGAATATGGCCTGGTTTTTATCTCCTGTGAGATGATCCTTGTCGGAAATGAGTCTCGGGAGCACATGTGGATAACTATATAAATGTACATATTATTTATTTAAGCAACTATTTATGCAAATGATGTTGAATTGTGCAAGAGAGATCATTTTGTCAGCCAGGGCTGGGCTTCCGAAGCTCTGACAGAAGGGATTAATGATGCAAATCTTTTACCTCTTCTGTTTGACAGGAAGCAGATTGTAATTTTATGAAATAATTGCATGAAGGGCCAGACTGCCTCCTCTGAGCTGCACTGAGCTCTCTGGGGTTACACTGG
Source organism: Grallaria varia (assembly GCA_013396735.1). NCBI lineage: Eukaryota > Metazoa > Chordata > Aves > Passeriformes > Formicariidae > Grallaria > Grallaria varia. The sequence continues at coordinate 603,801 of VWZG01006450.1, forward strand.
AGACGGTGTTAGGTCATCATCTTTATGCAATTTTTTTAAACTACTGAGATGTTGATGAAAAACTAGTGTATTTTTGAAAGGGTTTCAAAGGAAGCTTGTTTCTTGAGTACACTAGCAAACCTGTGAAGGACTAAGAATGTTAGAGAGGGCTAAAGTAAAATACGTAGGATGTGGTAACATTTAAATAGATCTGATCTGTGTTATGTGGGGATTTAAATTAACCCAATTCCTGTAATTCATACAGACCACTTAATATCTTTCCTCCTGTGCTGATTTAAATAACTCAAAAGAAGCTGTCCCCCATAGCACCTGACTATTGAATAATTCCATTGGCAGTGACACTGTTATTATCATAATCTGGTTTTGAAAGGATAGTCTTTATTACTGATGTGGAAAGCGAAGGAAGGTTTCTCATGCTAAGAATAATCGGGGAAGAAAAGATTTCCTGGTGTTCAAGCAACTCCTGAGCACAGAACTTAATTAATTTACAAGTAAATATTTCTAAATGAGAAAGGATGAAAATGATGGGGATGTATTTTCGAGAAGTAAAAAATGCTTTAATGAAATAGTAGAGGATACTAGGGTTATGTGTTCTCATGCACAGGTACCCACGGTGGGGGTTTTAAATCTTTTGCTACCACAGAATATTGGCTTAGATTAATTTTGCCACTTGCTTTATGCCACTCATAGCTCATTATAAAAGTATTAATGGATGTGCAAGCTTGTACATTTGCACCGATTCCATATTAATGGTTCAAAGCCTCCACAATTTGCCCATCCATTTATATTTTTCCAGCTGTCTCTTAGGCACATACCCATGGCCACACACAGAATCTGAGCCCAGAAGGAGAGTATAGATTTGGGATTGATCTTGTTTGGAGCTTCAAATTTCAAACAAGAGGGAATTAAAGATAAAGTTTTGTTTTGATCTGTGCTATTTTTTAGTGGCATTAGCCAGCTGGAGTAAGAAAATGCTTTATTCTTTTCCGTATTTGGTTGAGATTTTCAACCAGCTGTCCAAGAACAAAAGTGAGGGTTAATTTTATTCAGCAAACCCTTGGGCAGCCTGGCAGAAATGTCTCTCTGAGCTGAAGAAAATATTTCCGTAATCAATTAAAAATATAATTCTCACAGAAAATACTCAGATTTAAAAAATCAGTTTGAAACTATTTGGCTTTTTAACATAGTCATGGAAAGAAAAAATAAGAATAATAATTCACAGAAAAATAGGACCTCTTGTACAATTTTAATGATAAATTTTGGTTTGCAAAATATTTGGGAAGTGATGTATCAAGTCTATTTCTTACTTTGAGCCTGTAGTAAAAGAGAACATAAAGTTTAAAAAACATCAGAGGTGAAAATTAAGTATTTGAACAATTATTGTATATATTATATCTTTATGATAGATAAATGCATATCTCAAGGTAATAGCAGGGCTATTACCTTTACCTTTTTACTACCCTTCCTAGCAGGGTAATTGAAAAACTAAAGGTAAAAGTGACTACATGGAGAAACAGGGGTTTTAAGATCTCTATTTCTCTTAGGTCGATGAAGCAGCACTTTTGAAACGTCACAAGCAGGGATGGCTGATGGAAATCTCCAACAATCTGGACCATTGCATTGCTTGCCTTAGGTATGATTTGCAACAAATCAGTGAGTTTATCTCTGCTTCCTAACCCTCACTTCACATTTTTCTGCCTTGTGCCATGGTAGTGTACATATCAGAAGGATTGGGGGATACCTCTTCTTATTCCAAGTCTGCTCTGGAATGTGAATCCACTTTCCCAAACTGCAGCAGTCATTGTTAGTGACTGCTAATGTTACATATCATTTGTATATCTTAAATGTCTTCATTCAATTTCATGAATATGCATAGAGTAATTACAACTAATGTTACACTGGAAGCATCACTCAAGTTTTCTGGAATCAGTGATTAACAATTATATAAAGGCTGAAAAATCTGTTCTCTAGGTAAATGTTGAGAATTGCATATAGACTTTTTTGCTGGATTTGATTCTGTGTGTGATTTGTACATTGCAAGATGGAATGAGCGGCATTTTCTTCAACCAATCTTTTTATTCTGTTCTAGAGAAGCAAGAAAGAATAAAATTGCCCTTAGTTTGGGTTACCATGGAAATGTGGTAGATCTATGGTAAGTAGTATGTATGGATAATGGATACATTAATGCTCTGGCTTGTTAGTCAATCTGGAATTCATTCCCAAACTTGGAAGAGAGGAGGCATGCAATGTAGTGCTGAGTACATTACTCTAGATGTTAATGAAAAACTATTGTCAAAAGAGGGATCTTCATTCTCCTATTCCAGCTCCCAGTTGCTTCTCATGCTCCTCCTTTCCTTACGGAAAAATAAATGGCTCAGGGAAAGGAATTCTAAGATTCTTCCTTGAATAAAAAAAGAAATCATTTATTTCCTTCTAACCTTTCACTAATTGGACCAGCCTAAAATGTCTTTGACTTCAGTAAATCATAGACTTGTTTGAGTTGGAAGGGACCTTAAAGATAATCTAGATCCAACCCCCCTGCCATGGACAGGGAACTTTCCATGAGACTGAGTTGACCAGGGTGCCATTCACCTTGGTCCTCACCACCTTCAGGAATAGGAAGTCCACAACCTATCTGAGCAACTTGTTCCAGTGTCTCACTACTCTTTTAGTGGAGAATTTCTTGTTAATATCTAATCTAAACCTTCTTTCCCTCAGATTAAGACCACTCCCCTTTGCTCTATCGCTATATGCCCTCATGAAAAGTCCCTCCCCAGCCTTCTTGTAAGCCCTTTCTAGATGCTGGAAGGCTGCTGTAAGTAAAGAATAGAAATATTGAGGTATTGATTAAATAAACGTAATCGGATGATGGCGAGACATTCTGGTGCTCTTGAGGCTTTATTCAATGGTAACTCTTGCTGTCACACCATATACCAACGGCTGAGACTGACCAGTAAGTAGTAGGTTGTACTGGTATCCAACTCATCTATCACCATTCCTGCACAGGTAAATGTGAAGCAAAAAGTTGCACCTAAAGCTTTGTCACCATTGTTTCCCACCTCCTGAATCCCCATGCGAAGGCTTAGCCTGCCAAGAACATAAATTTACAAACAACCTCTTGGGATGGAAGAGATTCTCCTGAAAGGGGAGCCAGACTGTGGAATGACAGCTGCTCTTCAAACACTCCGTTCTGTTTTCCCCAGGGAGAGGTTAGTGTACGAGCTGGACAAAACAGGAGAGCTGCTGGTTGACCTGGGCTCTGACCAAACTTCCTGTCACAATCCATTCAACGGCGGGTACTACCCAGTACAGCTTGGCTTTGAGGAAGCAAAGCAGCTCCTTTCCACCAACCCCGGGAAGTTCCGGACCCTGGTACAGGAGAGGTAAATGTTTTGGCAATACATCTTTTTAATCTTTGTTTAGTTACTCTGCAAGTGACCAGATCTGTTTTTCTTTCAAGTGATTTGAGTTTTTTTTTTTTTTTTAGCAGAAATCTGGGGTAGAGCTACAGTACTTTGTCCTTTTGCAGGTATCCCTCACAATCTGGCAGACATGTTTTAGGAGTACTCCCTAATGTATAAGATCAGAGGATTGAACACTAATGATCTATTTCACGTCTATAAATTCCTAAGTTGCATTAGGTTTTAAAAATCTGGGACAAAAAGTATAATTCCATGTAGTCTTCCTAGTGCTTTAGATTCACTGAATATAGGAAAAAGCCCCAATGAGTAAAACAAAAAGTCCATCTAGCCTACCATGCATTGGTGGCTCCGGCCAGTAAGATGTTTTTAAGGAAGTATAAAAGGAGGTGACAATCTCCCCTAGTTACTCCTCCAAGCTTGCTGCAACCGTAACTAAGTTCTGTTTCACATCTTGATTTCAGGAAGCTACTCCTGATTTACAAGTTTTTGAGTGAAATTGGACATTGTAAAGGGAGGAATTTGGCATAGTTTATATATAAATAAAGCTGTACTATGGTTTGCAACTGGTTCTTTTGAGGAGAGAGCTCCTATGCTGGTTTTGTTCACCTCCAGATTTGCAAGAGGTTACATCTATGCATGTACAACTCTGTATGCAACTATGTATTGATATTAGAACTAGATAATACTAAGTGGAAATGGTATCAGGGACCAGTCGTGAGGCATTGTCCACTATTGGGAAGAAAGGTCCTATTGGGCTCTTTTGGCCAAGGGAGAGGCCAGCACAGTGATGTTTAGCCATTTTCAGTATTTCTGTCTCCAGTCTGTGAACTTTGTAAACAGTTGAGCAGTTTTGTGTAGGCTGTTTTTTATTATTCCCTTCCATCCCCTGATCTGGCTGCGTTGCTCTGCTGAAAGATGTGGCCCCTCCTTGCTAATGGATGAAGTTTCCTTAATGACTGTAAATGACTCCAAGATTTGGGGATAACAGGTGCTATAGAGACTGAAAGCATCTCAGTTGATGACTTATGGGTTTGTCTGAATTTGCCTGGGGTCTTTTAGTTCCATATCTCTCTCTACTCCCATGCCTCTAGTGAGTTAATAATATTCTTTTTGATATTTAATCAATCTCAAGAATAACTGTTTCCTGCTTTATTTCAGTCTGAAGAGGCATGTGGCTGCTATTAACAAACTAGCTGATAAAGGCATGTTTTTTTGGGATTATGGCAATGCTTTTCTCTTGGAAGCTCAAAGGGCTGGTGAGTAGATCCTGCAGTTGTAGGTAGAAACATGAACAATCCTGCATGTATATTCCCACCTATGTACGTTGGTAGGACAGGGTTGGCCCGTGTGTTGTTCTAACTCTTTAGTCTCTTTCTCTCGTTCTGAGACCCCTGACCCTCCCTGGCTGAGGTACAGCCTTCATGGGAAGCAAGGTGCAATCTGGTTTTGTATTTTATGGTTTTCTTCACCAAGTCACGGACTGTTAAAATTCTTTTCTAGGTGCTGATGTTGAGAAAAAAGGAGCAAATAAAACAGAATTTCGATACCCTTCCTATGTTCAGCACATCATGGGGTATGTAGGGCAGAGTTTGGAATAAGCTCTTAAGTGACTTGTGCCTCCCTCTGTTTAGGGGGAGGAATTAGTACAAATTTGCAGTGCACTACAAATGATCAAAAGGAGGCAGCAGCAGTAGGAAAATTGATCTTACGAGTGTTGTGTCAGAGTTAGTCTAGACTGAAACATTGCCAAGTCAAAACTCTTCACTCCTTTATGTGAATAGCTGCATTTTGTCCTTGTATGAATTTTCCTTAAGCAGTCCCACTCAAAAGAAGAGCCAGGTCACAGCCTCAAATTCTAACTATAGGCAGCTTCACTTGTAGGTGCTAAAAATTGAGAGCTTGTCTTTTCAAGGCAGTAAAGCTCAATTCCAAATCATCAAAGCCTATGGCTACACTGAAGTTAAAAGCATGTCTGAGAGAGGACACTCTTCTGCCCATGTCTCCAACCTCCTACCCAAGCTGTACATGCTGCTTGTAGGAACAGCTGAGGTCAGGAGACCTGTTGAGGGGCTGGATTTATAACTCATTTTCCCTCTGACTCATGCTCAACTTGCCTATGCCATGTGAATAAGAGCTTGAACATAGAGTTAGGCTCCAACCAGGCTAGATCTCTTCTTCCGGACCTCAACTGAAGCGTGTCTCACTATTGTATGTAAACAATGTGGGCAGAAAATGAGTCTGGACTCAGGCACTTGTTCAGAACCTACACTTGTCTGACAGTGTAGATGCACTCGGGGTTAGACTGGGTTAAGGACACAAAGGCCAAGCAGCAGGGAGAATATATATGATGAAACAGAAGAAAAATTGCAAGTCATCTGGTGGTGTATTTGGTTGGTTGAACTGCCCAACATGACTATTGAAGTTCTGGCCGGACTGTATTTTTATACACCAGTGGATGGCTACATGAAACACACTGTTTAATTTCTCAATTAATGGTCCTTGATGCTTCTGTTTGGATTAGTTCATTGAAAATGTTTCAAATTCTTCTGTCTCCAGCTAATGAAAGAAAAGCACTGCTAACAGCCAGAATAAATAAGGAAAGAATTTCAACTATCTGTTAATGAAACATGTTCTATTCTCAGGGACATTTTTTCCCTGGGATTTGGGCCATTCCGCTGGGTTTGTACCTCAGGTGACCCACAGGACCTTGCTACGACTGACTCCATTGCCATGTCAGTGCTGGAAGACTCTATACGTCAGGGAGGTAAGACATCATCCCGTGCCCCGTCACTGGGGCTGCTCTGGGGGAGAAAAGGAAACAGAGTTGTGAACGTTAGCTTTTGGCTGAAATGGCAGAGAGCAGGCTCTTTCCATTTCCATATGGGCAGGAAATCTTGCTGTTCTCCAGACTCCTGTAAGGAGTGGAACCAGTAGGTAAAACATTAAAATACCATGGATATTGATCCTAAAGTGACTGTGCAATTTTGGCTAAAAACCTTTTTTTAAAATTTGTTACAGGTTTTCCTGAACTTTGTCACCTTGAATCTTTCAGGCAGATAGTATCTTTCATCAACAGGTCTCCAAGAATAATTTAAGGAGTCAAATTGCTTTGGCCCTGTCTCACAGGTGAATGAGGCATGGAAATCTAGGGAGGTTTTCAGGAAGTTAGCAAGGAGATCAATGGCAGGAAACCCAGGTTTCATGGGTGTGGTGCTCCATCCAGTGTAATTTATTGTGATTACAATTTTAAGGTTTTTTTGTAATTTGTTATTAAATTGACAACTATTTCCATTCACTAGTGGAATCAGTTTGGAATACCTGCATGGCTCTGTATACTGCCCTAGGATCTAGGAATTGTACTGTCTTTCACTCTTCCACATCCCTGGAAGTGGCGTTATTACTGTTATCCCCTGCTTATGAATGGGAATTGAGACAAAGCTTATTTTGTAGCAGCGGACATTAATCCTGACCTCCCAGGCTGCAGTGGTCCTTTTCTTGGTCCACCTTTACAACTACTGGACAGCAGATTCAAAGGCTTCTCACTGTCCCCTGGCACTGAAGTCTTCAGTTTTCGGTTTTTTTCTTTTTTCATTTCCAGAGAGCAGAACTCAGTGTTTTTCAGAATCAACCAAATAATTCTTGAATTCTGAAATTCCTCAGGATTGAAAGGAAATGGATCACGAATCCAAAGCATATTTTATGAGGAGAGCACAATATTTTTTTCCCCTGGTAATATTGAAATAATGTGAAAGCCATCATTGAAATAGGAATATAACTGAAAATTTTGAATGCTCTCCTGTTTGCTCTGGAACAATTAAAACTGTGAGGAACCTGGGTGTTCCTGAAAAGGATATACCATGTTCAGATGCTTCTCATTTGGAACAAAACTACTGTTTTCTTCCTATAATGTAAGGCTGGTGTTCAGCCTCCTTTTCTTCCCAAGAGATGAGTTACTGATAGAGTGGGTCTCACGCTGAAAGGTCCATAGTTCTGTCTGTTCTCCTAATCTTTCCTTAAGAATCATCTCCAAAAAATAGCCCTGGAGCATGAGTTGTGTTTAATGCCATGACCCAGCAGTGCTTATTCTGGTCTATGGATATCAAAACTTGCATGTTTTTCAAACTGGTCCCTTGGCTTTATTGAAGGGAGGGTGAAATCCAATACTGCAGTACTGGATCTGTCTGCAGCAATTTTCAGTAATTTTTCTGCCATGTACTGTGGCCCCCAGAGATCTTCTCCCAAGAGTGAACTGATGCGTGGCCTTTACATGGTTTGCATTACAAGACTGGGAAAAGAATCAGTTACTGTGTACACAGCAGTATGGGAGTGTTCATATAGATGTAATGTAAAGCTGGGGACAGAGTTCTCTTGCACAGACAAAAAGCATTGAGCTATTACTTGTATATTCTTAATTCAAGTGAAAAATAACATTTAAAAAAAACCCAACAGGTGAAAACAGGCTTAAGGGCAAGGCTATTATTTGATTTGTTGTTCAGTTTGGCAGGACAATGGGAATTTGATTCAAAGAGAAAGGAAAACTGAAATTGGCCAGAAAATAAACAGGCATTCATGCATACATGTTCTTGAATACTCCACTTGCTATCTACTTTCTATGGGGCCTGGGTTTGGACCAAATTTCAGTGTCTGGATATCCTCACACACATAAATCTAAAATCTGAACCTACCTTTGAAATTTATGAAAGAATCTGTTAGGAAAATGGAGTGAAAACTCTACAGAGCTGAAGTCTGTTGCATTCCAAGTCTGAACTTTTGACCTGGCCTGAGTCCAATATTAACCATTCCTCTCATTTTGTGGTGATGAATATTTGTTCACTTAGAACTTTTTCGGTTTTTAAGGTTTATGTTGTTTCATTATCTGCTTCTACTTCTAAGGTACCTGAGCTTTCAGGATCCCCTTTGCATGAGAGATGTAGCATGGATTATTGGGGAGGAACTTGAATTTACACTCTCTGTGATAATTTGAAATTTGAGCTGATGCCCAACAATATAAGGCTCCCAAGAGCAAACTGAGCTGGTCACTGTTGCTTGGGACTATTTCTGAGTACACAGTACTTTCTAATGTCTTTTAAACTCTAAATATGTACAAGAGCCTATGAAATACCATAAGCAACGCAGCGACTTGCCTGACTTCAAAACACATTCCTGTTGAGATGGGGAGGTGCTAGCAGCAGTATAGCAAATGACATGCATGGAGTTACTCAAAATTAAGGTTATTCTAGAAAAAACTGTAAATTTTTTTCAATTGCAGGAAATAAGACTAAATAAAAGGGAGGATTCCTCACTTTTCCAGGGATAACTTATGAAATTGAACTTTGGACACACCACTATTTAGAAGAGGGAATGTGACTGTTTATTTGAGCTGGCTGGGGAAGGGACAGATGTGCTGTGTTGAGACAGGTCCTTGCAGCCAGTATTCTCATGTTGCTTCTCTTCTGGATATGTTCCGTAGAACTTACAGACAGTAAGATCTTTTCTATAAGTCTTTGTACTGTAAAGTATAAACTATGGTAAATACTTTGACATAGCTTATAAAAGTGATAAAAAGGTTCTGGTTCTGGTTTGTTTGTTGTTGTTTGGGTGTTTTTTTTTTAAGAGTAACTCCTGTAAACTAATTAAATATCTAAGTACCTAAGTGAAAATTACCCTTTCCCTTCTCGAGGCTGCTTCTTCAGTTTACGAATGGCAGCACAATCCTATTAGGACAGCACTAGCAGATGTTTCATCTTTTACTCCCTGCGAAGTGAAGTGCTGACATGTTAATCCTCACAGCGGAGTTTAGAAGCTATCACTTGGAGCTAACCCCTAGAGCACTGACAAGTCTTTTTAGGATCATTAAAGCTCTCTGTGTGAAAGGTCTGTCTCTGCAAGAATGAGCATATTTTACATTTCCCTTTAACAAGGTGTTTAACACAGGTTAAATACGAGTATCTTACATCTTCCTCTTTCCTTTTTGGAGTTTTGCTCTGCATGACTGCTGAGGTACTACCTAGTGGAAAGGCAGGAGTCTAAACACTCTTCTCAGTGGACATTTTCAAGTTAGCAGTGTGCAGTTTCTGTGGTTTGGTGTTCAAATATAAGTTATGTGTACATTATAATTTGACTTGAAAATGGCTAAGAGCTGGAATATAATGGAGAATGTGTTATCTTGGCAACTGCAGAAATGATTGACTTGAAGCTCCAAAGCATGAACAAGCCACTGTGGCTCACCATGTCACACACCAGCTGAGCCCTGGTAGCTGGCCATGTCCCCCAGGAATGAGTAATGTGACAGCTTAGCCCACAGAGGAAGAGCTTAGAGGCAGTAACTTCTTCAGCCACTGCAACCTCCCCTGAGCTGTAAAAGCTCCCAAAATTAAGTAGTAAGGCAATGCTTCTGTCCCTTTCCATAGCCCCTCTCTCTTTTATTACTCACTACAGATTGTGCCATGCCTTTGGAAACAGCTGATTGTACTGAGGTCACCATGTGTCTGATGGATATGTGCCATATTTCACTCTTTGACTTCAAATATCTTTATTAAAACTCCTATTGGGTTTGACTTATTGAGATGGAATGGCACAGATATGAGAGGAGAAGCTGGAGAATATAAACCCATTGTATGTAATTCTCTTCTTAATAACATATGTGCATATATAAACAAGGTGTAGAGTGGATTTACACTTTGAGTAGCTACTCCGTAATATATTTTTCTGTGCAGTTTTTGTCCCATAGTAACACAAGGCAACACACCTCAGTTTGTAGCATAAGAGACATCCATTTTATCGTGGGTTGAAAACATTAACAAGGACCACTTAGAACAGAGTAACTGTGGTGCTGTAAATCCATATCCTAACACTGATGTAACCAAGTATATGTTGTCAGCTGCTTCTGAGGATTTTTGCTTGCTGTCTTAAAGGAATGATTAACTACCTAGTGCAAGACTGGACTGTAGTCCAATGTCATGGAGTTTGATAAAGGTACTAATTTAGCATAGGCTTGGAAATACTTTGGCATTTAGTAGGCAGCAAGCCAGATGACCAAAAATGAACAGTACATATAACCCATATTTCAAAGTTAAATTTTGTTTGCAGATGATCCAAATGGGAGTTATAAGTCCATCTGTCTCCTGAGTGACATCTTGTACCTTTCTCTAAATGTGTGGTGCAGTTACTGCCTCAGCTGCACAGAGGATCCTATACAGCATTTCCTATATGCATGATCATATCTAAGAGTAGAATGTGACTTCCTAGTGCTGCCAGATGAATTAAAGTAAATTTAGAGCATATTGCATTAATTTTCAAACCCTATTTTCTCCTGCTTTCTCTTGCAAGTGAGCACATCTGTGAAGCAGCAGTACCATGACAACATCCGCTGGATTCGGGAAGCTGGCAGGCACAGCTTGGTAAGTTCACAACTGCCTTCAGCAGATGTTGAGTGGTCCTGGTCCCAAATACAGTTCTTGAATGTTGGGGTGAAAAGCAAGAATGGGCGTGAATGAAAACAGTGGCTATAGCTCCCAGGGCTGACAATTTAAACCTCTTTCTCCACAGCAGGATTTTAGGGTGTGCTGAAGCAGATATTTCCCTTCATTTCCTCATCTGGAAATGTTAAAATAATCCAGCAATATCTGCTCTGGTACCTGGAATTAAACATATCAGTCATTCACACTCCACTTCAGTTGTAACCACCTTTCTTTCAGAGCTCTACTGAAAATGTCCCCCTTGGCACTGCTTTGGGCCAACCTCCTCCTGCCTGCAGTTCCTAAACCCTTTTCAAAACAGGTGATAAAGCCAGAGCTGCTATCCTTTTGCATTGTGGGAAGCAGGATGCCGGTGGAGCATCCTTTGTTTTTCTTTTAGGACAGGCTGTTGCTGTGAAGATAATGAGTAATGCTGTAGGGCTCATATATGTTCTCCTAGTCTGGAGGCCAGGCAGGTCTGTGGGGTGGAGAGCAGCATAACTGTGCAGGACAGATGTTTTTTGCTATTTTTTGTCTCCCCATTTCTCTTTCCTTCCAGCCCACCACCACCAGTTCCAAATCTCTGCATCTCAGCTGTTGGCAAGGGATTTGTTGATAGAAGGATTATAGCCTAGCAATCAGGTTGATTTAAAAAGTGGAATTTATTGAACAGTAGCAGCTGAATACAGAAATACATCTCATGGATTGTGTGAGTGGAGATAAAACTAAGTTGAAAGAGGGATTTTATTTTTTTTTCTGAAAGCTGGATGTTGGTGGAGAAATAATCTGCACTTTATTCTGTAGAAGGGAAGGGGTCACTCCTGTGACTCCATTCATCTGGAGCCTGAAGATAAACCACCTGCAGAGAACCTTATCACTCTGTCACTTTTTTTTTTCCAGGTTGTTGGCTCTCAAGCTAGAATCTTGTATTCTGATCAGAAGGGTCGTGTGTCTATAGCTGTGGCTATTAATCAAGCGATTTCTGAAGGAAGGATTAAGGTTTGTCTTTTTTGTCTTGATATGGTCTAGTAATTATGTTTAATATCTGAGACTGGAGTGGCAGATGGTAAGGGAGAGCATCGGCCAGTGGGAGCAGAAGCGCCTGCCATTTACATGGCCCCAGTTTGCGTTAGTGTGTTAGAGCTCAGTCCTTCTCTCTGCCACCAGCATTGCACTATGTAATAGGAGAGAGATGGGTTTAGAAACTCTGAAACAGGCTACCTTTTGTTTCATGATGGGAATGCCTTATTTTTTGGGCATCTACAGGCATAACATATTTGGTGATTTGCTGAGAACACAAGGCAGGGACTGTAATTCCTTAGTAGTGCCCTAAATATTAAAGGTAACAAAAGACTGAGCTACTCCACAATGCTTCTTCCCATGTATCCCTCACTTTCAGCCATATTATAGCTACAGCCAGCTCTGCAGTCAATTTGCCACTCTAGTGCATGACGCTCATATCTTACTTGTCCAGGGAAAATCCCACTGACCCTATGTGGTGGTAGTAAAAGTACATGCTGTGGGCAAGACTATGTAGAGATTTTCTAAGTTCTTCATGAGTATTGTAGGTAGATGTACAATGTGACATACTGGGGGAGACCAAAATCCTGAAGGCACCACCCAGCAGTCATACCTGTTAGTTGGGGTGATCCTGTCCAGGGCCAGGAGCTGGACTTGGATCCTTGTGGGTCCCTTCCAACTCAGAATATTCTGTGATTACTTGTCATGTGTACAGCAGCATCTGACCAAGGCGATGTCACTTGTTCACCTCCATCTCTTTTATATCTAGATCACAATTATCTTTTTTAAAGGAGTGATCTTAGAATGGATTCTAGCTGGGAAGGTCTGGTTTTTGTTACTTAGAAAATGTTAACTAAATATTTCAAATGCTGTTGACCTACTCAGGATTCCAAATGAAGGTCACAGCAAGATAGTCTCATAAAATAAACCTGACCAGCCAGAGCACTCCCTTGGAACTATGACTGACAAGGTCAGACTCTCAGGCCCTTTGGATTTTGTTCTATCCTCCTTTTATTTCTGTGACTCTCCATTCCTGCCCTTGTAAGCTGGGTGCTCATGTATGTTTTCAGTGATTTTTTCCTAATTCACTGCCGGCATAAAACAGAGCCAGCTAATTCCGGACCATACCATGCCAAGAATTAATTATTCCTATATAAACCTTTTTTGTGGCAAATGGTAATGAAGACCTGCAAACTGATGTAAATTCCTACTGTCAGTTAAATTCCAGATCAAGAATGGACTTGTCTGAGGTGTACAAAATCACTGATTTTCATTACTAAGCTATTTTTAGTCCTGAATTAATGAAGGCAATATTGTAAAATTTTATAGTGTTAATTTTCATTTTCAACAGCAAACAAAAGTCTGAATAAAGATTTTTGCATATTGAAATTTCTTCGAAATTTCGGCAAAGAAATGCTTGGATGGAATAACCTCCCTGCCCTTCTTTGTGGATGCCATCAACATAAAAGCAGGATCTTGTTCTTTGTCATGAAGGGATGGTGGCTTTCATGAACAGTATGTGAACCAGTGTTTTGGAACAAATAATAACAGGCAGTGAAGGTGTTTCAGTGGGTTTGAGAGAGGGGGCAAAGCTGAGATTTTAAATGATTAAAGGCAGAACTGGATTCAGCAGATAATGATCCTCAGTAGCAGCGTCAATCCGAGAAGGATTCCTCTTCCTTGTCCTTGGCTCTTTCCAGGCTCCAGTAGTGCTCAGCCGAGATCACCACGATGTGAGTGGGACTGACAGTCCTTTCAGAGAAACGTCAAACATTTACGATGGATCCGCCTTTTGTGCAGGTCAGTGGGGCAGCTGAGGCTTATCTGTCTGCATAAGCAAGAAAAGGCCTTTAAAAGAGAGAGAGTTTTTTATGCAATATTTAAAAAAATGTTTTTAACCCTTTAATCCTAATTAATCAGATCTCCTGAGAAGCTTTGTGGGATTTAATAGTGATACAGACACTGTATCTTTAATAGTGATACAGACACAGACAATGTATACAGAATGTGGAGCTATTTACATAGGACAGATTCTGGACATGTTGGAAATTTGATGAAGATGCACCAGATGTACCTGAGTGCAAATGGAGAGCAGTCTCAGGACTGTGTTTTCTGCTTGATTTTAATTTTACACCTCACTGTTTTCAAACAGGTGATCTGAGCAGAATTACAGCTGTATTTCCTTGGAATCCACAAGATCAAAGTCAGGTCTATAATAGTATTTTGCTTAAAGCAAAAAGGTTTACAACTGCTTTCATTCCATCGCCTGAGGACTCAAGAAAACAGTTGGGAGTTTCTGAAAGGAACTTTTCTGGTCATAAGGGAACATACTTTGATAATAAAAGTGCAAGAATAGAAGTTATGCATTCTGGATTAGATTCCAAGCCTTGTTATTCATCTATTGTGTGACTGTGGGCAAATCTACATGATTTGTTATACAAATGGATATACAAAAGCCTGGATATACAAAAGCACACCTGAACTGAGCTAACCAGTCTCTGCTTCTAAATTTTAAATGATACTTGAGAGAAATAAAGCCAAGAAATACCAGACTGGACACCCTCAAAAAATGAATGAAGCACTAAGCAATTTCTAACCGAAATCTTCCTCATTTTTTCATCCATAAAGCAGAAATTATGATAATAGCTTCAGCCCAGTAGTGTTTCCATATGTCATGAGCTGACAATCACAAAGAGGTGTGAAATTGGAGGATCTGCTGCTGTAGAAGGAAAAATTATTATAGAGGTAGCTGAGCATATTGAATTACTTCTATTTAAAGAATTTATAATAGAACCAAATTATGGCTCAATTTTAAGGATAAAAGTTCCCTGCTATCTTAACTGGATTGCCTGGTGAAATTAGGCTTTTAGCTGTATCTATCAGTCCCACTTCAGCAATTCGAGTATGTTAGCTAGTTCTAATAGGCCAAATGAATAGATGCCTCAAATAACGTTTGTTTCTGGCAAGCTGTGAGAAAATGGTGCAGCTGCACCGAGAACAGCAATCCAAGGTAATGTCTCCATCAAAGGGCTTAGCAGTGTAAGTAAATATCAGGCAATGCCCTCAGAAGAGGCCAATAGAAACAAGGCTTGCTAAACTCCATTGCTCATCCTGCTTTGTGGTTTTCTTTGCATTTTGTGATTTACATGAACCATTTGCCTTCTGCAAGGGCTTATCTAAAGCCGGTTGACCACTGATATCACTGGTCTTTGAAACCAGGCCTAATGCTGGTGTACCAGATGAGCCTCTGGAGGTAATAAAATAACATCTTAGGTCTTTCTCTCCCTTCTTTCCTGTTATTTTAACACCACATTTGAACTGGTTCAGGCTCCTCTTTAGAACACAGGACTTTTCCAGAATGTTTGTCTCATTTTGTTTTAAAGTACCTCAGCCTGAGGGGTTGTCACTGCTCTGCAAAGCACATTTCAGCACAGACGTTTGCAGTCAGTGACCTTTGTCAAAGCCAAGGAGCAGCAGGTTATTGCAGTGTTAGTTCACTTGCCGTGCTCCCTGTCCAACCTCCGCTCTTGTCATGCTAGTGGCTGAGGAGGAAATCTGTACATTTTAGAATATGGTGATTTAGATCTCTCCTATTCCATCTTGACAGCACTGTAATTATGATAATTGTGTTATTAAAGTGACATTATGTCAGATAAAGATGTCATTAATGGGGCTTTTGACAGGGTTTAATGTAAATTAGTGCTCAAGTAAACTCATTTTTCCATCAGATACATAATTGTGGGTCTGCAAATGTGGAGGGGGATATTGTTTTTCTTATTTTTCTTGTTAAAAACATGGCAAATTACATGCTGAATCTCTCCTGAGTCAAATCTGGACAAATGCTTTCAGTAAATTTTATTCTTTCATCAGCTGTGTGTACCTCTTACTACCTCTTTGGGTATATTCTCTAGCACAAATTGTAGTGCATATACAAAAGTCTAGTGAACAACTCAGTGGAAATCACACAATTGACATGAGTCAAATTACATTTGTTTGTGAAATTGTTTTTCTTTCCTTTTCTTTTCCTTTAAGAAAAGGAAAAAAAGAAACTTCTGTTGTTTCAGCAGTTCCTCTTCAGGGTAAAATGCCCCCCTGTTCAGAGAACTGGGATGGGATATAACTTTCAGCTTTGCTCTGAAAATGCAACTCCTTAGCTTTAGGCTGGTTTTCTGTACAGGGCTGAAATAATTCTGCACTCAAATCTGAATATACTTCAGACTTCTGAGAACAGCAAGGTGTGTAGTGTTCCAAGTGTCCTCCCCCTTTTGAATCCATCCACACAGTTGTGTCCAGCCTGTTCTCCCAAGACTGAAGCATCTCAAAGATATCTCCCAGCTGAGCACTGGTAGGTCCTTCATCTGCTTCAACTGGAGAACAAATGCAGAAAGCACCAGAGTCCTTACACACGGCAGGGTGAAACTGGCATTTGTTTCCTCCAGTGTAGGGGCAGTGAGTGGGAGGAAAATCTCTCGCCTATTGTTTGCAAGAATGAGATGTTCAGTGTGAAGCGGGGAGTAAACCCTGCCTGCACACCTACCTGCACACAGCCACAGTGAAGGTATCAGCAGAAGGAGTGAGCAGCACAACAAAAAAGGGATGCAGCATGTGAGATCTGTAACACCTTTCCTCTCCTCCTAGACATGGCCGTGCAGAACTTTGTGGGGGACTCGTTCAGAGGAGCGACCTGGGTCGCGCTGCACAATGGTGGTGGAGTTGGCTGGTAAGAGCTTGTTTGTGTTCCTAAAGCTGCACCCTGAATCCCATTCCCACTGCTTTGTGTGTGTGGCTGAGAGGATGTGTGCATTACTGCAGTAGTACAGTGGCATGCTGATGGGAAGGATGGGTTTGGAAACAAGGACTGGAAGGACAAATTTTAAGGCGGTGTGGTGTTGTATGAGCCTTTTCTAAGTAATGCCCCTGTGTCCAGAAAAAGTGTTTCAAACACTGGCCACAGCACAGTTTGAAGAACTTAATTTGCCAAATGAGGGCTGTCTGCTGTGGTCTTTTTGAACAGGTCCTGCTTCCAGAGTTGTCTTCACACATGCACAGCCAGAGTGTTAGTGGATAGATTATGTTTGGGTTTCCCCTTAAGCTGTATTTAAATCTGTGACCTTAGGACCCCCATATAAATGCTCATGTGCTGAAGTGCAGTGAGGGGTTATTGATACAAAACAGCTCATGTGCCAGCAAACATCACAGTCTTTCTGCTTGTGCCTGATGGGATAAAAGACCACAGCCATGTAAATGACTGAATTGAACATCCCCTTCATATGAGATGCAGAACTAAGAGAAATGCTTAAACTGAGAAGCAGAATGAAAGAAATATTTTATATGGACAGGGAAACTGACCTCCTCCACATGCCACAAAAAGGTTGCTCTGAATTGGAGAAGTGTAGGGGAAAGAAAAGCCTGACTGCACTGCAGTCTTTAGTTCTGGTTTGTTCTTTCCAGCATATTCCAGCAAAGCCTCTCCCATTGCCAGCCATGTCTTCATTTGGTGGCATCATGAGTCAAAAGGGGCTCTGTTAAATACTGTAGTGAATCTTCCCACTTACCTATTTCAGCCAGTGCTGGAATACGTCAACAGCAGCAAGCCCAAGAACTTGTAGCAGATGTTATCCTCAGAGACATCTGATGATACCTAATTATTATTCATCCGGATGAGCTGAATCTAGAAAATATCCCCTCAGGTCAGCTGAAGAATTCCCTCCTTGTACTCTTAATTTCTTTGATTTTAGTGAAGTAACTACTGCATGGAAGATACATGAGAGCAAAATTGAACAACAGGATAACAAATCTCTCAGAGGGCTTAGGCATGTAAAGTGAGTTTGCCCTTACTGTTTGCAGTGATAAGAACCCATAGTTAGGGTTTCATTCACAATTTCCATAACTCTGAATGGAAAACACATACCAGACTGTCTTCCTATTCTTGTCATCTCAGACTCCAGAGGTAGGAACAGATTAGGTCTGTCTGAATTGCTTTAGCTGAGTTTAACATTTTAAAATATCTGGTTATGAAATACAAGGAAAGAAAATCACTTTTCACAACATGTCTGAAGTATGTGGGATGTTTTAATGATAATTATAATTATTAGAATTGCTAAAATAATTGCTTGTGCCATAAATATTCTGTGCACCAGTGATGCTTAATTTGCGGGATAAAAATGATCCTATTCCTCTTTAGTCTCTCTAAGGCAAATCCCTCCTTCACATTTCTAGCCCTCTGAGCAGTTCAAAGAGAGCTAAGCTGAGTGGTGAGACTGCCCTTTAGTTCTGGAAAACTGGCACTGATCACACTGCAGCTTCAGTTATACTGTTTAAGTTGTTTAAGTGGATTTATATCATTAACAGAAGCTTTACCCCAAGGCAGAGCAGAGGCACTATAATTTGTGTAATGCATCAGAAAATTAGTGTATGCCTATTTACTGAAATCAAAATATCTCTAGAAAAACAAGGTTTGCTTATTGCTTTTGTCATTTCCTATGGCTGCTTAGGAGCTTGCCATTGCAGAACAGTATCTGCTCACCTTCTTGTAGGGAGCAGCCACAGCTCTGTGATTAAATTACTGTGCTTCAGTGAAGAATGCAGGGCCTGAAAATTAGGCCTGTCTCTGCACAAGTCTTAATAAGCCACCATGCTGAGACTCAGAGGTGGTACCAATTTGGTGTCATTGGCTGCCCTGGTCTGGAGAGCCCCCAAGGCCAGGGCACGACAGGTGGTTCTGCTTGGTTTAACTAATCCTGGCACCACCCCGGCCAGCTAAAGGGCTGCACCCCTTTGCGTTGCAAGAAGAGAGAGGAATAACTTAAAGGTGGCAAAAGAAACAAAACAACTCCCAAACACAGCAAATTGCTTTCTTTGCCTGGAAGAGACAGATGCCTTTAAGTTTTTGGATCCTGTTTTTCTTTTTCCCTGGAGTGCTAAAAATCCTGCTGACTTTGCCCTAAAGAAATCTCCACGTGCTTGATAAATTCTTCTTGTCATCAGTTGATTTCAAAGTGTGAAAGTGCAGGTGAAATCTTATATATGTCTATAAACAAAGATACATGTGTGACTAGAGAGAAATAAAGTTGTTGACAAGTTTCTGTCCAGGGAGTTCAAAACCAGCAGTTGGCCCTCCCTGCAGAGGCTTGCCTGGGTCTGCTGGGACCTGCTGTGTCTTTCCTAAGAGACTACAGAAGGGCCTTTTTTACCTACTTTAGTTTTTCTGTGTTACAGTCTTGCAGGACAAACAGAAAAAGCAGGATTAATATTTATTTAGCTGGAAACTGCATCACATGAGCTGTTGGAGAGACTTAAGATTAACCTTGACTATAATTACAGCAAATTATTGTTATTGATTTTTGACAGCCTGTTTCTTTGCTGTAGAATGTATATTAGCACAGAGCCTGAATAACCTGTAGTAACAAAAAGGCAGAAGCAATTTAAGAATTGAACTGCACTGCTGCCAGTGTGACATCTTGATTGTGAGAGAGGCCTTGTGTTCTTTGATCATCTTGGAAGGAGACATCTGGAAATTATAGGAGGTATCTTAGGTCATGATGCCACATGTTTCTTTAATTACTTGAAAATGTGACCCAATGCTAATGAAGGCAGAGAGCTCCCCTTTAAAAGTGAGAAGTTTTGCTAGAAAATCCATCATAACAAATATTAACCTTTAATGTGGGAGTGATTTTTAGACAGGAGAACAGATTCTGATGAGTGATTCTGATTTACACTGGAGTAACTCCTTGAGAATCAATTGATAGGCTCTAAATTAATGGAGTACAAGTGAGATCAAATGCTCACTGTTCATACCTAAGCTTTGAAGGATGCTCTTTGGGATGCCTTGCACAGAGGGGATCTTTGCCACCGGAAGACCATCATTTTCCCATATGGAATATCTTTACAAAGCACGAGTCCAGAGGTGTGATTTTCTTATTGTCTGATATTTTCTGTAGGCAATCTTGAGGGGTGCTCGTACTGCGATCCCAAATATGTTGCAATGGCACCACTGATGTTCCTAAGTGTACTCTGGCTCGGCACTTTGACAGTAAAGAGTGGTGTTTCTTTGGTCTCTGTACACAGGAGTGGCAGAGGGTGGTGAGGTAACTGGTCCTGGTGTAATTACATTTGTAACGTTGTCACCCCATCTGGTCCTCTCCATTGGAGAAGACAGTAACAAAGTCAGCTATTCAAAGAGTAAATGTTTGTATTTATCCACAGATAGAGACTAAGAGCAGAACTAGCGAAAGGTTTCACACAGTAAAGACATCCTGGGAATTAAGTTCCAGGCTGAAAAGCATTGACAGTGTCAAAAAGAATAATTTTATTTTGAAGAGTCAGATCTCACAATATTTAAACATCTCAAATGGAAACATGACTGTTTCAAGTTGTCCTATTAAAAAACCTGATTCACTTGCTGTTTTGATGTGAGAACTGTCACTTTCAAGAAAACTGCCTTTAATAGAAAGCGTATTTGTAATACTATATCTAATAATGGAAAAGTGAAGGGAATTTACAGAACAGTACCATGATGGTGAGATCTGGAGCTCCGAGTTCCTGAGCTTTGTGATAGGGTCCTACTGAGCACACAGGCAGTGTACAGAAGTAGAGAAAGGGAATTAACATGACACGAGTTAACATTATATTGAAAATGAGAAAATGTGAGGTCTAGTTTCAGGAAGTAGATCTCAGATCTGCGAGGCTCCAATTTAGCCTCAGTCCACCATTTTCTCAGATGATCAAGTTACTGCTGGAAAATATACAGTAAGAAACCATTCCTTTCTGGACTGGAAGACATGCAACTCCTATCTGATTAATGGATATGTCTGATGTTCTATGTAAATTTTGTAAACTTATATCAGCTATAAAACTCAGAGGACAAAATCCTGCCTCCAGGGGTTTCCAATTAGTCTCTCATACCAGGTCTTGTTGTATGATACGCCCCATCCCTCAGGTGTTGCTGATGCTGAGCTGTAGTGCCAGAACTTTCACATATTTGCAGCAAACCGGCTGCATGCACCACTATTCACCATATGCCATGGAAGGGGACCTTGAGCAGGCCAGATTCTGAAGTCAGACAAGATGTTTTGCTCTACGTGTTTTCCCTGTCCTTTAAAACCAGACTGTTATTTCTCACAAGAATAATCTGTTGGTTTTAACATATTTCTGTCCTCCTTCTGCCAATAAGTCTGCTTCCTGAAAAGTTGGCGCTGATGTCTTTAAACATCTATGCATCTCAGAAAATGAATGACTGTTTTGGAACTGATTGAGACAGATGTGCATTAAGTGGTGGCTAACACTTTTTTTAATAAAGTACTTATGCTCTTCCATTTGTCCCAAGAGAATATAAATAGATCCATCTGTGTGCTTCAGTGAGTACACTGTCCTCCTCATGATCATGTCTATATGGCAGGATGTAGTGTAGTGAACATTAAGATCTTAACCTTTAAAAATACTCTGAGACAGGTAACTCCCTGGCCTATCAGAGGTGTTAACTTTTTTTCACTTATTTTTAGAGGCAGTACAATGTGCAGGCCTTTTTTTTTGTTTGTTTTAAAGCATAAAAGGTCACTTCAAGTGTCTCTTTTTCAGCACCATTTCTATGTTCTCATCTTTCTTCTTGCAGTGCAACTGAGTAAATTAACTCCAGTGAATTTTGTGGTATTGGTTTGGATTATTTTCATTTCATTCTCTTACATTTACATTTTTTTAGGGGTGAAGTGATCAATGGGGGATTTGGCCTGGTGTTGGATGGGTCCAAGGAGGCTGAAGAACGAGCTAAGATGATGCTTAGCTGGGATGTTTCCAATGGAGTAAGCAAAGTTCATTGTATATCTTCACGTTAATATTTTTCTGCCTCATGCCTATATTTATTTAGGTACATTTATTCCAGTGCTAAGCATGTTTTAATTCCCATAAGAACTGGAGTGACTTGGGGTAGAAGAGTAGGAACAACTTGCACGTATTCCCTGTCCGAGATCTGAAATAACACATAGCAAACTATTAAGGATGATAATTATACTCATTTGTACATTCACAAAGACAAAACCTTAACAAGAACTTCGTATAAGAGACAGCCTGTTAAAACTCCAATAATCTTTTGCTGTTCCTATTTAATAAAAGCACCATGCCTCCACATGTGTGTTGAAAAAGGACAATCTGAGAGTGCTACCCATGTTTTATACAAGACTAAAACAGTGGAGAGTACCTTTAAAAATATATTGGCAGGAATATGGAGTTATTGACTTGAAGGGTCATTTCTAGCTGCTATTGCTGTGATCCTGGGAAATCATTAGTCTTACATTAATCATATGTGTAAATATTTTGCTAAATTGAAACCTAGTTATTTTCTTGAAGGTTTTTGAGTCTGAACATTTTGGACATTGATTTGTAATTCAATGCCTCTGTTATGAATAAAGAGAAGAACTTATTTCCTTTGTGCCAAATGATCTTTTTGTATTTTTTTAACCTAAAGAATCTTTTACACAGCTCAAAGTTATGCTGATGGAGGAGGGGTTTATGAGGTTTCTGGCTGTCCATAGAGTTTCATACTTACATGCTGGCAGAGAATTTGGCTGCTTGATTTCATAGTTGAAAATACATTGAGTGACGCTTTGCTTTTGTAGTGGGATAAATATTTAAAAAGGATCGATTGCTTAAATGATACTGTTATCTAAAGTAAGTGCTAGTTTTGCAGAGCTGGAATCGAGTGCACAGTTTTTTAGTGAGAGAACTTAAGTTTATAAGGTACCTGGCTCTACCAATGTTACCTGTCCAATGTTATGTGTGGAAAAGTACCATGACTACCCAAATACTACTCATAAAAATTAAGTAGGTATTACAAAAATTACTTGCAAAATCAGTAAGGAAACTAGAAACTGGCAGAGGGCTGAAAGATTTATTGTCACGAAATGGAGTTGCCAGTGCTTACACAAATATTGTGCAAGATTGATGTGGCAAGAGAAATGTAGGATTTTTACACCCATTGATTTTCTGTTCTGACAGGTCGCCAGGCGCTGCTGGTCAGGCAATGCCTTTGCTTATGAAACCATCTGCCAAGCAATGAAAGAGAATGCCACATTGAGGGTGACCCTCCCTCACAAGGTGGTGGATGAGAACATCTTGGAGCAAGCTGTGAAACTTTAGTGTATTCCAAGCACAATGTTGTTCTTGCAGACATATTTGAAGCTGCTTCCTTTATATCCTTGCAAATATCTGTTTCATGTGAGTTTTTTTCCTCTTTAAACTGTTAATGGGGCAAATCTGTATCGGTCTGTGACAGGTCTGCTGATGCTGGGAACAGCCTCTTCACATTTGGAAGAGGGTTTGCAATAAGAAACTATTCATTATAAGGAGAGGAATGGGGAATCCCTAAAAATTAAATGGGGAAAAGCTCCACACAACAAAACAACCACTTATTCCTGATAATTCATAGAGTAATGAAATTTTTGATATAGTGCCGTTTTGCTGCATCTTGTGTGCCCTTTGCTGTATCACAGTCATGAGTTTGTTCCTCTACTCGAGAATCTTCTAAATAAATGGAAACCTCCAGAAAACCTAAATCCTTTGTGCTGGCTGCTGCTCTTTAATGAAAAAACATGGACTACTCACCTGTTTGGATGTGAGTAGTGCAATTAATAAAGCACTGTAACAAAACAATTGCATAGACTTTCCTTCTGAAAAAAACCCAAACATATAACTGAGTGAAACAAACTAAAGCACCAAAGGCAAGACAGTATGGGCTTCCTCTAGACAGAAGTTAATTATAATGTAAAATAGAGACAGAAAGGTGTTTTCAGGCTCCCTGCCTCTTTCTGGGAAGAGCTAGGAAGGCACAGAACCCCGTGTGTCCAGGTGCAACTGAAGGATTGTGTGTTTTGCACCTGAGCCCACCATTACATTAGTGTTAACAGTAACTTACTTCAGTATCTTGTTCTCATCAGCTGTGATGCCGAAACAAGAACTGAGGCTGGCTGGCTTTGAAGCCCCTATACACATACACAGTGACAGATACATACTTCGATATGTTTACAGAGGCATATTTTACATACGCATCTACATACATATGTGTACAAAAATAATTCTTAGCTATCCTGTCTCATGCTAAACATGGCTCTTGCTCGTGGGCCTTGTTCCAGCAAGCACACAGTGTCACCAGTCCCTTCCCCCGGTGCACATGTGGTATTGGACTTGATCTGGCCTGTCACTCAGTCTCCTTGGCACTGTATTCAATACCTCTTGGAATGAAAAGGGGTGTTACAAATGTAAACCTGTGTGGGCTGCTGCGGATGGGATGTGATGAGCTGCAATCCTCAGGACTTTGGGGGGGGTCTTAAGAAACTATGCAGATACTAGACCCCATGGACCTACAGGTGCGTGCACTGCAGCTCTGCATTGCCTCTAGTGCTAAGTGTTATTTATTCATTTAGAATCACAAGTGTGTTCTTTACTCTGTTCACGTACTGTATATGTCTCCAGATGAATAGTGAGTGTCTGGCATCTGCTTGAAACTGAACCTTCTGTGAAGTGCAGTCTGCAGTTGAGAGGAATTGCTTTATATTATGGAAAAACCTGCCCACATTGCCAAGTTACACGACTGAGATGTGAGTAGTTGTCAGCCAGACTTGACAGCCTTTGCTTTGACATATGTTATGCATTACCTGTTATTAATAATCACAGTGGACTGGGTCCAAAGTTAGTGTATTGGTATTGTACAAAACCACTGTAATCTTCATAGCCCCAAAGCACTAAGTACTGCTTTGTTGAGCAGAACAACTGGAAAATACACTGGCTTTTCTGTACTAAGGAACACAGAGCTGCTCCCTAGATTCATCTGAGTTGGAAATCCAGCAAAGACAAAATATTGAAGAAATATTTATTATGAATTCTTCACCCTTGTATTGTTTAGTACTGGGGTACCTGCCAGCTTGCTCATCTTTACATCCCAGGGAAAAAAGGAACCCTATATTTGTCCTTGTAGCTTTATTGACTGGAGGACATAACCTTGTCGGTACCTCTGTGTTTAATGCCAGTTAAGTCCCTGTAGGGAGACACAGAACCTGAATGTATGAGTGCTATACAAGAGCTACTAGTCGAAATTCAGATTATAAAGTCTGTTAATGAGGTAGTATAAATTTCTGCACTGCAGCCTCAAACTTGTCACAGGCTGAAGCATCCTTCCTGTAAATCTTAGCTTCTTAATGGTTTTCTATAATGCAGATGTTTATCCCCAAAACTTTGTGCCTATTTGCAGATAGACAAGCGCTCGGTGACAACACTCATGGCTGTAGCTACAGGGGTATTTTTTAACTGTAAAGCTTATGATATGAGAGAGCTGTTGGGTCTCCTAGCTAGGGTCTTGTTGAGTCTCCCCACGCTCTGGCAAGCACAAGGGATTTGTGGCTTGACTATTTTGTTTTAATTGTTATCTTGTTCATGTTTGAAATCCTTCAATCAGGGATGCACCTCTGTGTTAAGCAATAAACTAGGTGGAAGACCTACCTTTTCCTGGGTACATAGAGTAAGATATTGCAAGGATCTCCAAGGGGAGCTTGGGATGGCTGGGAGAAGCCAAACCTGGAGTGACCCGCACAAAGTGACAGTCAGCAGTGAGGGGAGGAGGATTTCAGAGAAGGCTGAGCTCAGGCACGCAGGGATTTCATACTTAGCACAGATGGGTGTGAAGGTGCACAGCGGAGCTCTGGGGGCACCTACAGCTCCAGCTCCCCTGACCAGCCATTTCCCCCGTTTGCTGTGGGCTGCTCGATGCTCAGCGGAAAGGAGGAATAATGTGAGCATGGGCAGGATCACGGCGCCATCTGCTGGGACTGCTTGTCCCACGGCAGGAGGGAACTAGTGAATTTCCATGGCCAATACAGGATAATTTTGCCTTTTCCATAAGTGTTGGGAGCCAGAAGGAGGGTGAACATTCTCCCAAAGAAAGCTTTTCCAGAGAATTAAAAATAAATAACATAAAATTATGCATTATCTGAATTTGTAGGTGGGTGTTTTGGTTTTTTGGTTTTGGTTGGTTGGTTGGTTGGTTTTTTTTTTTGCATAGCTTCAACTGACTTCAGGAACGGTGTGTCATTTTAGAACCTCTTTCCTACCCTCGGTTTTTGCCCGTGTCCCTTTTCCCTCCTTCCCTGGCAGCCTTCTCCCCTCTGTTCAGCACTCGCTCCCATTGCCCTCCTCCCTCTGGTCCCTGCTGGTGGGTGATGCTGGGACACGGCTGTGCTTGAACATGAGCTTTGCATCACCGGGGGCCGACCTGCAGCACTGTTTTTGTATTTCCACTGACGATGCTCAGGGTGTTTTGCTAAAGTATTTCGCTATCACAGCCCTCTGGGTGTGGCTGAAACCTTAGCACTGCTCCTGCACAGCAGCTGAGGGAGGTGGTCCTTCTCCTCCTCCTCCTCCTCCACTCAGCCCTGCTGAAGCCGCGTCCAAGGTGTTGGGTCCAGTTCTGGGCTGGTTGCTCAGTGCAGGAAGGACAAGGAGCTACTGGAGAGGGGCCAGTGGAGGTCACAATGATTAGGGGGCTGGAGCATCTCTCTCATGAAGAGAGTGAGGGAGCCGGGCTTGTTTAGCCTAGAGAAAGGAAAACTGAGCGAGGACCTCATCAATAAACACCTGGAGGGCAGGTGCCAAGAGGATGTGCCAGGCTCTTTTCAGTGGTGCCCAGCGACAGGAGGGGGAACAATGGCCATGAACTAAAACACGAGAGATTTCTCTTTCCACTGAGGGTGGCAGGGCACTGGAACAGCTGTCCAGTGAGATCATGGACTCTCCTTCTCTGGAGACATTCCAAGCCCACCTGGACATGTTCCTGTGCCACCTGCTCCAGGTGACCCTGCCTTGGCAGGGGGGTTGGATGGGATGATCTCCAGAGGTCCCTTCCAACCCTACAATTCTGTGACTCTTCCTGGCTATCAACAGGGACAGACACGGAACACCCCTCGGGATCCGAGGTGGTGCCGTGAGGAGAGGCTGAGGGAGCTGAGGGTGTCCAGTCTGGAGACGAGGATGCTCAGGGGTGACCTCAGCACCCTCTGCAACCCGAAAGGAGGGTGTGCCAGGTGGGAATCGGGCTCTTCTCCCAGGCAAGCAGCAACAGGACAGGAGGGCAGGGGCTTGAGCTCTGCCAGGGGAGGTTGAGATATCAGGAAGAAACTTTTTACAGTGCGAGTAAGCAGGTATTGGAATGGCCTGCCCAGGGAGGTGGTGGATTCACCGTCCCTGGACGGTTTTGAGACGGGACGTGGCACTGAGTGCCATGATCTGGCAATCACAGTGGTGTCGGATCAAGGGCTGGTCTTGATGATCTTGGAGGTCACTTCCAACCCAGTTGATGATTCTGTGACTCCAGCAGTGCTCTCGCGGATATCGCGATCCACGACACCCGCCCTGCTGGGCTGCCCCGCTCCGCCCCGTCCGTGGCTCCGCGCTCCGAGTTTCCCCGGCGCCTCCCTCGCCGCGCCCGCTCCGCGTTCCGCGCTCCGCGTTTCCGCGCGGGCCGCGCCGGCCCCGCCCCGCGGCTCCGGTTTCAGGCGCCGCTACAGGGACCCCCAAGATGGAAACGCAGGGGCTGCGGCCCGCGGAGGCGGCCCGGGCCCGGCCCGCCGCGCAACATGGCGGCCCCGCCGCG